>JAXCMG010000059.1:1996614-2017047 GCA_034642415.1 Podarcis siculus
TATTATTATTATTATTATTATTATTATTATTATTATTATTATTATTAGGTCCCACCCAGTGACAGCTCTATAGCTGAGTGGGGATTTGAACCCTCGTCCCTCCCAGTTCCTAGTTCGACACTCTAACCACTGTAACACACCATAATTACAAGGAAATGACTCTTTCCACACCTAAATTAAGGTGCTGAAAGGAAGGAGTGGACTTTTGTGCAAAAATATCTTGCGCTCAATTCGCTCCTCATACAGAAAACTTCCACTCAGATTTTGATTTCTATTCCCTCCCCCTATTTCTTAAATATGCATACTGCCCCTTCTCAGGGCGGTTCACAGCATAAAAATGCAAAATGAAAACACGCAAAATCCATGCTAAAAACAAGAACAACAAGAATAAAACAAACCCATAACCCCGCCTCCCACTTATTTTAAATTAGCGTATTTTAAATAAACATATTGAAAAGGACACAGAATGTTGAAGAGGAAGGTTTTCGAATGGCGCCTAAAGATGTCTAATGAAGGCGCCAGTTGAGCCTCTCTGGGGAGAGCATCGCACAAAGGGGGGGCCACCACAGAAAAGGCTCGTTCTCAGAGGGACATCTCATGAAGGAGGCAGACGGAGAAAGTCCTCAGAACAGGGCCGAATGCAGGCGTCGTGACACCCGGGGCAGCAAACTGTTATGTACAGTGCATGTGCAGCATCGCTATGTACAGTGCATGTGCCGTATGTAGTGACGCCACACATGCACAGTACATAGCAGTTTGCCAGTGCCGGTGCTCCAGCGCCGTACGGACATTGCTGGGATCCTCTGCTGTAGCGGCAATGGAGGGATCCCACCATCGTCCGTACACTGCTGGAGCAGCGCAAGAGGCAAACCGCTATGTACAGCGCATGTGCAGCGTCGTTACGTACAGCACATGCGTGCGACGCTGTGCATAGCAGTTTGCCGCCGGCACCGGGATCCTCCATTCGCGGCTGTAGCGGCAACGGATGGATACCACCGCTGTCCGTACGCTGCTGGCAAACCACTATGTACAGTGCATGTGCGTCGTTGTTACGTACAGCACATGTGTGCAACGCTGTACATAGCGGTTCGCTGCCAGCAATGGAGGATCCTTCACATGTGGCTGTGGCGGCGCAATGGCTGCTTACGCCACCGCAAGCCCCCACGTGGTGCCTTCTTGTCACCCCCCCGACATGGCACCTGGGGCGCACCACCCATGCACCGCCCCCCCTGTTGCAACACCACTGCCTCAGAGGGTGATCTCAAGGTCTGGGTAGGTTCATATGGGGAGAGGCGGTCTTTGAGGTATTGCAGTCCTTAATGGCACGTTTTCCCACCACACAAAAAAATCTGTCCGTCTTTTGCACCATGCTATGGTTGGTAGATCTTGGGGTTCTACCACTAAAATTAAAATTAAAAATAAAGAATATCTGACTAGCCTTGACGTCTATCCATTCTGGGCGTAAAGTACAGTCATACCTCGGGTTACAGACGCTTCAGGTTGCATTTTTTTGGGTTACGGACACGCCGAAACCCGGAAGTACCGGAACGAGTTACTTCTGGGTTTCAGCGGTCGCACATGTGCAAAAGCGCAAGATCACGCTTTGCACATGCACAGAAGCACTGAATCCCAACCTGTGTGTGTGCAGACACGCCACTGCGAGTTGTGAATGTGCCTCCCACATGGATCTTGTGTGCTTGTTCTGTTGAAAATTATTGGTGCTGCTGTTGCTCTTAGTTTTATTTTGCACAGTTACAGTGGTACCTCGGGTTACGAACTTAATTTGTTCTGGAGGTCCGTTCTTAACCCAAAACCGTTCTTAACCTGAGGTGCGCTTTCACTAATGAGGCCTCCCACTGCTGCCACGCTCCCACTGCGTGATTTCTGTTCTTGTCCTGGGGCAAAGTTCTCAACCCAAGGTACCACTTCCAGGTTAGCAGAGTTTGTAACCCGAAGTATTTGTAACCTGAAACATTTGTAACCTGAGTTACCACTGTATTTTAAAGTGCATTTTTGAGAGCCGGTGCGGTCTACTGGTTAGAGTTTGGGACCAGGACCTGGAAGTGCAGGGTTCGAATCTCCGCTTGGCCATGAAGCTCACTGGGTGTGGCATCTCAGGGATTAAATAAGGAGGGAAAGTACCATGTATGTCATCTTGAACTCCTTGGAGGAAAAGGAGAGATATAAATGGAATAAACAAAAAATTGTCCACAGCAGAAGACTATCCACAATTCAGTTCCAGCAAGGAGCCTCTCCTGAGCAGGGGCCCTATCCTGCAGAGCACTGCGGGTTATCCCATCCTGGGGAGAAGGCTGCAACTTCCTAAAATGTTCCTAAGGAGGGCAGTCCAATCCCACGGTGTTGAACCTGGCCCAATCCCTCCTCCTTCTTGAGGTCCCATCGCTGCCTCATCCTCAGCAAGGCTTTGCCAGCGATTCCGAGCAATATAAAGCTGTCAGGTGCAATAAAGGGTGAAAGTGATGGGCCTTTCCGAGCCATTAGTTGAGAATTATCTATGAAAGTTGAAAGTTGTTCTGCGCCGGGTTGCTGATTGTACACTCAGCGTCTCATTTGTTGCCTCTTGTTGGTTCTCGCGCCTCGATCCCAGGAGCTGCGGCTCCGCCAAGTGGGGAAGGGTCTGGAGCCAAACGCAATGCTCACATTGGGAAGGCAGCTCATGCGTCGGAGGATCTGGCCCAAGAGAGAATCATGGAATCGAAGAATTGTAAGGGGTCCCCAAGGGCCATCTAGTCCAATCAGACCAATGCAGGAATCACAGCTACAGATGTATCTGCAGCTGTCGCCAGATGATAGAAAGATAGAATCAAAGAAGCATAGAACTGTAGAGTTGGAAGGGACCCCCAAGGTGTCAGGAACTCGTCCTACACTCGAGTAGGACCCTGGTAGAGACACATGCCCGACTGGCATGTTCCCTCCCTCCTGGTCGATCGTTCAGGAGCTTCAAAAGCTTTCTTCAGCCCGAACATCACAGCGACCGGTGCCAACTGACACCGGCACACTTAGGGATCCGCAGAGTTTGCGCAGCTTGCGTGACAGACCTCAGCAACTCAGCATTTTGGCTAATCTACTTTATTTACATCTAAACACACACGGAGCACTGCAACATGGCTCCCTCTCTCTCTAGCATCAGACAGCAAAGAGAAAAAGAACAAAGGACAATAGTCCCACTTCACGGAACACAGTAAGACAAACATCCTGTCTCCGTCACTTCCCACTCTGTGGACTCAAAACATATACTGTTATGTGATAGACAACTATCCCATGACTGCAATCGCGGAGCAGGAATTCTAACAAGAGGACAGATGGCCATCTGTCAGCGATTATTTATCTGGAGGTTGTGCTAGATCACCTTTGGTGTCCCAACCCTATGATTTTATTATTCTGCTCTTTATGTGAAGAGGACATGGTTCTTACTGCATTTTCAAACCATCTCCCTAGGAGCAGTGACCAGACTTACCTAAGAGATAAATTAGTTTTGTTCTTGGCTTGTTACCAGAAAAGTCTTTAATTTATATGGACACCCTACTTCCTCTCAGCAGACTTTCTTTTGTTGGAGGTTTTTAAACGGAGTTTGGATGACTATCTGCCAGTGATTCTTGAGCTGTGATTCCTGCAGTGCACAGGGTTGGACTAGATGGCCCTTGTGTTAGAATGCTGAGGTCTGTCGCACACATGCTGCGCATACTCTGCGGATCCCTAAGTGTGCTGGTGTCTGTTGGCATCAGTTGCTGTGATGTTCGGGCAGTAGAAAGCTTTCAAGGTCCTGAATGATCGACCAGGAGGGCGGGAACATGCCAGTCGGCCATGTGTCTCTGCCAGGGTCCTACTCGAGTGTAGTCTGAACTCCTGACAATGATACAGGCCCAGGGATTGGGGCCACATACCCAGTGCCAGTAGAGGAAGAACCGGGGGCTGTTTATGTCCCGGTTGGAGTTTCCTGGAACTGAGACCCCTGGGCACTGCTCCTAGGGAGACTGTTTGAAAATGAGTAAGAACCATGTCCTGTTCACATAAAAAGGAGAATAATAAAATCATAGGGTTGGGACACCAAAGGTGATCTAGCACAACCTCCAGATAAATAATCCCTGACAGATGGCCATCTGTCCTCTGCTTCAAAACCCCCAAGGAAGAAGAGTCCCTGGGGAGTCCCTTCCACTGTCAAACAGCTCTTCCTCGTGTTGAGTTGGAACCTCCTTTCTTGTCATTCGAATCTGTTGTTTAGGGTCCTCCCCTCTGGATCAGCAGAAAACAAGCTTGCTCCCTCTTCCATGTGACAGCCTTTCAGATAGTTTCTCAGCATCCACATGTACATATCGAACCATAAGTGTTCCTGGATTCATTAAAAAAATCTGGTAGCCTTATCTTATGTGTCCTCTCCTCTACTAAGTATGCAACTCCCTCATCCCTTCCTCCTCAGGCTTGCTTTCCAGACTCCTGGTCATATGGACCTTGGGTCGTGGTTTCCTGAGCTCTGTTTCGGATCATGTTCTAGAGCCAAACTGATTCTTTGCATTGAACATTGCATGTTGAGACCAGGCTGCACCTCGAACCCCAGTCTTTTCCATACATTTTTGGGTGAAAGGCTTTTACAACTCTTGTCCCTGAGGGCACCCCATGGAGCATGACAGGGTGTTACAGAGGGAAAGAGAAGAGGTGACCCCCCCACCCACTTTTGTCAGAATTGCGCAGCCCCCAAGCATTTTCACAGTATAGGATGCACCACTCAGACCCTCAAAGCTTGTCCACCCTGGCCCTAGAGGGCAGACCCTGGAGCAGGGCCTCCCTGGAAGATCTTACCTGGCCAGGTGTTCTCTAGGACAGGGTTCAGAAAGGTTTACCTCGCCTGGGCCGGTTCACTCTCATGGAGATCCCTCCGTGGGCCAGAACGTGCACGGCCGTGATTGCTGGCATGTGCGCAGACATGATTTTGGGCGTCTGAGCATGTGCAGACACGATTTCCGGCACCACGGAAGTGAGTCTCTGCACCACACTGCACCAGTTTAGCGCACCACGCAGTGACTTGCCGAGTGGGCGGCTCGGTTCGGGGATGGCTTGTGACCCCTGTGAGCCGCTTGTGACCCATGGGTCTTAGGTTGCCGACCCCTGCTCTAAGATGAGCCTTTACAAGATTAAAACCTGGCATTCAGTGGAACCCAGAGACATACCGGCCACCAGTGCAGCTATTTTGTCACCGGTCTGCCTTGCTTTCGCCTCAACCCACATGCCCATTTGAAAAGCGTTTCTGCCAAAATTGAAATGACATTGATAAGAGTAGTAAGTAAGAAAAAATATGACTGTACCTTGATTCCTACCTGGGTAAAGAAGGGCTCGTAAATTTCAACCCCTTTGTCGGATCCTTGGAGCAGCACCTCCTGCCCTCGCCGCCAGCTGTACCGGACAGGTGGGTTGGAATTGGCCACACACCTGAGGAACACTGTCCGCTCATAGTAAAACTGTTCCTTGGCTTCCCCTATGCTCTGGTGGACGGTCACAATTGGGTCGTCCAGATCTGGAAAGGGAAGGAGGAGAAAGCAGGAGGTTAGAAGAGGCATAGGGCTCCCTTGTTTCAACAACAACAACAATTTATTAGTTATACCCCACCCATCTGACCGGGTTTCCCAAGGCACTCTGGGCGGCTTCCAACAAGAGATTAAAAATGCATTAAGACATCAGCAATTAAAAACTTCCCTAAACCAGGCTGACTTCAGATGTCTTCTAAAAGTCAGAGAATTGTCTATTTCCTTGACATCTGATTGGAGGGTGTTCCACAGGAAGGGTGCCACCACCAAAAAGGCCCTCTGCCTTGTTCCCTGTAACTTGGCTTCTCGCAGTGAGGGAACCACCAGAAGGCCCTCGGCGCTGGACCTCAGTGTCTGGGCAGAATGATGGGGGTGGAGACGCTCCTTCAGGTCTACTGGACCGAGGCCGTTTAGGGCTTCAAAGGTCAGCACCAACACTTTGAATTGTGCTCGGAAACGTACTGGGAGCCAATGTAGGTCTTTCAAGACCAGTGTTACGTGGTCTTGGCAGCCGCTCCCAGTCACCAGTCTAGCTGCTGCATTCTGGATTAGTTGCAGTTTCCGGGTCACCTTCAAAGGTAGCCCCACGTAGAGCACATTGCAGTAGTCCAAGCGGGAGATAACCAGAGCATGCACCACTCTGGAAAGAAGGTCTGCAGGCAGGTAGGGTCACATCCTGTGCACCAGATGGAGCTGGTAGACAGCTGCCTTGGACACAGAATTGACCTGCGCCTCCATGGACAGCTGTGAGTCCAGAATGACTCCCAAGATGACAGTGAGTCCAAAATGACTTCTAAACAGGGTTATAGCATGTGTCCTCTATAGATGATTCAGGTTGCATCTTAAGGTGAATCTACCACATTAAGCCTTTCCAAAAAATGGGGGGAACACAACAACACCGTCTTCTGAATTTTGCACTTTTGCAATGCAGTTCTTGAAGCAAGCAATGCTACCGAAATGCATTTATCAGAGGAAATAAAAATGAATATGATTGTGAAAGCAACATATGAAAATGCATCATATGAGAGATAATCGCTTGCAAAAAGATATGTACAAAACTGCATACAAAGCCATGTGGATATTAGGAGAAATTTGCCCCCAAATGCTGATCAATTTCTGTGATGGTTCCTGCAGAAGTCTGGAGAACTGAATTTAAGATGGGGGGGGGGGGAATGAGAAACCGATAAATCTGAACCTGGTGGAACCTTATTTTTCATTTATTTATTAACTTTGTTTACCGCGCTTCACATGAAGTCCTGAGGGCAGTTCACAACAGAAAAATGCAAAAGGAGAATGCAAAATACATAACAAATTGTAGTTTGAAGAAGCTCCTGAGAATTACGTAGGAGAAACGCTTGCAGGATTTTCAGCTCCGGGGCTTCCTTGGGCGAGGAAATGTCTGCTCAGCAAACCCAAAGCTATGTCTCTTTGCCCGGTCACCGAGGTGCAAGACTTACTCCTAAGGAATCATATATAGGATCGAACTGCAAACCTGAGCAGAGTGATGCCCAGGGCAATGATCTTCATAACCTTTTCCTGCCTCACGGCCTTCGGATTCTGTACCTTTTGCCGGGAGTGTAATCTAAAGCCTGCTTCCAGCAAATGTCCCTACAGAGGGTTGTAACTCTCTCCCGGCTGCAGCAATTAAGATCCAATTCGGGGACCGAAAATATAGTTCAGCTGCCTCATTAATTTCCGTGCTACCTTTCGGAGCCGAGTTTCCTTTGGCCTCTCTGCAGACAGGCCAGCCTTCTTATTGCAATGCCACTTTCAATATACATCCAAGGTAGATACCTGTATCGTATCGCCGTTGAAAGAGGACTTGGCGAAATATTATTATGCCCCCCCCCCTTTTATTTAATTCAGCATAGGAGACGGGATTGGACCCAGGGCTAGATTTGGGTTTGATGAGGCCCTAAGCTCCTGAAGGTAACAGGGCCCTTGATATGTCCAGCTGTCCTTTGTCAACAACAAATTGTCGCTGTTTTGTGTGTGGAATATATGCTATATGGTCATTGATGGACCTCATCGGTATCTAAAGCCATTTGCACATAACAAAATATGTATTTTATCAAAGCTATTGTTGAATTACATCCAGTTTCCCCCCCTTTAAACTTTTTGGGGGCCTCGCAAGAGAGTGGGGCCCTAAGATTTTCTTGTTTAAAGGTAAAGGTACCCCATAACAGTTAGGTCCAGTCACGGACGACTCTGAGGTTGCGGCGCTCATCTCGCTCTATAGGCCAAGGGAGCCAGCGTTTGTCCGCAGACAGTTTTTCCGGGTCATGTGGCCAGCATAACTAAGCCGCTTCTGGCGAAACCAGAGCAGTGGACAGAAACGCCATTTACCTTCCCACGGAGTGGTACCTATTTATCTACTTGCACTTGACGTGCTTTCAGACTGCTAGGTGGGCAGGAGCATACAGCGTATACGTTAATCCTGCACTGTTCGGACCACTGTTGGGAATAGGGGATCTTATTAAAAAAAATGGCTGCCTCTTGTGTGTACTTGACATACTAAGGACATGAGGACATGAAAAGAAAGCGCTGGATCAGGCCAATGACCTCTCTAGCCCAGCATCTTGTTCTCACAGCAACCAGCCAGATGCAGATGGGAAATCCACAAGCAGAATTCAAGCGCAAGAGCAACTCTCCCCTCCTGTGGTTTCCATCAACTGGGATTCAGAAGCATGACAATGGATGCACAGCCCAGCCGCTGTGGCTGGTAGCCAGCACAGTCTTTAGCATATGCGCCGCCAAGGTGCAAAGATCCACCCACCGCCCCCCAATTTAGTTTAGCCCCCCAATTAACTGAGAATGACAAGCGATGTTGTTGACTCATCTGACAAGTGCTGCCTTTGGGAATGACAAGCGGCACCACTGGCACGGCGCATCTTTGATAAACAAGCGCACAAAGTCAAAAGTCCTTTAGTGAAACAGCAGGTATACATTTCGGTAACACCCAGGTATATATGTATTTTGTTTTTCTAGCTTGATCAAAATTATTTATTATTTTATAACAGATAGATAGTTAAGAGCTCAGGCGGCTTCAGTGGCTGGCGCCTGGCACCCCCCAGAATTTGGCGCCCGGGTGCCCCCTGGGTAAAGACAGCCCTGCTGGTAGCCACTGGTAGTCATCTCCTCCGTGAATTTATCCTCTTATGAAGCCATCTAAATTGGTGGCCATCACTTCCTCCTGTGGCAGGGAGTTCCACAGCTTAACTCCGAAGAAGAACTTCATTTTAGCTCTCCTGAACCTTCCAACATTCGGCTTCCTTGGATGCCCATGAGTTCTACGAGAGGGGAAGGAAAACTTTTCTCTACGCACTTTCACAGAATCACAGAATGGTAGAGTTGGAAGGGACCCGGAGATTCATCTAGTGCAGCCCCCCTGCAATGCAGGAATCTCAGCATCCAGGACAGATGTCCATCCATCCTCTGCTTAAAAACCTGCAAGGAAGGTTTGTAAACTTCATTTTAGTTTAAAACTGGGGCAATTCTCCCTCGTTTCAAAGTGGGGAATCCTTCTTCCACGGTAACTAGTTCTGAACTTGGAGCATCCTTGCAGTGAGTGATCATTAGCGGAGGCTGAAGGACAAGAAGTGATTGGCAGGTGTTTGGGGTTTGGGGTTTTTTTTGCTTTTAATGAGCCTTTGCCTCGCCTCATATAACCAATGGCAGGCCAGCCCCGGGGGACTTTAAATCAGGAAGGTCTGCTACAATGGGTATCTTTGCAATGTTCATTTAATTAAAGTGTGGTTAATTTTTTAACAGAGCTACATCCATTATTAGTCACGCATGTTAGCAGTAAGATTTTTCTTTCTGGAAACACATCCCTGAGACCTATTTTTTCCCCTCCCACAAAGGCTGGTGGCACCGCAATTAGCTCAATAAAACATATTAATTAGTTCTTTTCCAAATGGAGACAAAATGCAAATGAGCTCTCCAGCCCATTAATTTGTAACTAAAAAAAAAAAACATCTACTGTGAGCTTCTTCTGGTGCAATTTGCTTCTGCTGGACTTCAAGCAAGCGGAATATCTAGTCCGATACAGGATCCATCTGTAGCTTTGTGCAATTGGTTATCTGAAATATCAACCCCCCATTTCTAAATCAGAGATGATAAAAAAGATAATAATGGATTCTCGTTAAAAAAAAACCAGTCAGTAGCTTGTAATTCTCATTTGTTTACAGGCGATGTGTTCATTTTTTAAATAAAAAAAAATCAGTTATACTTTCCCTCATGTTAGCTCAGCATTGTGCAGAGCTATATCATAGAATTGCAGTTAATGGGACCCAGAGAGGCATCCAGACCAACCCGTTGCCATCACTTTGGGTGTTCAGGAAATGTTTGAAATGTGCAAATTCCTACTTCAGATCTCCTGGGGCAGGTGCTCATTTCAGGAGCAGAATGGAAACAGACCAGCAGATTCTTTCACTTTCTCCCTTTTCTGGTCGTAAGTTCAGTTCTTCCCTATTTCCAGGTAAGTTTGCATTTATTTAATTTTAATCCCCTTAAAAATGCACCAGCATTAGAGTGTGAATTTGTCCTGAAATGCACTTTTTACCGTATTTTTCGCCCTATAGGACGCAGTTTTCCCCCTCCAAAAATGAAGGGGAAATGTGTGTGCATCCTATGGGGCGAATGCAGGCTTTTGCTGAAGCTTGGAGAGCGAGAGGGGTCGGTGCGCACCGACCCCTCTTGCTCTCCAGGCTTCGGGCAGATACCTCGCCATCGCTCCCGGACCCGTTCTTTGGGCTGGGGTCGGGGAATTTTTTTTTTAATTCCCCCCCCCAAAAAAAATAAGTGCGCCCTATGGGCCAGTGCGCCCTATAGGGCAAAAAATACAGTATTTTTTTTGCTAAGCATTTCCCCAATTTAAGGCATTTTTGTACATTTGCTTCACCGACACCTGCATTTATTTATTTATTTTGCAGACATTGCACTGCACAGATCGGAGAAGTGAACACTGCGAAGGATGTACCTAGGCTGGCAAGCAGTTGCAAGAAGAAGGCTGGCTGCTGGAGAAATGCTAAACCAGGCATTCCCTTTCAGAGACTGGGCTCGGTTTGCAATCAGCAGTTCCTGCTACCTCCCTCGCTGCAAGGGAGCACAAATCTCAGGCGTTGTTCTCCCCAGGATGGGGGTGGGGGGACATATAAGATGATAATATTGGCATTTCAGGAAAATGCCTCTCTGTGCTTGGGGGGTGAACAAGGGAGAGAGACAGACAGAGAGAGAGAGAGAGAGAGAGAGAGAGAGAGAGAGAGAGAGAGAGAGAGAGAGAGAGACAGACTCATCTCTGTATTACAACACTTTCTTTATTTGTTATGGTGGTAATTGGTTCTCTGAGGAGCAGGAGGCTGGGAGCCAGAGATGTTGCGGATCGTTGTGAATCAAGATGCCAGCAGCTGCTATCCTTTCCTGCCTCTGCTCTGCCTCCAACATCATGCAGGACCCTCAGAGACCCTGGAGAGGAAGAGAGTTCCCTTGTAGTCCCAGATCTAGACTCTGCACTGTGCTTAAGAACTTGAAAGGTAAAGGGACCCCTGACCATTAGGTCCAGTCACGGACGACTCTGGGGTTGTGGCGCTCATCTCACTCACTCGCCGAGGAAGCCGGCATTTGTCCGCAGACAGCTTCCGGGTCATGTGGCCAGCATGACTAAGCCGCTTCTGGCGAACCAGAGCAGCACACGGAAACACCGTTTACCTTCCCACCAGAGTGGTACCTATTTATCTACTTGCACTTTGAGGTGCTTTTGAACTGCTAGGTTGGCAGGAGCAGGGACCGAGCAACGGGAGCTCACCCCGTCGCGGGGATTCGAACCGCCGACCTTCTGATCGGCAAGTCCTAGGCTCTGTGGTTTAACCCACAGTACCACCACAGCCGGAAGGTAAACGGCGTTTTCGTGCGCTGCTCTGGTTCGCCAGAAGCAGCATAGTCATGCTGGCCACAGGACCCAGAAGCTGTACGCTGGCTCCCATGGCCAGTAAGGCGAGATGAGCGCTGCAACCCCAGAGTCGGCCACGACTGGACCTAACGGTCAGGAGTCCCTTTACCTTTATCTTAGGGTCGCCCGGAGCCTCCCTCAGTCTCCCTAACCTTTCTGAGCGTCCTCCCAGTAAGCCCAATTCTGGAATGGCATGTCCCTTCATTCCAGTGTGCTCTTCAGCGACATCTCCCAAGATGTAAGATGCACACTAATCTTCTGCCATAGCATAGCAAGAAGAATGAACCATCCGTAGATCTAAACTACGTATTTATCTGCACTATATACAGACAGAGAATCATGGCGCTCTCTCTCAATCAGGTCCGAGAGAGAACAGGCACAGACAAAAGTGAAAGAACAATACAAAGTATATGCAGATAGGACTGTATCCGTTTCTCACGCTTCTTCTCAGAGAGGCATGTGAATTACACCAATTACAAAACGCAGCCTCAGAAAAGCGATTTGCTAACATTGTCATGATTGTGACCCACAGTCGCCGGCAGTTCCATGCTGGAAATCCAAACTGTGGCTCCTTTCCCCTCTTCCCCACCCCGGAAGAAAAGATTGCTACGCACGATGGACAGAGAAGGGGCTTGTCTCAAGCAGCTGCCTGCCTCACTTTTGACCCCCAAGCCTGGCTTAGTTGCAAAAACCATCGCGCGCGCATGCTATGTGGGCTGCCTGGATTCCCGGACCGTCCGTGGGCCGGATCTAGAAGGCAATTGGGCCTGATCCAGCCCATAGACCTTAGTTTGCCGCCCCATGGTGAAGGGGGCTGCAGGGGAGGTTGCAAAGTTGTTAGAGGTACAAAATTTCAACACTTGGTGCTGCCTCAACAACTTCTGTTGCTGCATCATATTATTATTAGAAATATGAATTTGGAGAACTGTTATACAGGTGATATAATGAAATTCAGTTAGAGGGGATTCAAGGAAAACAGTTATCAATGTAAAGAGATTTAGGTATTTGAAATAATAATTTTCCTTTGTGCTTAGTTTAGTTTAATGTAGTCCAATTTGTTTTCCTTTGTTGTGTGTTTTGTTTTGTCTTTTTTGTGATAAATGTGGAAAATCAATTTTTAAAAAGTGACCACTCCAGACAACAGAATGGCTCTTCTGTTCCTGCCTCTGCATCTGTGATCTCCTGGGTGGCATGGCCGCTATTAGGCAGTTGAATGCACGTCCATTTTGGAAAATGCATCTTTTTTGTGTGATGTTGGATTAATTGGGTAAAGGCAGATGGTCATTCAGCTAAAAATACATATTTAATTGCTTGAGAGTCCTAATGAATTTATTTTTATAGGGGTACTTGACTGCTTTCCAAACTTTGAAGCAGTGAAGAATTATTTTAAAAGTGTTTTCCAAAGACAAATGAAAAGTTAAAGTGAAGCAGACAGTGGTGGTGTCTTCCTGCTAATAGTTGGAGTGCTGGACTAGGACCTGAGAGACCAGGGGCCAAATCCCCATTCAGCCATGAAGCTCACAAGTTGGCCTTGGGCCACTCACCATCTCTCATCTTAATGGACCTCACAGGGTTGTTTTCCCCCAGTAGTGATGTATGGAAGTGAGAGCTGGACCATAAAGAAGGCTGATCGCCAAAGAATGGATGCTTTTGAATTGTGGTGCTGGAGGAGAGGAACGGCTTAGGAACGGCTTATGAGGAACGGCTAAGGGAGCTGGGCATGTTTAGCCTGGAGAAGAGGAGGTTAAGGGGTGATATGATAGCCATGTTCAAATATATAAAAGGATGTCACATAGAGGAGGGAGAAAGGTTGTTTTCTGCTGCTCCAGAGAAGCGGACACGGAGCAATGGATCCAAACTACAAGAAAGAAGATTCCACCTAAACATTAGGAAGAACTTCCTGACAGTAAGAGCTGTTCGACAGTGGAATTTGCTGCCAAGGAGTGTGGTGGAGTCTCCTTCTTTGGAGGTCTTTAAGCAGAGGCTTGACAACCATATGTCAGGAGTGCTCTGATGGTGTTTCCTGCTTGGCAGGGGGTTGGACTCGATGGCCCTTGTGGTCTCTTCCAACTCTATGATTCTATGATTCTATGAGACTCTTGAGAGTCCCATGGACTGCAAGAAGATCAAACCTCTCCATTCTGAAGGAAATCAGCCCTGAGTGCTCACTGGAAGGACAGATCCTGAAGCTGAGGCTCCAATGCTTTGGCCACCTCACAAGAAGAGAAGACTCCCTGGAAAAGACCCTGGTGCTGGGAAAGATGGAGGGCACAAGGAGAAGGGGATGACAGAGGACGAGATGGTGGGACAGTGTTCTCGAAGCATGAGTTTGACCAAACTGCGGGAGGCAGTGGAAGACCGGAGGGCCTGGAGTGCTCTGGTCCAGGGGGTCACAAAGAGTCGGACACGACTAAATGACTAAACAACAGGGATGGAGGAAGAATTCAGTTCCATTTCCAAGGAAAATTAAACTTACATAACATACAACAACAGGAGAACAATGTGCAGGACCTCAAGCTCTTTTGGCACTATTTTGGCATATAAATGTTAATAATAATAATAATAATAATAATAATAATAATAATAATCAGGGCAAAAGGAATATACTGTTGGGAGGGCCCCTGTTGCTATAGAAGCAGTATATAGTTTTATTTCTAACTTTTAGAAGACATCTGATGGCATCCCTGTTTAGGGAAGTTTTTGTTTGAATGTTTGAAGTTTTATTCTGTTTTTAGTGTTCTGTTGGGAGCCTCCCAGAGCGGCTTGGGAAACCCAGCCAGGTGGGTGGAGTATAAATAATAAAATTATTATTATTATTAAGTTTAAAAATAAAAACAAAAGCATGTGCATCCCTTGCTCCTGGCTGGTGTGCAAGTCCTGCAACTGTAGTCACTTTGTAGGAATATTTGGCCGAGATTTGCCCTTTCCTCCCGGAGGTCTTGTTATCATTCTTGCTGTGTTCAATTTTTGCTTCACTTTTTTTTATGGCGGGGTCTGTGGAGGGAGAGAACCGTCAAAGGCAGGCTAGGTGTGGAGGTGCAGGAGCTGCCAATCAAGTTGTCAATCGGAATGGAGGGAGACTGGCTTGCCCTTTGGATGAAAGGGTCAGCGGTGTGCTCTGCATGAAGATCGCTTGATGCCTCGCTCCCTCCCTGCCCTGGAAAACAATCGGGAGCCGCAAAGAGTTGTCCTGGCCTGGGGTGAAGGCTTGTAAACATCGTGCGTCCTCATCTTGCAAGCTGTTGGGATGCAAATGCGATTCACTCCTTGCAAGCCTGATGTTGGAAGCAGGCATTTTGCGGGGGCCTTTGTGCAAGGCGGAAAGGAACAAACCTGGACCTTCTCCCTGTCGTCGTAGTTACAGGTGGGGTGATGGGAGATAAGGATGCCTGCAAAATCCCCCCTTATCCACACTTCTCTCCATATCAGTTGTTATAGGAATTCCAAAGTCTTATATATGAAAAATAAATGTTCATAAATGTACAAGGCAAACACATACATAAGCATATAAGCCACATGTCTGAAATAGTGGGAGAACAATCCTGAATCCATTTTGACTTTCCCAAATTGACCTCAAATATTTCTCTGCAAGGAGGAAGGAAATGGGAAAAGCTTTCCAATGGTCTTTGGACTGTAGGGGCTGCTTACACCTCCCTGCAAATACAGTCTGGCAAGTATCTGTTAAGCTGAGCACACTCTCAATGTGCGTAAGAGATTCAGGAACTAAGTATTTACCACCTCAAAGGAATGGCCAGGCTACCCAGATAAGGCAATCAGATAAGGCATGATCAGGTATCCTGGCAGACAGGAGAGAAGCAACACACTCCAATTTCTGCTGGGGAAGGCCTCTTTCTGTGACGCATGTATGGTGTTTTGGGGGGTGGTCTTGGGCTACAGGGTGGGCAACTTCAAAAGTCTATATAAGAGCTTGCACACCAATGTTCTGGGTTCCTCCTCCCTCCCTGCGTGTGATGAGTGAGGACCCTGTTGCAACAGTTTAATAAAGATTATGCTTACGAGCTGTTTTGCTAGTATTCTCTGGTTGGCCTCTGTTATCTTCTACAGATAAAGAACCTACTTAAGGACTCTACATGGGCTCTTAGATAAAGGAAAAAGGAGCAGTTTTTTTCTTATAACACAGAGAAAAGTTTTCCTCTCTCTCTCCTAAGACTAGAACTTGAAGCTGAACATTGGAAGATTCAGGACGCATAAAAGGAAGTCCTTCTTTACACAGTACAGAGTTGGACTGTGGAACTTGTAAACAAAATCTGCCCCTTTTCCCTTATGGGGTATCCAAGAGCCCATATAGAGTCCTTATGTAGGTTCCCTATTGGTAGGAGAAAATAACAGATGCCAACCAGAGAATATTGAGAAGCAAAGCAGCTAGTAAGCCTGATCTTTGTTGATCTATTGCAACAGGGTTCTCACTCACCACACGCAGGAGGGAGGAGGAACCCAGAACAATGGCGCGCAAGGCCTTATGTAGACATTTTAAATTCCCTGCCCTGGAGCTCAAGACCACCCCTCCATACATCATACATACATACATCACAGAAGGGGTGTAACCTAAGACCACCCCTCAGATACCTACATCACAGAAAAGGTGGTCTAAAACAGAAATTTGAATAAAAACTATGGCAGACCAACACGGCTACCTATCTGTAACTAGAAATTTGAATGTTGTTTTTCCTGTTTGCCAGGTTATCTGATTGCCTTTCCTGATAGTCTGCCACCCATTAAAATGCTGATTACTCAATTCCTGAGACAATGGGAAGGCTCCCTGACCCCCCCTCCCTCCTTGCAGGGAAAACATTTGGTCAGTTTGGGAATCAAAATGGTTTCAGGTTGGTCTTCCTGTGCTGATCTATGTACGTGCTTGGTTGGTACACTTGGGTGGGTTGTGCTGTGCATTAAACCACTGAGCCTAGGACTTGCCAATCAGAAGGTTGGCAGTTCGAATCCCCGCGACGGGGTGAGCTCCCGTTGCTCGGTCCCTGCTCCTGCCAACCTAGCAGTTCGAAAGCACGTCAAAAGTGCAAGTAGATAAATAGATACCGCTCCGGCAGGAAGTTAAATGGCATTTCTGTGCGCTGCTCTGGTTCGCCAGAAGCAGCTTAGTCCTGCTGGCCACATGACCCGGAAGCTGCACACCAGCTCCCTCTGCCAATAAAGCGAGATGAGTGCCGCAACCCCAGAGTCCGTCACGACTGGACCTAATGGTCAGGGGTCCCTTTACCTTTAAGACCTCAAAATTCCTATCACAAACTCCCTCCCACAGGAGGCAGCGATGGCCACCAAACTAGATGGCTTGAACAGGGGACTGGACAACTACTTGGAGGAGAGAGAGGGCCAGCGATGGCTGCTAACTATGGTAGTAGCTCTGCTCTGTCTCCACCACTGAAGGCAGCCATGTTTCTGAATACTAGTTGCTGGAAACCACAGGAGAGGAGAGTTGCTCTTGTGCTCAGATCCTGTTGGCAGGTTTTTGACTGGCATCTGGTTGGCCACTGTGAGAACCAGGTGCTGGACTAGATGGGACCCCTCTGGTCTGATCCAGCAGAGCTATTCCTATGTTTTCAGCAAAAAATATATATAAAAAAAATAAAAAAATATTGTGCACATCTTCATCTTCATCCATGCACGCACTCTGTGTGGTACATTT
Source organism: Podarcis siculus (assembly GCA_034642415.1). Lineage (NCBI taxonomy): Eukaryota > Metazoa > Chordata > Lepidosauria > Squamata > Lacertidae > Podarcis > Podarcis siculus. The sequence continues at coordinate 2,013,767 of JAXCMG010000059.1, forward strand.
CAGTCCCCTGTTCTTTGCACCTCTGTATTTTTTAAAAAGAAGATCTGGTTTCTGATGCACACGCCATGCCAAACAAGGAATCTCGGAGGGTGTAATGTTATGCGTGATCACACGCTTCATCCATCTGCCCTGACACTCGCCAGGAGCCTCGGCTATTATTCAGCATCCGAGTGCATCGGCAAACCAGGCCAGGAAAGGGACGCAAATTAATCGAAGGGGCTGAACTTTTGCTGCAAACTGCCCATGCACTAATTCTGGGATAAATTTGAGAAACGATCTATGTTCCGACTGGCAGGAAGCTGGAACATACGTCACAGGTCAGTAATGGAAAAAACGCAGGGGAGGTGGTCATAACTCCTGGGAAAATAAAACCATAGAATTGTAAGACATTCTATAAATAGGAATTCAGTAAATAGAAATTTACCTGCTTGTGGCTGGTGGGATAGATCAGCTAGTCAAGCATGAGACTCTCAAAATCAGGGTGGTGGGTTTGAGCCCCACGTTGGGCAAAGGAGTCCTGCATTGCAGGGGGTTGGACTAGATGACCCTCGCGGTCCCTTCCAACTCTACAATTCAATTCTATGAATTCTTGGATTAGGAAGCACCAGATCAGTATACAGAAGATTTCAGGAAGGGCTTCTTATTCACTATGTACGAACTACCCTCTGCAAGACATCCTGGGAGCCAATGCAGATCTCTCAGGACCGGTGTTATGTGGTCTCGGTGGCCACCCCCAGTCACCAGTCTAGCTGCCGCATTCTGGGTTGTTGTAGTTTCCGGGTCACCTTCAAAGGAGCCCCACATAGAGCGCATTGCAGTAGTCCAAGCGGGAGATGACCAGAGTATGCACCACTCTGGCGAGACAGTCCATGGGCAGGGAGGGTCTCATCCTGCGTACCAGATGGAGCTAGTAAAAAGCCGCCCTGGACACAGAACTGAACTGCACCTCCATGGACAGCTGTGAGTCCAGAATGACTCCCAGGCTGCGCACCTGGTCCTTCAGCGCACCTGTCCCACCACCAGGATCCGGGATCTGTGCCATGGAGGCATGTTCTGTTTGCATTGAGGAGCCTTCAGTCTGGCAAGTCACCACCTGCAGCCTAAAGCGGTACAGTCCCAGCCCAGGATGGCTCTCTCCACGAGAACTCAGCCCTGATGACCTCGCTTGTAACCATTGCCCCATGCCAAGCGATTCTGACCTTGGGCGTTTGCCAGGATCAGCCACGTAAGAAGATTAATAAAACACATTCGCCATGCATCTGTTAAGACTCCTTTTGTTCAAAAGCTAGTCAACTTCTTTTCTGAGCGGAGAACAGAACCATGACTAGAATTCCTTCTTTTAAAAGATAAGACGACCATTTCCCCCCCCCCCCATAAGCTGATTTTGCTTTATACAATGTAGATAATTCATCCACCACTAGGTCAAATTTCCTTTCCAGGGAAAGTATAAAACGTTCCCCATCAGCACCCTCGGGTAGAGAGAGAGAAGAGATACCGGCAAATGCTTTGCGCATGCTGAGATCTTATATATCTGCCTTATACCGAATGTCTTTCCTATGACTTTCCTCATGCTGTGTGTGACTTAAAGCTGCAGAAGATCATAGCATCAGAACTGTAGAGTTGCAAATAATCCACAGAGTAATCTCGTGCAGCCCTGTGCAATGCAGGCCAAAAGGGTGGAATACATTTTCTTCCAGGATAGCTAGCTCCCCATATCTGAGATTCCTGCATTGTAGAGGGTTGGACTAGATGACCCTCAGGGTACCTTTTAGCTCGACAGTTCTATGATTCTATGTGTCTATGAATAGTGATATGAAAAGGCACTCAATACACAAACGGTGTATATAATCATTATTGCTTGGTGAAATGACTAAAAGTGTATCAGCAATGTGTTGACAAAATAGTAAGGCCATTGGCTCACTTATCCACATGTGGTGGCATTGCCCCAAAGTCTTTCTGTTTGGGGAAAAGGGTCTTTCATGAAGCAGGCCTTATCACAAAACAAGACATCCCTTTGGTTCCTAAAATAGCACTTCTATCATATTACAGTGGTACCTCGGGTTAAGCACTTAATTCGTTCTGGAGGTCCATTCTTAACCTAAAACTGTTCTTAACCTGAAGCACCACTTTAGCTAATGGGGCCTCCTGCTGCCGCCGCGCCGCCAGAGCACAATTTCTGTTCTCATCCTGAAGCAAAGTTCTTAACAGCACAGTATACTATTGCAAGGGATTGGGATTCCCTAAATGCAGACCTGTTTGAGATCTGGACCTCACAACTCTGAGATGCAACATTACTAGACAAGCCTACAGACCATGTCCGAGAGAGTGGCATAAACGAGAAAGCCACTATTTTTCAATCTACCTGGTACAGTTTTATTACATATGCAACATTGGCAGAACATGCTTTTTGGTGCTCACCAACACATGGCAACTTATGGATCAAGACCTTTGTCTAGAACCAGTTAAATGCAATAAAATAAACATTTGGTGCTTTTGTTGGGCGTGGGATTGTTGAATATTGGTTGTTGCTTCTCGTATAAATAAGTGGAAACAATAAAATATTTGGACAAAATAAATTGTTGCGTTCAAACGCTAGCAAACTCTGCCGGGCACCTGCCTGACCTCCTGCCTGGTCAACCCCTCTCTTCCCTCCAGGCTCCCAGCCATGCCACTTTGACGCTCAACCGCAACAGAGAAAAGAACAGCTCTGGGGCTTCCAGAAGCAGGTACTTACAGTACACGTCGACCCTGATCGATTTGATCGCTGGCGAGCCCAAGCCATTCTCCGCCTTGCAGTAGTAGCGGCCCCCTTGATGTCGCTGGATGTTGGCGATCCTCAACGTCTCGTTGAAGACGCTGGAGTCTTGAAACCGGTCAGAGGCACTTCCTGCTGTTTTGGTCCACCTGATCTGAGCAAGCATCAAAACAGATTGTTACTTGAGCATGCCCATTTGTGGTGCGGAGCAAGGGCTGCTTTCTGAGGACACAGAAAAAGAGACACTCTGGTGTTTCGTGAACCATCAAAACAGGTCAAGGTTCAAGGGGATACCATTAGTATATAAAACCCTTAACAACTTGGGGCCAGTTTACCTTGAGAACACCTTGTTCTGTATAAGGCAACCCTGTTTAGGGAAACTTTTAATATTTGATGCATTACTGTATTTTAATATTTTGTTGGAAGCCACCCAGAGTGGCTGGGGAAGCCCAGCCAGATGGGCAGGGTATAGATAATAAATTATTATTATTATTATTATTATTATTATTATTATTATTATTATTAT
>JAXCMG010000059.1:2017057-2044369 GCA_034642415.1 Podarcis siculus
ATTATTATTATTATTATTATTATTATTATTATTATTATTATTATTATTAGTCCACTTGACTGCTTTGATCTGAGGAACTGGCACTGTCACAAGTGTCACAAAACACCCATTTATATTTGTAAGAAATTGATCTCTTAGCATGGCAGGACCTAGACTTCGGAACTCCCTGCCTATTGATATCAGGCTGGCAACTTCACTGTACTGTTTTCGGCACCTGCTGGGAATGTTTTTGCTCAGACAAACCTACCTAGACATGTAGACTTGTTGCTATATGTTTAAATCTGTTTCTAGCATACTGCTGTATAGCCTGTGGCTATGGGAGAAGGAGGACCTTGGGGGGGTGTTGATGTTGTCACCAGGACTGGACAATGTCTCGATACATCGTCCAATCCCATGATAATGGTTTCATAATATTCAACATGGCGATACATCATGATGTGTGCACATGCTGTGTAAAAAAGTGTGATGCGGGGGAAACTGTGAAGCCGTAAATCACTTCTCTCGTGATGCCTGCTGCCATAGTGCCCTGGGACAGTGTTCTCGAAGCTACCAGCATGAGTTTGACTCAACTGCGGGAGGCAGTGGAAGATAGGAGTGCCTGGCGTGCTCTGGTCCAGGGGGTCACGAAGAGTCGGACACGACTAAACCACTAAACAACAGCAATTTTCATTGGAGAAATGTTGGAAGGTATGCAGTTATCTGACTCCCGACCCATCTGAAGGCAATCCTGAATAGGAAAGGTTTTTTAATGCTCAATGTTTTATTATGTTCTTATATGTGTTGGAAGCTGCCCAGAGTGGCTGGGGCAACTCAGTGAGATGGGCAGGGGAAATGTTGGAGGATATGCCTGCCGGATCTAGTCCAGCATCCTGTTCTCGCGATGGCCAACCAGGTGCCCCTGGGAAACCTGCAAGCAGGATTAGAGCACAAGAGCAACTCTCTTCTGTGGTTTCCAGCAACTGAAGTTCAGAAGTATTGCTGCCTCCAACCCTGGAGGCAAACTATAGCCATTGTGGACTGAGTTGAGTCCAGCCCTTATATTCCACCCACCGTATTTTTCACTCCATAAGACACACTTTTTTCCTCCTAAAAAGTAAGGGGAAATGTCTGTATGTCTTATGGAGTGAATGCATGGTCCCAGCAGCCGAATTGCCCAGGGACAAAAAGCAGATTGTGCTTTTTTTTTTTTTTTTGAAAGAGGGAAGGGGGTGAAAAAAAAAAAAACGCTGAGCAGCTGATCGGCAAGTGATCAGGAGGGAGATAAGGGACGCTAGCGATAAAGGAGGCTGCCTGGGAGGGGGGAGGTAAGAGCCCATGGATCCTCAGGATTTTTGCATTGGGTCACCCCAAATTCACCATCAGATCACATAGCATGTCCATGGCTACAGCCTGCACCAAAAAAATCACGCACCCACTGTTGCGTGGGGCCGCAATGCCGCAAAAACGTGGTTACAAAGCACGGATCCACATGGATCCTCAGGATTTTTGCATTGGGCTACCCCAAACTCACTGTCAAATCACATATCATGTCTGTGGCCACAGCATGAACCACAAAAATCATACATCCACTGTTTTGTTCAGAATAATTTTTTTCTTGTTTTCCTCCTCTAAAAACTAGGTGTGTCTTATGGTCAGGTGCGTCTTATGGAGCGAAAAATACGGTATATCCTCAGGAAGTCTAGATGGTAAACAAGTCACAATGCACCTATATAATTCTATTGTCAAACCCCATCATAAAAAGCAATAAAGTAAGAAGCACAGGAATAATGATATTCAAACTAGTATTCGTTGCTAGCCATAGATGTTCAAACATTTCTGCTAAACCTCTCATCTGCATCTAATTGTCTGTTTTCTAGAGATGTTGAAGAACACTGTCTGCAAATCACCACATATTTAAGCACACACAATAATCTTAGGGAACAGGTTTCGGAAACTGTAAAAAAACCAAAAACCCACCCGTTTATTTTTCAACAGAAATGAAAGCCATTTTCACAGCATCCAAGTAGAATCTGTACACTTCAGCCAATATCCTGCCTATTTTTAATATCTCAGCTAGACAAGGGAAGGAAAAGAACAGAAGGAGATGGCGGGCAGGGGCAGGCATGAGGTTTCTTATTTATTTCATGAAATTATATGCTGATGAATTGCGGAGGGGAAACTTCAAAGCAGTTTACCAAAAAGACAAAATAAAATAAAATTGTCACTAAAAAATTTAGAGCCATAATTCAAAACTTACAAATAATAAAAATATGATCAAATAGACTAAAAGAAATTAAAACACACAGAAACTTTCTAAGCATCTGGGTAGGTTTGTCCGCCAAAAAGAATAAAGTGAAGGCGCCTGCCTGATATCATGAGGCAGGGAGTTCCAAAGTTCCAGTGCAGCCACACTAAAGATTGTTGTTGTTTAGTCGTTGAGTCGTGTCCGACTCTTTGTGACCTCATGGACCAGAACACGCCAGGCACTCCTGTCTCCCATCACTACTGGGAAAACCATAGCTTTAACTATACAGATAGTGATGTATGGAAGTGAGAGCTGGACCATCAAGAAGGCTGATTGCCGAAGAATGGATGCTTTTGGTCCACCTGATCTGGAGGAGACTCTTGAGACTCCCATGGACTGCAAGAAGATCCAACCGATCCATTCTGAAGGAAATCAGCCCTGAGTGCTCACTGGAAGGACAGATCCTGAAGCTGAGGCTCCAAGACTTTGGCCACCTCATGAGAAGAGAAGACTCCCTGGCAAAGACCCTGATGTTGGGAAAGATGGAGGGCACAGGGAGAAGGGGACGACAGAGGACGAGATGGTGGAACAGTGTTCTCGAAGCTACCAGCATGAGTTTGACCAAACTGCGGGAGGCAGTGGAAGACAGGAGTGCCTGGCGTGCTCTGGTCCAGGGGGTCACAAAGCGTCGGATACGACTAAATGACTAAACAACAACAACAACAACTATACGGACCTTTGTTGGCAAGGTGATGTCTCTACTTTTTAAGATGCTGTCTAGATTTGTCATTGCTTTTCTCCCAAGAAGCAGGCGTCTTTTAATTTCATGACTGCTGTCACCATTACGTTCTTACAAATGCAATGAAGGTATTACGTGGCAGCTGTAAAAGTGCCAATTCCGCTGACTGAAGCAGCTGAGAGGGCACATGTCGGGTAAGGAGATCTTGTAGGTAAACTGGTCCCAAGTTCTTAAGGGCTTGGTATACTAATAGTAACACCTTGAACTCTGCCCAGTAGCAAATCAGCAACCATAGTAGATCTCTGAGCACGGGTGTTACAAGACCCGTCAGCAATTGTTTATTTTTATTTACTGTATTTTAACAAGATTCTTTATTACAAAACCATTTACACAGAACGTAAACAAAACGAAAAACAACATAGACACTGACTAACAACACCTCATTTGACATTACATACCCTTTAACTTCCGATTCACCTCATTGTGCTTTTTATACCTTATACTAGTCTATACGCACTTCATTTTTATGATTATTTTCAGTTAATTATCAGGAAAAATGTTACTTTATGATTTCCTTGAACTTCAAGATTCAATCCAAATCTGTCTGGAGATTTGTGTTATTACAGTACAGATATTAAGATATTTGAAGATGGCTGTCTTGTCACCTACTCATAACAGTAGGCAGTCTGCCCTTTCACAAATCCCAAACATCTTGAAAAACCAACGAGCCCAAGAAGATCGTGCCTATGTGCAACGATAGCTCCGCCATCTTGGAAACGGGCAGCACGCTCTTGACTTAGAAAGTGGTGCATTTTGCTGCAGGGCTTGTGGTCCATGTCGGCTCCAAAATGCCGTTCCAAATGCAATGGGAGGCACTGCCAATGTCTTTCCAGAGCTGTCAGATCTCTCAGAGCTTGGAGTGGCAGCTGCCCCCATCCGTGCCACACTCGACAATACAAGCACCATCTGTCAGTCCGTCTAAAACCGAACAGATGTGTTCTGTCAAGAAAACTCGACGTACACGCGAGACAGCCAACCTTAGCACAGATATATTCCCCCCCCCCATCTCAGACTGTCAGCATTTTTCTATTATTAAACTCCTGGCAATGAGGAGCTTTAAATCATTTGTACAAGAAATGTGCCACTGGATAAATGCATGATCGGAGGTCAAATTGATTGTTTTCTCCCTTCCCCTTCCTGCTTTCACATTAGAAAATGCATCCTTCATTGCATTAATTCATGGGAGCAAGAGTTTGGAATCAACATTGCGCCTTTTGAGATTGGCAAGCAAAGAAGGATGGAGCAAATCATATGGCATTTAATTTATATTATTTTTAAAAAAAATAAAATAAAATGTCCAAATGGAAGAAATGGGAAGTGCATTCCAAGTGGATGTTGGAGCTAACTTAAAATGTATATAAAAAGAAGAGAGGAAGAGCACCAGTTATGATGGGCAGTGGTGTAACGGGGGGCTACGGGGGGCCATGGCCCCGGGTGCAAAATTCTGAGGGGTGCAACCAGGCGCCCCCACACAGGTGCCAGCTTCTGTGGGAATCCCCACCTGGCAGAGCAGCCTAGGTCCACAGTGAGTGGGTGCAGATGGAGACAGGCAAGGGGCAACCCCAGCACGGAAGAGCCCAGTGCTCCTCTCTGTGGGCATCAGGGGGATTTGCCCCCCAAGGGCCATGTTAGCCAGCCAGACTCCCCACTTATTGGGCAAGCAGGCAGTGCAGTGTGGCCTCGCTTGGCTCCAGTGGGGAGGAGCACAGGCAGCGTCCGTGGCTTGCCTGCCCCGAGCACTGGCAACCCACAATACGCCACTGACAATGGGAAGATCAGGAGATGCCTTGAATCAAACCACTGTTGCATTGAGCCCAGTGTTGTCCACTCTATTATGACCTGTTTTGGCTCTCCAGAGTTTTGCAGAGACACCCCTTTCCTTTCCCAGAAATGCCATGGACTGAACCTGTGACCTCTGCATGAAAAGTAGCCGCTCTGCCACTGAGGCTTTGGATAGTCCCATGTCCTGGCCCACATGCCACACGAGCCACTGAAGAGCTCCATATGATTGCTGAGGTCCCACCAGAAAAAGCTCCTCTTGTGCAACACACATGGTCTCCTTTGCAGAACACAGAAGTTTGAACTCCACGACGAATCCCTGCAGCTACTTCTGATTCATTCCTACAGTTTGCCAGGCACTATTCCCCATTAAATGCGAAGATGTGACTTCTGCCGTGAGCCTTGCAAAGGAGGAGAATGATGAAATATCACTGTCTCCTATTGAACTTTTGCAAATTGCCATGTCTGCGCTCCACTTCCGCGGCCTGAAACAGCAGGCTGCTTAGCTTGCGAGGCACCAAAGACTCCCATTTAGCATATTTTGCTTGGAAAAGAGGATTGTTTGCTAATGCTGATAGGCTGACACCCACAGCTGGCTTCATAACAGAGAAGAACATCTAAGGAAGGGAGGAGGCCCAGGCGCACCTTGCCTGTGTGGCAAATTACAGGTTTTACTGAAGACCCATTTGTAAATACTTGCAGGAGGTGGATTTAAATTTTTATTGTGCGGCAGGAAGGAACTTACTGGCCACCCACAGAGTCTGGAAAAATGTATAGGATGCAGCTCTTCATTTGAAAGAAGGCAGCAGAGTAATGAATATGCAAGGCCAGGATGGAAACCTGCCTTCGTTGTACCTTATTTCATATGCTAATAGCTGTGAGATGCCGAGAAAAGCAGCCTTGGTCATCTACAGCTTAGAACAAAAAATGGGAATATCAAAGAGTTTGCAAGATAATCACCCGAGAGCAAGTCCCACAGTTGATAATAATTATAGTTTAAAGTAAAAGCCGGCATGATAGAAGTTTACATGGAGAAGAGGGAGAGGGAAAGGTTTTTCTCCCTCTACCATAACACTAGAACTTGTAGACATGCAATGAAGTTGAAGGTTGGAAGAGGCAGGACTTCAAGCAGTGGGAGAACTACCATATTTTTCGTTCCATAAGATGCACCTTTTTCCTCCTAAAAAGTAAGGGGAAATGTCTGTGCGTCTTATGGAGTGATTGCGTGGTTCCAGGAGCCGAATTGCCCAGGGACAAAAAGCAGATCATGCGCTCTTTTTTGAAAGAGGGAAGTGGGTGTTGAAACAAAGCCGCTGATTGGCAAGCAATCGGGAGCGAGATAAGGGACGCTAGCAATAAAGGAGGCTGCCTGGGAGGGGGGAGGTAAAGAGCGAACTTGCAAGGAGAGGAGACTGGAAGACTAAAGCAATGAGGAGAGAAATTAGAAGAAAAGGAGGAGCAAAAAACTGCTCCAGCTAAGGAAAAGACACTAAGGCAAACAAGAGGGAAGGGAGTGTTGAAAGGAAACAGCTGATCAGTAAAGGATTGGGAGGGAGATAAGGGACGCTAGCGATAAAGGAGGCTGCCTGGGAGTGGAGAGGTAAAAGCCCATGGATCCAAAGGATTTTTGCATTGGGTCACCCCAGATTCACCATCAGATCACAAAGCATGTCCATGGCTACAGCCTGCACCAAAAAAATCACGCACCCACTGCTGCGTGGGGCCGCAATGGCGCAAAAACATGGTTACAAAGCATGGATCCACATGGATCCTCAGGATTTTTGAATTTGGTCACCCCAAATTCACCGTCAAATCACATGTCTGTGGTTGAACCACAGCATGAACCACAAAAATCATACATCCACTGTTTCATTCAGAATATGTTTTTCCTTGTTTTCCTCCTCTAAAAAACTAGGTGCATCTTATGGTCTGGTGCGTCTTATGGAGCGAAAAATATAGTAACTCCAACAGTCAGCAGGGATGACCGCAGACCTGGTAGGCTTTGAAAGAGAATTAGGCAAATTTGTGGAGGAGAGGACTATTGGTGGCTCCCGGCCAACATGGCTCTGCTCTCCCTCCACAGTCAGAGGCAGCAAAGCTCCTGAAGACCAGTTGCTGGAAACCACAAGAGAGGGCTCTTGAGATGTTGTGCTTGTGAGCTTCACACTGGCATCTGTTTGGCCCTTGTGGGAAGAGGATGCTGGTCAGGGCCATAATAAATACCCACCCTGGACCCTCTCTCCTGAGACCCTCCATCAAACTCTCCCATGGATCAGCGAGGAGGAAAGCAAGGAACCTTTTCTTCGTAGATATATGGAAACACAACCCAGGGACTTCTTCCTTTGAGGGTCTGCAGGAGGAGATTCCCTCTGACCTTCTTCCCTGCAAGAGATGTAACATCTCTCTTTCCTGTCTAGCTCCACGTCCTCCAGGCCTCATCATCCAAAGGTTTGGCACTTAATATTGAGACGTTTCCTTCTGCTGTGCCTTAGGGCTCAGCTCTCCTTATAGCTTAACACACCGAGGAAGTGTCTGGCTACCTGAAAGGCCTCCAAAGCAATTGTGCACAGCAATAACCCTCTGCTGCCCTGAGGTGAATGGAGCTTCAACTGCCCAGAACAAGGCAGCTGAAGCTGAACAGGATCCTGCCACCTGATGAGCTTTCGGTGTCCATTCGCACACAGGGGGTGGATATTCGAGCTCCTTCAGACCTCCTGATCTGTCCCTTGTTCTAGGCAATGTGAATCCAGGAATGAGTCAATCAACATCCTGTCTTCCTAAAAGGACTTTGCAAACCTGGCTTTTTAAGAACAGAAGACGAGCCCGCTGGATCAGGCCAATGGCCCATTGAATCCAGCAACCTGTTCTCACAGTGGCCAACCAGACGCCTATGATGGGAAAACAGCAAGCAAGAACCTTCACTGGAGGCTTTTAAGCAGCAGTTTGGGCGGCCATCTGTCAAGGATGCTTCAGCTATGTGATGGCCTGGGACTCGGGCTTGGACTCGGAACCAGAGGAGTCTCAGTCCGCACCGGATCCTTTGCCTCAGGCATCTTCTGAGCCAAGTCTGGGGCCTGATCCTGAAGAGTCCCAGTCTGCACAGGTTCCCCTGCAACAAGCACCAGCAGGGCTGAGTCAGGGGCCTGAGCCTGCCCTGGCTCCAGATTCGGGGATGACCTCTGTTAAGTTGTGGGTTGACATAGCAGCCGGCACAGCGATTTCTTCAAGTAGCTCTTTATTATGTAAGCTGGAATAGAACTGACTGCGAACAGCTCAGCCGGCCTGCTTTTATAGGCAGCCGGCTGTCACATTGTAACCACAACTGCCCAGAGTTCCCGCCTAAAATAACTGACGCGGACCTGAGTGAAAACTATCTACAGACCTGAGTGAAAACTATATACAGTATCCCCCTGTTGGCCCAGGGTGAAACTACACTACATAACACCCCTCCCCACCGAGATAAGGCGTTAGTTACAATCGTAATGGTTTCCTTATATACAGCACTACGCGTAATGGTTCAATTAGGCACAAAAGCATATCGGTTACATTTCCCATACTTAGACCAACAGTGATACCTGTCCAACAACATAGTCCTTTAAATAAGTTGGGCGCTTGGAAACTCTGCCAGACCGCCGGGGATTGGTAGCCAAGTCCGGAGGGCCACACAGTTCTCGCTGAGGCTGTGGTGCGACCCTAGGTGGCATTGGAACCAACTCCCCTGGATCCGCTGCTGTGGGTGGAGCCTCCGCAAGTGGAGTGGTCTGAGTCTGTTCTGAAACGGCTTGGTTCGGCTCCACGCTGGCAGTTTGCGAGGGAGGTGTAGGTGGGGCCTCGCCATCTGTACGTGTCTCTTCTGGAGCCGCAAGCGCAGTTGGGGACACCTCGGTAGTGTCCAAGTCCCCAACCCTGCGCCTAAGCTGGTCTATGTGCCGTCGCCACAAGCGTCCGTCTTCGAGTGCCACCTGGTACGAGCGAGGTCCAGTGACTCCCACTACTGTGGCTGGCACCCAAGGGATGTCCCCCACATAGTTCCGGGCAAAGACCTGGTTTCCTGGGACAAATGACCGTGGTGCGTTGGCACAGCCTGGGGGTTCAGCCACGGCAAAGTCCGGGTGTAGCCGGTCGAGCGGTGACCTGAGGCGGCGGCCCATAAGCAGTTCAGCAGGACTCCTCCCTGTGGCCGCATGAGGGGTGATGTGTTGCACGAACAAGTATTCGGCGACCCGCTCATGCCAGTCTCCCCGGTCCAGGCGCGCCAGTGCCTCTTTTGCCGAGCGCACCATTCTTTCCGCTTGCCCGTTGCTGGATGGATGAAAGGGTGCCGTTAGGGCATGGCGGATGCCCAGTCCCAAAAGATACCGCTCAAACGTGCCTGACGTGAACTGCGGTCCATTGTCAGAGACAAGGACATCAGGACACCCATGCGTTGCAAACAGGCCTCGCAGCACCCGGATGACAGCTTCGGTAGTGGTGGAGGGCATCAGGGCGACCTCCAGCCATTTGGAATAGGCGTCCACCACTACCATAAAGGTCCGGCCGTGAAAGGGGCCAGCCAGATCGATGTGCACCCTCGACCAGGGTGTCTTTGGCGTCTCCCAGGTGTGTCCCTTAGCTGCCGGTGGTGCAGGCCTCGACTCTTGGCACGCTTGACAGGCGGACACCCAGGCAGTGATGGCATCGTCCATATTAGGCCACCAGACGTAACACCGAGCCAACGCCTTCATTTTGACAATTCCCGGGTGGCCAACGTGCAGAGCCTCCAGGACGCGCTGACGGAGTCCCTGGGGAATCACGACGCGGTCTCCCCACAGCAGACAGCCGCGATGAGCTGAGAGTTCATGTTGTCTGGTTGCGAAGGGCTGGAACTCCGATGCAAAAGGCCCTTGTGGCCACCCCCTCCACACCCAGTTGAGCACCCGGCTGATGGTGCGATCCTGGGCAGACGCGGAGGCCACAGTGGCAGCCGATACAGGCGCTGCCGGAAGATCCTCAATCAGAAGGAGCGATGAAGCTGGAGCCGGGTCTTCCACAAATGCTGGAAGAGGGCAACGGCTGAGGGCGTCGGCATGGCCCATCGATTTCCCCGGGCGATGGATGAGCCGGTAGTGGTAGGCAGCCAGGAAAACAGTCCATCGCAGCATGCGTGGTGAGAGGACCGGTGGAGTTGGACGATCACCAGCGAGGAGGCCCAGGAGTGGCTTGTGGTCAGTGATGAGGTCAAAAGTCCTGCCATAGAGGTATTCATGGAACCTCTTCACTCCAGCCACAAGTGCCAATGCCTCCTTGTCGAGCTGGCTGTAATTCCGTTCCGTCGGAGATAGTGTCCTGGAAAAGTAGGCGAGCGGTGCTTCTCTTCCATCTGGAAAACGGTGACTAAGGACAGCACCGATGCCAAAAGGTGAGGCGTCGCAGGCAAGGACCAGCGGCCTGGATTCACTGTACTGTACCAGCACACTGTCTGAAGAAAGGAGAGCCTTGACCGCGTTGAAGGCCGCCGTCTCCCGATGACCCCAGGCCCAAGGCGTCTTAGTGCTAAGGAGTCGGTGAAGAGGCTCAGCCACTGTGGCTTTGTGGGGCAGGAACATGTTATAAAAGTTCAGCAGCCCCAGGAATGCCTGCAACTCCGTTTTGTTCTTTGGGGTGGGGGCCTGCTGGATAGCGCGGATCTTGGATGTGGTTGGATGAAGGCCGGAGGCATCGATAAGATAGCCCAGGAACTCTACCTGTGGAACAGCGATCTGGCACTTCTCCCTCTTTACCTTGAGCCCGGCCTCCTGGAACCTGGTCAGCACGGCACGGAGGCGCTCGAACAGCTGCTGGTGTGAGTCTGCAGACACCAAGACGTCATCAAAATATGGTACCACGCCCGGAAGCCCTTGCAGGAGACGCTCCATAAGGCTTTGGAAGATGCCAGGAGCCACACTCACCCCGAACTGCAACCGGCGGCAACGGAATGCCCCCCGGTGGGTGACGATCGTCTGGGCTTCAGCAGTGGCATCATCGACTGGCAGTTGTTGATAGGCTTGGGCAAGGTCCAGCTTAGCGAAGACCTTACCCTCACCCAGGGAATGCAGCAGGTGTTGGACAACAGGAACCGGATAAGCGTGCTGCTGAAGTGCCTTGTTGATCGTGCACTTGTAGTCAGCGCAGATTCTCACCGACCCATCTGGCTTGACAGGCGTGACGATGGGGGTTTCCCACTTTGCGTGGTCAACCGGCTCCAAAACTCCTTGGGTGATCAGTTTGTCCAGTTGTTCGTCCACCTTAGCCTTGAGAGCAAAGGGAACCCGGCGTGGCTTTAGCTTGATGGGGGCGACTTGTGGATCAAGGCTAAAGGAGATGGGCGTACCTGTATATTGCCCCAAGGTGCCGTCAAAAACCTCGGCAAAGTCTTTGACCAGACCCTCAGTCTCTGCGTTAGAGATGCAGTTGATGCCGGTGACTTCCAGGCCGAGGGCATCAAACCAGTCTAGCCCTAGGAGGCTTGGCCGCTGACCTTCGACCACCACCAACCGGAGCAGGCCCGAAAAATCCTTGAAGGCGATCCGGAACCGGCCAACGCCTACCACGGGAATGTCGTTTCCCTGGTAGTCTCTCAGGTGTACGCGGTGAGAGTCGAGTTGCCTTTTGGACACTCTGGGTACCAGTCTTTTGATGGTGCTCCATGACACGATGGACAGGGCAGACCCGGTGTCGATCTCCATGTCACATGGAGCTCCTTCAATGAGCACCGTGACGTTCAGCTTGCGTCGCGTAGGCGAGTCGGTTTGGCCAATCGTGGTTCCAGACGGGCAGCGGCAGTTGGTGAGAGCGAAACAACTTTCCTTGGCAGACTGGAGTGAAGACTTGGACTTGCGAGTCGATGAAGGGGGGGTGTCAGACGGAGCCGATCGGCAGACCTTAGCGATGTGGCCCCTTCTGGAACACTTCGTACAGATGGCGTCTCTGAATCGACACTTGGCACGGGAATGGTTGCCTCCGCAGCCGGCACATTCCGGTTGGCCCTTGGACTTCTGTTGGAACTTCCTGCGCTCCCGCTTTGTCTGGTGCACGTCATCGTCTTCACTGGAGGATGCCTCATCACTGCTGGCCTCTTCATGATGCACCGGAACTGGCTCCCTAGCAAGATGCGGGCTGCTGGACTTGCGGATCTCCTGGGCGGAGCGTTCAGCAGCTTCTGAGGCCACAGCCTCCTCAATGGCTTTCTGTAGCGTGAGGTCTGGCTTGGCTAGGAGACGCCGTTGCAGATGGATGTCCCGGACCCCGCAGACGATTCGATCCATCAGGGCATCGTCTAAGTCTCGGAACTCACAGTGCATTGCAGCCTGTCGCAGGGCGGTGGTGTAGTTGTTGATTGACTCCCCCTCTGCCTGGTTCCGGTGGTAGAACGCATGGCGGGCAGCAATCTTGGACGGCTTTGGTGCGTAGTGGTTGCGGAGCTTCTCTTGGATCGTGTCCCATGGTGTTGCCTGGACTGCTTCAGGCGCAACCAATGCTCGGGCCGTCTCAAACACCTCAGGCCCACAGAGGCTGAGGAATAGGCCCCGCTTCCGATCCTTTGATACTGCTGTCAGCTCGTTGGCTTGGAGGTAGCAGTCGAACCGAGCGAGGTAGGAGTCCCATGATTCAGAGGCTGGCGCAAATGGCAGTAGAGGCACAAGTGAAGCCATGATTCCGATGCCGGCGTGAAGGGCGATGGATGGAACACCGTGCTCTAGCCAGAACGCTCAGCTCTGAATTGGTTCTGCCCAGTGATTTCGCTCAGTGATTTCGCTCTGTGATTCAGCTCAGTGATTCAGCTCAGTTCAGAGGCTGGCCGCATCTGGCTGTGCTCTGATGTCCATCTATCCCACCCTCGTCGCCAGTGTTAAGTTGTGGGTTGACATAGCAGCCGGCACAGCGATTTCTTCAAGTAGCTCTTTATTATGTAAGCTGGAATAGAACTGACTGCGAACAGCTCAGCCGGCCTGCTTTTATAGGCAGCCGGCTGTCACATTGTAACCACAACTGCCCAGAGTTCCCGCCTAAAATAACTGACGCGGACCTGAGTGAAAACTATCTACAGACCTGAGTGAAAACTATATACAGTATCCCCCTGTTGGCCAGGGTGAAACTACACTACATAACAACCTCGTTGCCTCCAGCTGGGCCATCACTTACAGGTGCTCCACTACCGGTTGGGTCAGGGGAGGCGGAGGCAGCCTCTGGGTCTAGTAACCCACCGACGTCTCCTGAGCTGCAGAGACTGAGGTCTGAGAGAAGGAGAGACCTGAGGACTCACAGGAGGAGTGCTCGCCTCCGGGCGAGACAGGGAGGTGAGTCACCGGGGGATCAGGACCGGCCATTACCCCGACAGAGATAAAAGGCTGTCGGACCCCACCCCAGGTTGCGGGAGCAACATTGCTGTATGCCAGAACCTGCCTGTTGATCCTGTACCTGATCTAGCCTGGTTTCCTGCCTTGCATCCTGCCTTGGCCCTGTTGGACTGACTCCTAGTGGAACCCCTGGATTCAGTACCGGACCTGGACCGGGGTTCTCGGGTTACCCCCGGGCCCAGCACAAGCTGTGATTCCTGCACAGCAGGGGGGTTGGACTAGATGACCCTTGGGATCCCTTCCTGCTCTGCAATTCTATGACTCTACAACAAGAGCCCTCTCCCCTCCTTTGTCTTCCAGCAACTGGGATTCATAAGCATTGTTGCCTCCAACTTTGGAGGCAGAGCAGGGCCACCCTGCCTCTTCGCCACTGAGACCTCTCTCCTCCATGAATTTGCCCAATCCCATTTGAAAGCCACCTAGTGCCCACCACTGCCTCAAGTGGCAGGGAGTTCCACAGTTTAACTATGTGCCGAAAGGAGGACTTTCTGGGAGTCTGTCCCAAATCTTCCAACATTCAGTTTGGTTGGACGCCTGCGAGTTGTAGTGTTAAAGCCCAGTACGTCCAGACATGATTAACTTTCTCTGATGGCGGAAGTTTCTGTGGCTAAGCAGCTTAATTTAATTAGATCATCTGCTCCAGATCATCTGCTTGACAGCATGGTGCAAACCATTGACGCGCCAGCCCTCTTGGGAGAGAAACTACAGGCTCTCCTTCATTATGCGCCGTTGCCTAATGATCCAGACAAGGTGCAGAGACTAAACAGGCTGGACTTCTGAGCTCAGGTCAGATGTTGGGATGCGACCATGTGCCAAAGTATGTCTGACATCTCCCTGCAGGCTGCATCTCTCACAGTGATGGATAACTTGGTGTGGCTCCTTTAGCCTCTGCAGATGTTCCCCTTTGATTCGCACAGCTTTGCTTTGTCCAACCTCCTTTCCCAGCAGTTAAGTAGCAAATCGGGGAAGAACAAGACTCACGGAAGGAGAACCACAAATTCATTTATTACTGATAGCACCAAATATCAAAAACATTGATTTGTTTGCTTCCTGTTCGCTTCCTTTCATGGAGTCCAATGCCAATGTCTTTAAAGGAGGATTAGACAACTTATTGGAGGAGAGTTATCAGGTGACAGTAAGAGCTGACAGTAAGAGCTGTTCGACAGTGGAATTTGCTGCCAAGGAGTGTGGTGGAGTCTCCTTCTTTGGAGGTCTTTAAGCAGAGGCTTGACAACCATATGTCAGGAGTGCTCTGATGGTGTTTCCTGCTTGGCAGGGGGTTGGACTCGATGGCCCTTGTGGTCTCTTCCAACTCTATGATTCTATGATTCTAGGTGGCACAATGGGTCTGGCTGTTAATCAAAAGGTTGGTAATTCAAGTCATCCCAGGGATGGCTGTGGACAGGATTCCTGCATTGCAGGGGGTTGGACTAGATAACCCTTAGGTTCCCTTTCAACTCTACAGTTCTATGATTGGGCTATGAGTGGTTGCTGACCATGATGGCTATGTTCTAACAACCTACGCTGATCCTTTCAAACTTCCTTCTCAACCACTATGACTCTTCTTAGCTGCAATTCCTGCACTGTAGGGGTTTGGACTAGACAGAACCAGTGAAGGGGGTGAAGGTCCTGTGTGAGTGTCTGGAGGCAGCTGCAGGATGGATGGCGGCTAACAGATTGAGGCTGAATCCTGACAAGACAGAAGTACAGTTTTGGGAGGACAGAGGGTGGGTGGGTGTGGAGGACTCCTTAGTCCTGAATGGGGTAACTGTGCTCCTGAAGGACCAGCCTGGGAGTCATTCTGGACTCACAGCTGTCCATGGAGGCACAGGTCAATTCTGTGTCCAGGGCAGCTGTCTCCCAGCTCCATCTGGTACTCAGGATGTGACCCTCCCTGCCCACACACTGTCTCTCCAGAGTGGTGCATGCTCTGGTCATCTCCCGCTTGGACTACTGCAATGCGCTCTAAGTGGGGCTACCTTTGAAGTTGACCTGGAAACTACAACTAATCCAGAAGACTGGTGGCTGGGAGCAGTCGTGGAGACCACATAACACCAGTCTTGAAAGACCTACATTGGCTCCCAGTACGTTTCTGAGCACAGTTCAAAGTGTTGGTGCTGACCTTTAAAGCCCTAAATGGCCTCGGCCCATTATTATTATTATTATTATTATTATTATTATTATTATTATTACCCATGAGGTCCCTTTCAACATGGCAATTGTATGATCCCCCCAATATTGGAGGTTAAAAGGGGGACAGAGTACCACTCTATTCTGCCTTGTCCTGGCCACCTAATCTGGATCCCTGTGTCCAGTTATGGGCGCCACAATTTAAGAAGGATGTTGAGATACTGGAACATGTGCAGAGGAGGGCAGCCAAGATGATCAAGGGTCTGGAAACCAAGCCTGATGAGGAATGGTTGAGGGAGCTGGGCCTGTTTAGCCTGGAAAAGATGAGGCTGAGAGGGGAGATGATAGCCATCTTCAAATATCTGAAGGGCTGTCGCATGGAAGATGGACAAAGCTTGTTTTCCCCTGTTCTGGAGGGTTGTTACAAGAAAGGAGTTCCAACTCTACAATTCTATGATTCCGAATTATAGAAATGCCTGTGGATTTTGTTTCGTTTTCCTTTTAAAAGGAGTGGGGGGCAAAGGTTTTGTGGATGTGTGTGTCTGTCTGGAATTGCTTTTTTGAAAGTTGAACCCTTGGCAGTTCTTTGGCACAAATAAAGGGGTAGCGAAATGCTTGCATTCAAAATGAGAGGCTTAAAAAGCCCCCGAGCAAGTTAATGGCTGCATTATGCAGAAAAGAAGGTATGCTGTTAAAAGTAAAATTGCTGGAGCCGTCTTATGAGAAGACCATTCTGAAAATCACCATCATAACAGATCCGAGTAAATGTGTCATTATCGCGAAGGCGAGGAAGACGGGATGCTGTAAAGGCATCTCTTTTGGGGGCTCACCCACCAAGTGATCAAAGGCCGCCAATAATCCCTGTAATTTGTTCCTCTGGGATGTGAAGAGGTTTTTATCGCTTCCCATTTAGCACTTTTCATATGAAATAATCAATACTAATTCTATGATTAAATAATTCCTTTGAATGGCTGTTTTATTTATTTTGTATTTTTGTCAATGCGGGCAGGGAAAACAACCTTTCCCCTTCTTGCTTTCAAAATACAGCAGATAGATTCTTTCTCCTTAATGGATCAAGACCTCCCGGGAAAACTTCCAGATATATTTTTATTAACGTGACTAGTGAATATTTGCTTATTTGCTTACCTACTTATTTATTACCTGCCCTTCTCACCAGATCTCCCAGTGCGGGTCACAACATTAAAGCACAATATTGAAATCAACTACAAGCAGCTTCAAGAGAACTACAAAACAACTTACAAGATGGCTTTGCCCTACACACTACACCAGCTGCCACATAATCCCTGTTCCACATTTGTAAGAATTTGACTGCTTAGTGTGGCCTTCGCCTGAACATTGGAACTTTCTGCTGCAGATATTCATATTGTGCATGTATTGAAGTGAATGGATGCATAAGAACTGACTCCTTTTGGAAATAAATGCCCATCCGTCTAATTAAAGCTTTACTTGCAGAACTTTCTTCAAAACAAAAAAAAAGGCAATAGATGATACAACCAAATAGTTCCAGACAATACTCAGCTCCTTAGAAATAAAAGAAAATTCAAAAGGTCTCTCTCCTTCCAGCTTCCATTTTGCCTGCAGCTTTTTTTCCTGGAGATTCATTTACACATCCTTCCTTCCAAGGAGCCTGGGAACAAAAACTAAAGGCAACTCTCTTTCAAAATGGAGATTTGCAACCAAATACCTTTGTCACCTGATCTAAGGTTAAACACTCATGTGTTAGCTAGCAGAAAACAATAATTAATTAACAACCAGTCAAAGAGCTCAGAGACCATTTAGTTGAATTTTCAGTTGAATTTTCCAATGTTAAACCTTTCAGCAACACACACAGGCATTTTTCCATTCCAGTGCTAATTAAACAATTACACTTAGAACTTCCTGCCTATTGATATCAAGTAGGTGCCGAATTCTTGTGCTGGAGGAGACTCTTGAGAGTCCCATGGACTGCAAGAAGATCCAACTTATCCATTCTTAAGGAAATCAGCCCTGAGTGCTCACTGGAAGGACAGATCCTGAAGCTGAGGCTCCAATACTTTGGCCACCTCATGAGAAGAGAAGACTTCCTGGAAAAGACCCTGATGTTGGGAAAGATGGAGGGCACAAGGAGAAGGGGACGGCAGAGGACGAGATGGTGGGACAGTGTTCTCGAAGCTGCTAGCATGAGTTTGACCAAACTGCGGGAGGCAGTGGAAGACAGGAGTGCCTGGTGTGCTCTGGTCCATGGGGGACACGAAGAGGCGGACACGACTAAACGACTAAACAACAACAACAGCTGCTGCACTGTATTCTTTTTTGACACCTGATGCTGATGCAAAATATAATTTGTTTTGGAATTTTAACTTATTGCAAGTTTTAATGTATTGCAATTTTACCCCTGATTCTACAGTTTTATATTTTCGTAAAGCACTTTGATTTTTTATATATATAATTAAGCAGTGCATAGATTTTATGAAACAAACAAACTTGGAACCATGCAAAAAAAGTGTTTCCTATAAACATACGCCTTGAATGTCAAAAGACTCAGGTAGGGAGGTGTGTCTTCCATAACCCCTGGAGGTTGTACAATGAAGGTGCTGGGTGGACCTCTTTGGAGCCACCACAAAGAAGGCCCTCACCCAAGCCATTGCCACCCCCAGCCTCTGAGGACAAAGGAGCCACCAATAGTGCCCATTACATAATGACCAGGCCTCTAAATTGTGCAGAGAGCCTCTTTTGAGTACAGCAGGCCAGGCTGTATCAATAGTCTGACTCAAATTCTTCTGCTGAAATCCAGGGACAAATCTGCAGGTGGAAAACCTCAGAATCAACCTGACCTGGCCTTCAGTTCAGCCCAGGGAAATGCCCACCAAGCCTCCATAATCGGTTAAAAATGACAAAAAATTCTTACGTTAGGAAAACATTCTTCAAGAAACAGATATAGGTTCCTGGAAGCTTTAAGGAGGGTTCCATAATTTGCTTTAGTCATCATCATCAAACCTTTTATTGGCATCACATACAAACATCCATAGTAAATCAATACAGAATTACCACCTCCCCAATGTCACAGAACATTTGTCAAATGAAGTGAGGCAAAAAAGTCTAACGTTACATCTCTAGGTCTCCAGGGAGATCAGACGTCTGCAATGTGCTTCTGCGACAAAAAACCAAATGAAGATATTTAGCCACTAACTTGGTGAGCTCCTGATCATTCCCCAGTAAAAGAAAATGTATGACCTCCAACTCTGGTTTCCATTTGGGGATGCAGAGTTGATCTAGGAACTGCTGGAGGAGATCAGCATATAGTTTACATTTAAGGACCATGTGAGTAAGAGTTTCCAGCAGGTGGTCTTCACATGGGCAAATTCTTTCTCCTTCCACCATTCCCAAGAACCTATCCCAAAGGAGGTTTGATGGGTTTGAATTAAACCTGGCCAACGAAAATGCCCTTCTTTCTTGGGAGAAGAAACAGAAATTCAATATAATTATCATTAGTTTCATGTGCCCAAGAAAGTTGAAAGTAAAGAAGGGAACATGTTTTCTCTGCTGCTGCTGCTAGTTCCTAGCGTTCAATGTCCCACAAAATTTTCTTTAGTGTGTAGGAGTGGCACTCTTGGTGTCAGCTGGAGGTGCAAATAAAGGGAGGAATTTGCAGGCTGCAATTTCCGCAAGAGGAAAGCGCACACACACACACACACACACTCACTCACTCACACTGTCAGCACGGACGCTGACAACAAGGTTGGAGGTAAGACAATGTCTGCTGCTGATACTGTGAGTTTTGCTGTGTCAGGATTGTTGATTACTGGACTGAGATTATACCTTGCTGGAGAGATAAAGAAGGAATGTGAATAGTTTGTATATAATAGTAACAGAAATGCTTGTGCAACCAGTCAAGCAGTAAAGAAGCTCTCGACTGACTCCTGCTCTTGTCCTCTGCCTCCGGGGAAAACTCTGCTACAAACCGTAAGAAGTGGTTTTACTGAGGTGCCACCACACAAGCAGAAAAGCGCAGCAGAAGTGTGTGAGTGGTAACCTCTAATATCTTATACACCACAGAAAAGGGCATTCATTGCATTCTGCTTGCCTGGCGACCCCAAGTTACATGCTGACAAGCCCACATCTAGGGAAAGTCACTGGTGGGAGGTGCAGGGCTGAATATTGAGGAGGAGGAGGAGTTTGGATTTGATATCCCGCCTTTCACTCCCTTTAAGGAGTCTCAAAGCGGCTAACAATCTCCTTTCCCTTCCTCCCCCACAACAAACACTCTGTGAGGTGAGTGGGGCTGAGAGACTTCAGAGAAGTGTGACTGGCCCAAGGTCACCCAGCAGCTGCAGGTGGAGGAGCAGGGAAGCAAACCCGGTTCACCAGATTACGAGACTATCGCTCTTAACCACTACACCACACTGAAATAGCGGTGCCTCAGTGAGTGGAGGCTGAACATGGCTATCCTGGCTGGTATTCATCCATAGCCCTCTTCTCCTCCATAAAATTGTCTAATCCTCTTTTAAAGCCATCTAGGTTGCTAGCCAAGGGATGCGGGTGGTGCCTAGGACTTGCTGATCAGAAGGTTGGTGGTTCGAATCCCTGCGATGGGGTGAGCTCCCGTTGCTCGGTCCCTGCTCCTGCCCACTTAGCAGTTCGAAAGCACCTCAAAGTGTAAGTAGATAAATAGGTGCCGCTCCAGTGGGAAGGTAAACGGCGTTTCCGTGCGCTGCTCTGGTTTGCCAGAAGCGGCTTAGTCATGCTGACCACATGACCCGGAAGCTGTACGCCGGCTCCCTCAGCCAATAAAGCGAGATGAGCGCCGCAACCCCAGAGTCAGCCATGACTGGACCTAATGGTCAGGGGTCCCTTTACCTTTACCTTTAGGTTGCTGGTCATCACTACCTCCTGTGGGAGGGAGTTCCAAAGTTTAACTCTGCGCTGCTTGAAGAAGGACATCCTTTTATTTCTCCTGAATCTTCCAGCATTGAGCTTCATTGGATGCCAAGCAACAGCAAAGAAGAAGAAGAAGAGTTTGGATTTGATATCCCACTTTATCACTACCCTAAGGAGTCTCAAAGTGGCTAACATTCTCCTTTCCCTTCCTCCCCCACAACAAACACTCTGTGAGGTGAGTGGGGCTGAGAGACTTCAGAGAAGTGTGACTAGCCCAAGGTCACCCAGCAGCTGCATGTGGAGGAGCGGAGACGCGAACCCGGTTCCCCAGATTACAAGTCTATTGCTCTTAACCACTACACCACACTGGCTCCCGTGATGCTGGTTTTGTTGAGGGGCAATGGCTCACTTTTGCAAATTGCGACCCCGAGGAAGAGGTTTTCTCATCCCGTCGCTGAGAGGCTTGCAATCAGCTCTTTGGGGCTCCAGGGAGCGTTTCTGTGCTGGTCCTGGGGGCTAACTGAGAGGCGAGGTCCGAGTCCAGTCTGAGGTCGAGGGTCCGGTATGGAGGCTGTCCGTCAAAGGCAAGGCGGGGTCCAAGGCAGGGAGTCGGGTGAGGTCAGGAACTCTGGCAGAAGAGCAGGACAGGGTGCAGGCAGGAACAGGCTACCAACAATGTTGCTCCCGCAACTTGGGACTGGGGCTGTCTGGCTTTTATCTGCCCGGAGGCATAGGGTGGCCTCGGTCCACAGGTGACTCGCCTCTCCTGGCCTGGAGGCGAGCCCTCCTCCTGCAGTAACTCAGTTCCCTCCGCCTCTCTGCCCTGAGCATCTGCAGCTCAGGAGAGGCTGGAGGGTTCCCGGACCCAGAGGCAACCTCAGCTTCCTCTGACGGGGCTGAGAGTGGAGCACCTGCAGGCAATGGGTCCTCCATCACCTCAAGAGCCAGAGCAGACTCAGCTGGTGCCTGCACCTGAGGATCCAGCACAGGTGAGGACCCTTCAGGCTCAGGCCCCAGCCCCAGCTCAGCTGGTTCTGGAGGCGAGGACTCCTGTGCAGGCTGGGATTCCTCAGGTTCAGCCTCCGTGTCTGAATCCCAGGCCATCACAGTTTCTCTATATCCTGGCCCTGCAAGTAGGAAGCTCCTTGAGCCTCTGAAAGCCTTTCTTCCCAAGCGAAATAATCCGTGAGGTATTGAAGCAGGATCATGCATTGAGCTGTATGCCAGGGGTGGACCACTGACCTGCCTGACAGCTCCGTAACTCGAACTCATATCCTTGGAGACAAGAGAGTGTCAGAGACTACACCGCTAGGCTGGTGCTGAGCTATCCCAGCCATTCTCCCTACAGCAGCCTTGGCACTGTTTTTGGCCCCTTCTCCCCTTCCCCCCACCTTCAAATTAAATCCAGTTAAATGAGCATCCAGGAACATGCTCTTTGAATGTTTTCTTTCCTCCCACTATATTGTCCTTTGTGCGCAGACACTATTGATTTCTTGCAATACAATAGCGTTTACTTAAACTAGCTCCCATGGTGAAACCCCCACAGCATTAGTTAAACGAGAAGGGGTAGATTCCAGCATAACGTTTTATGTGCACTGGGCCATGGCGGCAATTTTTCTCCATGGCTAAATACACAAAACGTTCAGTAAAAAAGAAAAAAAGCAGGTTATCCCTCTCTCAGATTACTAGGGACATCAATGAAGCTGGATGTTGGAAGATTCAGGCCAGATAAAGGGAGGTCCTTTGTACAGAACATAGTCAACTTAAGTTCAGTTAACTATGGAACTCCCTGCCACAGGAATCCACCAACCTGGATGGCCTTCAAATTAGACATATTCATGAAGGAAGTTAAGGCTATAGATCAGGTGTCAGCAAACTTTTTCAGCAGGGGGCCGGACCATTGGCCCTCGGACCTTGTGGGGGGCCAGACTATGTTTTTTTTGGGGGGGGGGAATGAACGAATTCCTATGCCCCACAAATAACCCAGAGATACATTTTAAATAAAAAGACACATTCTACTCATGTAAAAACATGTTGATTCCCGGACCGTCCGTGGGCCGGATTGAGAAGGCGACTGGGCCAGATCCGGCCCCTGGGCCTTAGTTTGCCTGCCCATGCTATAGATGACTACTGTCTGGCCAGAGTGGTGCATGCTCTAGTTATCTCCTGCTTGGACTACTGCAATGCGCTCTATGTGTGGCTACCTTTGAAGGTGAGGCGGAAACTACAACTAATCCAGAATGCGGCAGCTAGACTGGTGACTGGGAGTGGCCGCAGAGACCACATAACACCGGTCTTGAAAGACCAACATTGGCTCCCAGTACGTTTCCGAGCATGATTCAAAGTGTTGGTGCCGACCTTGAAAGCCCTAAACGGCCTCGGTCCAGTATTTCTGAAAAAGCGTCTCCACCCTCATCATTCTACTCAGACACTCAAGTCCATCTCCAAGGGCCTTCTGGCGGTTCCGTCATTGCGAGAAGCAAAGCTACAGGGAACCAGGCAGAGGGCCTTCTGTGTGGTGGCGCCCGCCCTTTAGAACACCCTCCCACCAGATGTCAAACAGATAAACAACTACCTGTCATTTAGAAGACATCTGAAGGCAGCCCTGTTCAGGGAAATTTTTAATGTGTAACAATTTAATGTATTTTTAATCTTTGTTGGAGCCGCCCAGAGCGGCTGGGGAAACCCAGCCAGATGGGCGGGGTACAAATAATAAAATATTATTATTATTATTATTATTATTATTATTATTATTATTATTATACTAGCCACAGTGGCTATGCTCTACCATACCCTCCAACATTTTTGTCCACAAAATTGGGAAGTCAGGGGAGGCGCACCTTCCAAGTCAGAGTTCTTGCCCAAGTCAGCAGGGTCTGAAAGGTGCTCTAGCCATCATCAGCAGGTGCGCCAGAGCTCTGGCATGACCCTGCTGACTTGCGCCCGACCAAAAAACAGGAGATACAAACGGGAGCTGGGATTGGGTTCAGTGATTCCGGGATGTCACACATAAAACGGGACAGTTGTGGAATATGTGCTCTGCCTCCCTGGAAACCGCAGGAGGGGAGAGTGATGCTCTTGTGTTCGAATCCTGCTTGCAGATTTCCCATAATGGGTAGCTGGTTGGCCCCTAAGAGAACATGAAGCTGAGCTAGATGGGTCATGATCCGACAGCGCTGTCCTTCTGCGACAGAACATGGGACTTCCTGCATCCGAACTACGTGTGGGAAATGCTCAAGGATGTGTCAGTCTAGACCCCCCGCGCAGGTCTTCCCCCCCCCCCCCCCCCCCCGTGAATAACATTTGCACTTTGATGATCTCCTCAGGGGTTCGACTTACTCTTTTGGGGTGGTTCCTGCCAATTTCCTTGATTTTATTTTTTAGGTGGGAAAGAAGCTTTTTCTGGTAATTGGGTATTTACCTCATCAGCATAATGATCCTCAATTATGCAATTAGTTTTCATATGTGTAATCATTTGAACATGTCATTATGCTTAATTGCACCTGTAAAAAAAAAGGTATAAGACAAAATCTCCATCCTTTGATTGACACTTGAGTGGATGGAGTAAGGGAAGCCCAGGGAAGAGAAGGAGGCCTTCTGTCTTTCAAGATATATTTTTACATTTTCTTCACAAAAACAACATCCTACTAAGATGGAGAAGTTTCTGGTGTCCTCTCCTGGTTTTCGTTTGCCTTTGGCTTGAAATCATTGTGGGTATTTTGGGGGGTGGGGGCAGTCAGTCTGGAAGATGTTCTGAGTCTCCTCCAATTCTTTGTCTCCTGTGCCCAGTGAGGATTGGAGGAGTTTGCTGAGCTGGTCTGACAAGGTTTTCTTTTATAAGACAGTGGTCTTAGCTGGCCAATCGAGTGTCTTCATCGGCATCCCAAAAGGATGAGCCAGGTTGCAAGAGCTACAACTACTGTATTGGCCCGAATATAAGCCTCACTCTTATTTTTTCCCAAATTTTGACTATGAAAATTTAAAGTGCGGTTTATATTCACAACCTTACAGTATGCATCCTGGAGCGTGGGGCAAACAGCGCCAGGAGCGCGGCAAAGCGCCGCCCACCCTGCATGTGATCCCCCGTCCTCTGCCCCAAGGCTGGGAAGGGAGAGAGCATGACCCCCCCCCCAATATTTAGCCAGGAGCAGCCGGGAATGGAGGGCTTATATTGGGGTATTTTTTCCTTCCCTCCAATTTTAAAGGTGTGGCTTATATCCGGGCGCAGCTTATATTCATGCCAATACGGTAAGCTGTGGGGCCCTTCAGGATAATGGGTGGGCCTTTCCTCAACCCCATCCTCTGGCTGTGAGGTAGGAGAACAGGCAGGAAGCTGGATACATAGAGACCTGCTTGTTCTGTGCTGGATCCAAAACTGCGACTAATAGAGAAGCAAGATCTGTTGGGGTGTTGATGCTGTGAGCCTCTCAGTCTTATGCTCAGGTTGTATATACAGTGGTACCTCGGGTTAAGTACTTAATTCGTTCCGGAGGTCCGTTCTTGACCTGAAGCAGCACTCTAGCTAATGGGGCCTCCCGCTGCTGCTGTGGTGCCAGAGCATGATTTCTGTTCTCATCCTGAAGCAAAGTTCTTAACCCGAGGTTATGATTCTATGATTCTAGGTACTATTTCTGGGTTAGCGGAGTCTGTAACCTGAAGCGTATGTAACCTGAGGTACCACTGTATGCTTATATAAAAGCATATACAGTCATACCTCGTGTCGCGTTTGCTTCAGGTTGAGCGTTTTCAGGTTGTGTCCCACGGCGACCTGGAAGTACAGTGGTACCTCGGGTTAAGTACTTAATTTGTTCCGGAGGTCCGTACTTAACCTGAAACTGTTCTTAACCTGAAACACCACTTTAGCTAATGGGGCCTTCCGCTGCACTGCCGCCGCGCAATTTCTGTTCTTATCCTGAAGCAAAGTTCTTAACCTGAAGCACTATTTCTGGCTAAGTGGAGTGTGTAACCTGAAGTGTATGTAACCTGAGGTACCACTGTACTGGAAAGGGTTACTTCCGGGTTTTACCGTTCATACATGCACAGACACTCAAAATGATGTCATGCGCATGTGCAGAAGCAGAAAATTGTCACCTGTGCAGGCGCAGATGCAGGTTGCGTTCTGCTCAGGTTGCGAATGGGGCTCCGAAATGGATCCCGTTCGCAACCAGAGGTACCACTGTATTTTAAAGAAGAAGAAGAAGAGTTTGGATTTGATATCCCACCTTTCACTCCCTTTAAGGAGTCTCAAAGCAGATAACATTCTCCTTTTCCCTTCCTCCCCCACAACAAACACTCTCTGTGAGGTGAGTGGGGCTGAGAGACTTCAGAGAAGTGTGACTGGCCTAAGGTCACCCAGCAGCTGCATGTGGAGGAGCGGGGAAGCGAACCCGGTTCCCCAGATTAGGAGTCCACCGCTCTTAACCACTACACCACACTGGCAACACATTCTCCACTGGACTTCATTCCAAGGAAACAGAACTCTGGGCAAGGGCCTGGCTGGCACCCCCAGAGTCTCTTGCCGCTTGGAGTTTGGGCTGGCATGCAACTCTGTGCTTGGGTTCCTTGTGGGGTGGCAGTGGCGATGAGGCAATGGCGCGTCTCTGCAGTCCTGTGAGCCTCAGCCAGCATTCCGGAATGGAAGACGAGATGCAGGTTTGCTGCCTCGTTGAGAAAAGAGGCCACAGACGCAGCTATTTTTGATTTTCTGCAATCTGCTTCTCCCCTCATCACAGCAAGGATTGCTAAAGTGGGCATTGTTATTTTGCAAGCCAAATTTGCAACAAAAAAAGAAAAGAAAAGGACCTCTTTAAAATTATATTTACAGCTTCCTTTGATCACAATTAAGTGAAACATAAAAGGCTCCTTTCATGTCTAAGCAGAGACAGGAAGTGCAGTTTTAATTGACAGAAATGCTGATAATTACACTTCATTATTGCCTGCAAGGGGGATAGTGCTTACTCAGAACACTCCTGTCCTGATTTAACGCCCCAGACCTAGATTACGAAAATTCATACTTTGTGAGGCAGCTCTTGGAGACAAATTTCCAAAGCTTTAGGTAGAAAGTGGAGGTAGAAATAACAGTCTTGCGGGGTCTTAAGGATGAAAAAATTGATTATGGTAGAGGCTTTTGCAGCCTGCAGTCCACTTCATCGAACATATGGTGTGTTGTCTTGAATTGCAGGTTCAATGAGTGTTCAGTCTGCCTGGATGCAAATCTCTATGGTTGCGTAGTCATTCACATGTGACATTCAATGAGTCTGTCTACCTGTGTATGTAATAGCTGCGCTGCCCAAATCAACCAATGTAACTCTTTCACAAAAACACTTGTACATGTGTAGAGGCAGCTTGTGCCTGGGTTCAAGGTAACATGTGGAAATGTAAAGAAAAGGAAGGGACTTTTTACCATATGTGGTGGGAATGCAGAGAAATTTAAAAATTTTGGGAAACGATATATAATGAGTTGAAGAAAATGTTTAAAATAACATTTATTTAAAAAAACACAGAAGCATTTTTGTTAGGGATTGTAGGACAAGACCTGCCAAGGAAAATAAAGAATTTATTTATGTATGCTACAACAGTGGCAAGAGTCTTGATTGCACAAGGATGGAAGAATGAGGAAACCCTGACAAAAGAACAGTGGCAAGAGAAATTTATGAACTATACAGACCTGGTGAAATTGACATGTAAATTGCGAGACAAGGACAACTGTGACTTTAAAGAAGAATGGGAAGCTTTTACAAATTATTTTAAAATACAACAAAATGAACTGGACTCCTTGGCAGGTTTTGAATAAACATACGCAAATTTGTTGAGGGTTAACATAGTAGATAGATAATATAAGGATGTATACAATTTATAATATGCAGAAGTTAACATCGGTTGAGAAATCAGAGAGAGGAGCTGAGGGAAGTCTTAGAAGTGAGGGAGGGAGGGAGGATTTGTTGGGGAGGTGGGAGAAGGAAAATGGGGGGGAAATAATGAAGATGATTTGTTTTGATAATTTGATGATTTGTTTTAATAATGAAGATGATTTGTTTTGATAATTTGTTATGTTGCAATTGCTTATATATATAAGCAATTGCAACTAATCCACACCTAATGACCCACCTAAGTGGTACTCAGGATAT
>JAXCMG010000059.1:2049369-2074184 GCA_034642415.1 Podarcis siculus
TCTCTGTACTGATATAAGAGACAGAAATAAAGGATGTAAATAGTTTTTCTGTCTGCTTCTTTCCCCTCCCTGGGGAACACCAAAGGGGAGAGAGGAAGAACGGTGTGTTCCTCTCACACATCTGAGAAGAATTGCCGAGACCTCGCCTGCTTATCAGCAGAGTGGAGACGCGGGGAGGTCGACAGGAATATCTGCCGGTGCCTACGCTGTGGCACATTCCTCTGACCCAGGCAGAATTCCAACAGTTACATCAGACCAAAGCCCATCTACTATAGCATCCTATGCTCAGAGTGGGCACCCAAACGCCTGTGGGAAACCGACAAGCAGGATTGGAGCACAAGAGCCCTCTCTGGTGGTTTCTGGCAACTGGAATTCAGAATTCAGGAATTGCTTCCCACCACGGAGGCAGATAACAGGGACTGAACCAGAGACATTCGGCATGCAAGACAGATGCTCTACCAGTGAGTTATGGTAGGGTTATCAGAAGTCTCCATTTCCCGGGGACAGCCCCCAGATTTGCAAATAAGTCCACAGACAAATTCCAGCCCCGGAATGTCCCCAGATTTCATCTAATGTCCCCGGGAAACACAGCGGCGGCAGTCTCAGCAGCCCGGAGCAGTTGGCTCTGGCTGGCTTCAGGAGCTGCTCGGAAGTCCCCATATGATGGTGGTGCAGGGGCTCCAAGATGCAGCTTCCGGGCTGCCTCCACCTTCCCTGATCCCAGCAACTAAGCTGGGAAGGGAGGCTTCATGCTGCCTATTGGAGGGGGCAGGGATCTCTCAGTTAGGCAATGGGAAGCCTCCCTTCCCAGCTGAGGGACCCCCGCCCCCTCCTACTTGCACGAAAGTAGGAATGGGATTGGGGCTGCTCCGATGGGAAGGGAGGCATCGCTCTGCCTGAGAGATCCCTGCCCCTTCCTGCTTGCACACTAGGAGTTGGGGTGGGGCTGCTCTAAAAGGCAGTGTCACGCAAGTAGGAATGGGATTGGGGCTGCTCTGATGGGAAGGGAGGCATCATGCTGCCCGAGCCTCACCACCACCACCGCTCTCAGCCCTCCTTCTCCGCCTTCCATGCCTGACCCACTGCACACAGCTTCCCCACCACCACCACCAAAGAACCAACAACTTAGGGGCTGCCCAGGCTCATGGAGAAAGGAGATAGAAGCCTTGGAGGAATGGGAAACATGGCGGTTGAGGTCAAGGCGGCGGCTGCCCCTCTGCCACCGCCATCGCTGCAGCATCGTCCTGAACATGTAGTAATTCATTCATTCATTCATTGAAAATAATCTGGTAACCTTAATCATGGGACACTTCCCCATGTCCTAGGAGACGAGGATTTGTTCAACCTGCATTCTGAACGGGAATTCTCCAGCAGAGACAGGGCAAGATGTTCCCAGAGAAGGGGAATGCAAGATGCACTGAGCTTATTTGGCATGGGCCTGCAGGTAAAGTAAAGGACCCCTGGACGGTTAGGTCCAGCCAGCGGTGACTCTGGGGTTGCGGCGCTCATCTCACTTTCAGGCCGAGGGAGCCGGCGTTTGTACACAGACAGCTTTCCGGGTCATGTGGCCAGCAGGACTAAACAGCTTCTGGCACAACAGGACACCATGACGAGTGCCAGAGCGCACTTAAACACTGTTTACCCTCCCACCGCAGAGGTCCCTATTTATCTACTTGCACTGGTGTGCTTTCAAACTGCTAGGTTGGCAGGAGGTGGGACAGAGCAACAGGAGCTCATTCCATCACGGGGATTCGAACCGCCGACCTTCCGATCGGCAAGCCCAAGAGGCTCAGTGGTTTAGATCACAGCGCCACATGCATGGGCCTGCATCCCGGGCCCCATTTCCTGCTGCTGTGGATGAGCCTTGCCCATCTGCCGTTTGTGCTTCTAGGAGACGGGGTGGAAGAAGGAGACTTCAGCTGGCTGCCCCGAGGCCCAGCACCGGCTCCCACCCCACACTGGCCAGCGAGCCGCCCCCCAGCCCTTCCTTGCGCAGCCAAAGCCATCCATGCAGCAAGAGCCTTGGGGCAATGTTAGTGTACACCAGCTTCGCTCCTCGCTGGCTTGCTGCTTGTTGCTAACCAGCCCTGCAAAGCTCAAGGATCGGCTGTGCTAAATATAGCCCTCCTCTCAAGGCCACTGCTGGGATACAAAGGAAGATGCTCCAGCAATTCCTTCCTAACTGCGCATCAGCATCTTCACCAAGAGCAGGCCTCTCACTCGGAAGAAGTGGCAGGGATGCGGGCGACGCGGAGCCTTCCTTTCAGAACAGGAGGATCATGGAATCGTAGAGTCGGAAGGGAGCCAGGGGGTCATTTAGTCCAACCCCTTGCAATGCACAAATGGCAGCTCAAGCACAGATTGATAGGCAAGACTGGGACCTAACCCAATGATATCTCTCAGATTCAGCTGGTCACAACTCCTGCCAGTCCAGCCAGCACAGCCCATAATCAGGGGGGCTTCCTAGAGGCATCGGGTTGGCTGGTGGGAGAACAGGATTCTGCACTTGATGTTCCACTGTGTGATGGCCTGGGACTCAGGCTAGGACTCGGAGCTGGAGGAGTCTCAGACTGCACCGGATCCTTTGCCGCAGGCATCATCTGGACCAAGTCTGGGGCCTGATTCTGAAGAGCCCCAGTCTGCACAGGTTCCCCTGCAATAAGCACCAGCTGGGCCAAGTCAGGGGCCTGAGCCTGCCCTGGCTCCAGATGTGGGGATGACCTCGTTGCCTCCAGCTGGACCATCACTTACAGCTGCTCCACTACCAGTTGGGTCAGGGGAGGCTGAGGCGGCCTCTGGGTCTGGTAACCCACTGACATCTCCCGAGCTGCAGAGACTGAGGTCTGAGAGAAGGAGAGACCTGAGTACTCGCAGGAGGAGTGCTTGCCTTCGGGCAAAACAGGGAGGTGAGTTGGCAGGGGATCAGGACCGGCTGTTACCCCGACAGAGATAAAAGGCTGTCGGACCCCGCCCCAGGTTGCGGGAGCAACATTGCTGTTTGCCGGATCCTGCCTGAGATCCTGTACCTGTCCTAGCCTGGTTTCCTGCCTTCACCCTGTTGGACTGACTCCTCGCAGAATCCTTGGATTCGGGCCCGGACCTGGACCATATTGCTTGGGTTACCCCCAGGCCCAGCACATGCTGGCCTGATCCAGCAGGTTCCCCTTGAGTCCTTACCAAGGCTGGATTTAGGTTTGATGATGCCCTAAGCTCCTGAACATAATGGGGCCCTTTCTATGTCCAGCTGTCCTTTGCCAACAACAAATTGTCGCTGTTTTTTCTGTTGCATATATGCTATATGGTAATTTATGGACCTGATAGGTATCTCAAGCTATTTGCATATGTTGCCTTGCAATCAGTCCATGCAAAATGTAGGCACCCTATATATAGAAAGGAGCAAACCAGTGATATTTTAGGGAGCAGGGGAGCAGGTGGGGCCCATGACTTACATCATAGGAGCCTACACAACACAAAACACTGTTGCTGGATGTAGGTTTTATTTTATTTGTTTTTATCTTATATTTTGGAAATGTACATCTGGATTTCCCCCCTTTTTTGTGTGGGGGGGACAAGAGAGTGGGGCTGTAAACTATAGCTTGTTTAGCTTATATGTAAATCCAGCACTGGTCCTTATGCCCTCCCAGCCAAGCCCGCTTCAAATATTGACAATGTATTTCGGTTCGGCGTTTGCATCCTTCCATACGTTGTTAATTACACCTGACTCCTTGCTTAGCGCCTCGGACTGCGCTAACAAGGTTTGTGCGCCACTATTCTCGAAGCGCCATTAGGGAGGCTGTCTTTTATAGATTTCACTTTTATTACATGCACCGCTAATGAAGGCATAATGCGATTATGATGGACCGAGTCCCAGGGAAAATTGTTGCCAATTGGGTTTGGCACAAAATAATAAATTGCCTTTGGATCGAGTGGTAGGTTTGGGGAATAAAAAGAGGGACCCTTTTAGGCATCAAAATAAGGCCGGTTATAAGTTGAACAAGGAAATTAGATTTAACAGGAGCAAATCAATTTGCGGCATAAACTAACACAATAGCTATATACAAGCTGCGACTCCAATTTTTTGGGGGGGTGGGGAGGATGTGCAGTGACTTTATTCTTATTTTATTTTTTGCAGAGGAAATTTGTTAGATGAATTAGTTGCTTGTCCCTCCTCCCGCCTGAGTGTTTTCCCCAATTAAATTTCCTTATAGATTCTTAAAGCGAACTAGCATTTTTTGCTAATGGTTGTTCCTCTAAGGAAAGTTGAATTGGATCGCTAAGTAGGAGAGTCATAAAGAGTTGTCTCTAAACACCAGAGGTGCCTGTTCAGCAGCAGAAAACTGCCAGGTCTGGAAAAAATTATAAGAATTCTCAAGCCTAGCAAGGACTGCTGAAAAATGGAGTGGTGTTCATAGAACCATGGAATCACAGGAAAATTGGGGTCTCCAGGGCTTTTCTCGTCCCATCCCCTGCAATACAGGAATCACAGCTAAAGAAGCTCCAAGATATCTCCTCTCAGTCCACTCTTTGCCACGCTAAACATACCCAGCTCCCACTAAACATACCCAACTCCTTCAACTGTTCCTCATCAGGCTTGGTTTCCAGGCCCTTGATCCTCTTGGTTGCCCTCCTCTGCACACCTTCCTGCTAGTCAATGTCCTTCTTAAATTGTGGCCCCAGAACTGAACACAGTATTCTATGTGTGGTCTGACCAAGGCAGAAGAAAGCGGGACTATGACTTCCCTCTGTGGGACGACTTTGGGGTTGCGGCATTCATCTCGCTTTACTGGCCGAGGGAGCCGGCATACAGCTTCCGGGTCATGTGGCCAGCATGACTAAGCCACTTCTGGCGAACCAGAGCAGCACACAGAAACACCGTTTACCTTCCCGCCAGAGTGGTACCTATTTATCTACTTGCACTTCGTGCTTTTGAACTGCTAGGTTGGCAGGAGCCGGGACCGAGCAATGGGAGCTCACCCCGTCGTGGGGAATCGAACCGCCGACCTTCTGATCAGCAAGCCCTAGCCTCTGTGGTTTAAACCACAGTGCCACCCGCGTTGTAATCAATGTACTGTACTATAAAATAAATAAGACAGTATTGTAGATGATAAAAATTCAAATTAAATGATAGCCATTTTTGGGGTGGGGGGCTTTTATCCATTTCCGCAGTCACACAATCAGTCAGTAGCTGAACTGGGTTCCACACAGTCACAAAAGCAAATGAACCGAAAAAGCCTCAAAAACAAAAACGCAAAATATATGGGGGGGGGACCAAACTGAATCCGTTCCGGAATTCCGTTTCACTTCCGAAATGTTTGAAAACCAAGGCATGGCTTCTGATTGGTGCAGGCGCCCTGGAAACAATAGCCGACACCCACATTGGACATTTGGCTTCCGAAAAACGTTCAAAAACAGCATTTAGGAACCAAGATACCACTGTATCTCCATCAGGGATGCAGCAAGCAGATAGATCAGCTGATGCATCATCTATATAAAAGGTAAAGGGACCCCTGACCAGTAGGTCCAGTCATGGCCGACTCTGGGGCTGCGGCGCTCATCTCGCTTTACTGGCCGAGGGAGCCGGCGTACAGCTTCTGGGTCATGTGGCCAGCATGACTAAGCCACTTGTGGCGAACCAGAGCAGCACACGGAAACGCCATTTACCTTCCCGCCAGAGCGGTACCTATTTATCTACTTGCACTTTGATGTGCTTTCGAACTGCTAGGTTGGCAGGAGCAGGGACTGAGGAACGGGAGCTCACGCCATAGTGGGGGTTCGAACTGCCGACCTTCTGATTGGCAAGTCCTAGGCTCTGTGGTTTAACCCACAGCGCCACCCGCGTCCCTTTTATCATCTATATATCTATATATCATCTATATTAGAGGCTGCATAAAAATGGTTGTTTAGCAGGGAGCACTGAGCACCGAAACTGCCTCCCTTGCAGTGCTGAGGCGCTCCCAACCAGCTGTTTTCGGGAGATGAGGCCAAGGATGGGAGAGAAATGTGCAAGCGCAGACTCCTGCGCATTTCAGCATTTTTCTCTCTGCCCCCCCCCCCCCCCCGCTCCAGGGCCCACAGCCTCTCCGACTCGTTATGGAATTTCACTTTCCCTGCTAATGCTGATGACTCTCGCTTTCCCCACTGTGGCAGTAATAGCTGCTAATCAACTTGTAATGCAGTAATCACAACTGCGGGCTACGGCCATGCAAAGCAGGGGGAAAGAAATAAAGAAATAAATCAGAGAGGGGGGGAGAGGGGGAAAGAGAGAGAGAGGAAGGAAGGAAGGAAGGAGAGGGGAGAGGGAGAGAGAAAGAGGGAGAGGAATGAGGTGGAGAGAAAGAGGGGTAAGGCAGGCACCACAGAAATTAGAAAAAAGGAGAATTTTTTTGTCAGATATAAATAATGTGGAAGTATACAATAATAAACATTATTTTCCATCTCACTGTAGGTTTTGTTCCATTTCGAAAAATGAAATTTCTTTCTGCTGTTTACCAGTGCTTTTTTCTGGGGGTTGGCACAGGGGTACACATACCCCTAAACCTTTTGTTAATCTTTGTACTTTTGTCCATTTATTGTATTTATTTCCCCCGATTGGAACTATAAAGTGGTGGTTTTCTTGAGACAAAATGAGAGTACCCCTTGACATTTATTTATTTTTAGGGGGGAAAAGCACTGCTGTTTATTATTGTTCATATTTTGAATTAGATGTATATGGGGTACCAAAATCTCTTAAGTGCTTACGGCCTCAAAAGGTCTTGATTTGGCCCTGGATAGAAGGGACAGAGCTGGGGGGGGGGGGCGGGTTGAGAGACATACAAAGACCAGTTTGGCTGCAGGAGTTGCTGGAAGGAGACGTACAAGACGCCATCCAACCATCTTGGGGACTCTTCTCCAGATTTATGTGGGGTTCCCAAAGATGTCCTACAAAGCAGTGGAGGTTTGGGGTCAGAGTCTTCCTTCTCCTAGATGCAGCACCGGATTTACGTACAAGCTAAACAAGCTCTAGCTTAGGGCCCCACTCTCTTGTTGTTTAGTCGTTTAGTCGTGTCCACCTCTTCGTGACCCCCTGGACCAGAGCACGCCAGGAACTCCTGTCTTCCACTGCCTCCCGCACTTTGGTCAGACTCATGTTTGTAGCTTCGAGAACACTGTCCCACCATCTCGTCCTCTGCCATCCCCTTCTCCTTGTGCCCTCCATCTTTCCCAACATCAGAGTCTTTTCCAGGGAGTCTTGTCTTCTCATGAGGTGGCCAAAGTCTTGGAGCCTCAGCTTCAGGATCTGTCCTTCCAGTGAGCACTCAGGGCTGATTTCCTTCAGAATGGATAGGCTGGATCTTCTTGCAGTCCATGGGACTCTCAAGAGTCTCCTCCAGCACCAGAATTCAAAATTCTATGGCCTTCTTTATGGTCCAGCTCTCACTTCCATACATCACTACTAGCCACTCACTTGGGGCCCCCCAAAAAATTGAAGGGAAAAAAGCAACTGGATGTACATTTCCAAAATATAAGATAAAAAACAAATAAAATAAAGCCTACATACAGCAACAGTGTTTTGTGTTGTGTAGGCTCCTATGATGTAAGTCATGGGCCCCGCCTGCTAGCCTGCTCCCTCAAATATCACTGGTTTGCTCCTTTCTATATATAAGGTGCCGACATTCTGCATGGACTGGTTGTAACAATTACTTTGATAAAACACATATTTTGTTATGTGCAAATGGCTTGAGATACCTATTAGGTCCATAAATAACCATATAGCGTATATTCAATAATAATCATAACAAATAATAATAATATTTTTTTTTAAAAAAAATTATACCCCGCCCCTCCCCAGCCAAAACTGGGCTCAGGGCGGCTAACATCTGATATAAAAACAATTGATTGGAATAAAACTTAAAAAAACAAGATTAAAATGCAGCCCCATTTCAGTGGCAACTCAAATCAAAAACTTTTTGGGGGATGAAAACGTCCAATCTTCACCAAGGCTAACTACCCAGACTGGTCCTACGTGGGCCAGAAAAAAGCCAGGGAAGTCCCCAAATAGGAGTTCCATCACAGAAGGAGAAAGGAAAAGGGAAAGGGGGAAGGGGATCAAGTTGATCCCAAGCCAAAGGCCAGGTGGAACAACTCTGTCTTACAGGCCCTGCGGAAAGAAATCAGATCCTGCAGGGCCCTTGTCTCATGAGACAGAGCGTTCCACTAGGCTGGGGCCAGTATTGAAAAGGCCCTGCCTCTGTTTGAGGCTAATCTGACTTCCTTAGGGCCTGGGACCTCTAGGGTGTTGCTGTTTAAGGTCCTCCATGGGGCATACTGGGAGAGGCGGTCCCATAGGTACGAGGATCCTAGGCTGTGCATATATTCAACACAAAAAACAGTGACCATTTGTTGTTGACAAAGGGCAGCTGGACATAGAAAGGGCCCCATTACCTTCAGTAGCTTAGGGCCACATCAAACCTAAATCCGGCCCTGCCTACACGGGCTTCCTTCCCAGGTGGACAAGCCCATCTGCCCCTCACTTCCCTCTATATCCGTCTTCTTCACCATTGTACCCCCTATTGGTCTCATCCACTCCAGCCCCTGTTTTCACACACAGGGGAAGTCCCTAACCCAGGCACCCCCAAACTTGTCCCTCCAGATGTTTGGGGACTACAACTCCCATCATCCCTCGCTAACAGGACCAGTGGTCAGGGATGATGGGAGTTGTAGTCCCAAAACATCTGGAGGCCCTGCCCTAACGTATCAAGGGTTAGAGACCCATCGGCTACCTTTCCTGGTTTAGCCAGCCTGTTGAAGCCATTCCCCAGGTGTGGCTTCTGTCACCTGCTGACAGCTTCTAGGAGCCACAGGTGAGAGGTGAGTGCAGGGTGGGAACCAAACGACCCCAGAAGAAGCACGACATATCCCCTAACACTCCACACACCCCAGAAGCAGGTGACCTGGCGCAAAAGGCCAAGCTGACCGCTGAGCTGCAAAAGAACAAATGACTGCATTGTTCTTTCACGTGTAACCACAAGCTGCCTGGAACAAGGAAGCAACTGCTGTGCAAACTCATGTCAGCAGCTTTCATTTGAAAAATGCTGGAAATCTTCTTGTACCTTCCATTTTATTTTAAGGAAGTGAACCTTGCACTTTGCGGGACAAACTGTGCATAAATATTTCTTTCATTCTGCATGTTCCCAGAAGATTCACTGACTCTCCTGGGGTTACAAACCACGCTCTCAGGTGCCTAAACAAAAGGTACTGACCTAGCCACTGTGATCCACGCGACGGTCACCTCCAGACTGGATTATTGTAACTCGCTCTACGTGGGGCTGCCCTTGAGACTGACCCACAAACCCCAGCGGGTGCAGAATGCTGTGGCAAGGCTCCTTACAGGGTCCTCTCTGCGGGATCACATTCAACCGGTGCTATACCAGCTGCACTGGCTCCCGGTGGAGTACAGGGTCAGGTTTAAGGGGCTGGTTTTGACCTTTAAAGCCCTATGTGGCCTAGGACCCTCGTACCTACGGGACCTCATCTCTTGGTATGTCCCACAGAGGACCTTACGGTCTTCAAATTAAAACATCTTGGAGATCCCTGGCCACAGGGAGGTTAGGCTGGTCTCAACCAGGGGACATGCTTGTTTTATGTTTTCCAATTTATCTGAAGAAAAGGACCTCTGCATGGATCCTGTTTGGTTGTCGAATGCTGCAGTCCTGCACTCAGAAATTACTCCCACCGAGTTCTGCGTGGTTGGTTCCCAGACAAGTGGTATAACACGACGGCTGTTTTAGACATACTTCAGAGTAGACATGCTTACGATTGTCTGTACACAACCCTCCTCTCCAAAACAAGCACTCCTGGATGCTTTTTAGCCATTATCTGTGCCGCAATATCAAACACTTTGGCAAATTACTTAATTTTCTATTTTGCATCATTCTGATGCAGGAAGCCAGGAAGAATGTGAATAATTTCATCCATTAAGTGGGACATTAGTTGCCATGGAAGCAATGCCCCCATATAAACGTATATCGTAGTCTCTCTGTCCACTGTGGGGGCTGCAGAAGGGCCTTAACAGCCTAGGAGAGTTGCAGGATCAGGCCAAGTGCCTACCCAGTCCAGCAACCTTGCAGTGGCCAGTCATATATTCTCAGTGCTCACAACAGCCCTGTAAGGTAGGACAATATAGTTGCAGTTGGTAGAGTATGAGACTCTTAATCTCAGGGTTGTCGATTCGAGACCCACTTTGGGCAAAAGATTCCTGCATCTCAGGGGGTTGGACTAGATGACCCTCATGTTCCCTTCCAACTGTACGATTCTCTGATTCTATAGAGGGAGGCATGTCTGAGGCCACCCTGGGAGTTCGTGGGAGAGGCAAGATTCAAGCCAACCAAAATGATTAAGGGGGTGGAGAAAGATTGCAGACTTTTTCATTTAGATGGAAGGTGAGGAAAAGGTGCCATGATAGAAGTTTATGAAGAGAATGCATGGCAAGGAGAAAGCAGATAGAGAAAGTTCCCCTCTTCTCATGAC
This sequence comes from Podarcis siculus, assembly GCA_034642415.1. Classification (NCBI taxonomy): domain Eukaryota; kingdom Metazoa; phylum Chordata; class Lepidosauria; order Squamata; family Lacertidae; genus Podarcis; species Podarcis siculus. Next base: position 2,059,876 of record JAXCMG010000059.1, read on the forward strand.
GCAATATCCAATGGGCCCCTGGCCTGATCCTGCAGGCTCTTCTTATTGAAGGGCCTCAGAAATAGAAATTCCAGCATGCTGTTATCAAAGCCACTGTTACAAGACGGGCAAGGCCATAAGCAGGCAGACAAACAAAGAATGAGTCAATTAAGAAGTGTTAACCTTCAAAAGGAGAAACATGGAACATTAGAGCCTGATTGGATGAGAATGTAAAGTCTCACTCTCTGTTTTTTTGTATAGTCTATAAAAAGTGGGCGCACCCTGACTGGGGTGCGCAGATTGCGAGCTTATTGCGCTGTGCCTTTGTCCTGCATATGCATTTCAAATAAAAAACCCTTTTGAATCCTTTTGATTGCCACTTTGTGTGAATCTGTGCTCCGGGGACCCAATAGCAGATATGGAACAGGTCCAACATTATGTTCTTAAGCTGTGGACTTCCTGATTCCAAGCTCATCCCCCCTTCGCAGGACACAACCGTGGTTTGCTTTCTTCATCAGGGACTCTAAGCAATTCATTGTCAGAAGGGACGGGGCTTTTCCCACCCCTCTCTTTGCTGAGAGTTGCAATGAGAGAGAGAGAGAGAGAGAGAGAGAGAGAGAGGATGGGAGACAGGCGGAGATGATCAGCGTGTGAGCAGGAGGGAGAGAGAAATCTATAAACTGGTAAAATGAAGTGAAATCAATTTTCCTTCCAGGGCCTGAGATGAGAAAATAGAGATTTAAGGGGAGAAAACACACTGATCTGTGCAACATGCTGGAACCACGATAGGCTAGTTTTGCCAGAGTTTTGCTGATCTAGTAGCATCAGAGTCATAGAATCATAGAATCATAGAGTTGGAAGAGACCACAAGGGCCATCGAGTCCAACCCCCTGCCAAGCAGGAAACACCATCAGAGCACTCCTGACATATGGTTGTCAAGCCTCTGCTTAAAGACCTCCAAAGAAGGAGACTCCACCACACTCCTTGGCAGCAAATTCCACTGTCGAACAGCTCTTACTGTCAGGAAGTTCTTCCTAATGTTTAGGTGGAATCTTCTTTCCTGCAGTTTGGATCCATTGTTCCGTGTCCGCTTCTCTGGAGCAGCAGAAAACAACCTTTCTCCCTCCTCTATGTGACATCCTTTTATATATTTGAACATGGCTATCATATCACCCCTTAACCTCCTCTTCTCCAGGCTAAACATGCCCAGCTCCCTTAGCCGTTCCTCATAAGGCATCGTTTCCAGACCTTTGACCATTTTGGTTGCCCTCCTCTGGACACGTTCCAGTTTGTCAGTGTCCTTCTTGAACTGTGGCGCCCAGAACTGGACACAGTACTCCAGGTGAGGTCTGACCAGAGCAGAATACAGTGGCACTATTACTTCCCTTGATCTAGATGCTATACTCCTATTGATGCAGCCCAGAATTGCATTGGCTTTTTTAGCTGCCGTGTCTCTTTGCCTGCTTAAGGAAGCCATTTTCCAGATACTATAAAAAGCTGGCAGCCACTCCAAGCCATTCAGAGCATCTGCAGCTCTCAGGGAGAAATGGCTAGGAGTCCTCCAGGAGTCTGACACAGTTCTGTGCCATCCCCAAGTGGTGAGAAATTATAACCAGAGCATGTACCACTCTGCTGAAACAGTGTGCAGGCAGGTAGGGTCTCAGCCTATCTGTGGACAGCTGCCCTGAACCCACAAATGACCTGCACTTCCATGGACAGCCGTGAGTCCAAAATGGCTGCACACCTGCAAGTTCACTGCATGTACAGTGTTAAAGGAAAACATTATGAAAATGATGTATAGATGGTACTTAACCCCTGTAAAACTAGCAAATATATATCATAATAGTGATAATGTATGCTGCAAATGTAAAGAAAAAGAGGGTACCTTTTATCATATGTGGTCGACCTGCCCTAAGGTGAAAGACTTCTGGGAGAAGATTTACAATGAATTGGAAAAAAATGTTGAAATATACATTTATTAAGAAACCAGAGGCCTTTCTTCTTGGAATAACAGGTTTGGAATTGCCCAAAAAAGATGTTAGATTGTTTTTGTATGCCGCAACTGCAGCTAGAATTTTATTAGCCAAGAATTGGAAAACACAAGAAGTACCAACAGTAGAGTAATGGCAGATGATGGACTTTTCGGAGCTAGCTGACCTGACCGGAAGAGTCTGCGACCAGAAGGAGGAGGAGTACCAGGAGGAATGGATGAAATTTAAAGACTATTTAGTTAAATATGCTAAGGTAACTTAAATAGAAATACTTGCAGATAGTAGATAGGCTTAGGATTTGAAGTTATAGAATAATATGTTTAAAGTAAAGATGAAAAGAAAGAAAGATGTTAACTGATTAAGTAAATTTTATGAGAAATTTGTTTTGGAAAACTGTTACAATGATATACCGTATTTTTCGCTCGATAACACGTACCTGACCATAACACGCACATAGTTTTTAGAGGAGGAAAACAAAGAAAAAAAATCTGAATGAAACAGTGGATGTATCATTTTTGTGCTTCATGCCGTGGCCACAGACATGTGATTTGACGGTGAGTTTGTGGTAGCCCAATGCAAAAATCCTGAGAATCCATGTGGATCTGTGCTTTGTAACCACGTTTTTGCACCATTATGGCTCCACGTATCAGTGGGTGCATGATTTTTTTGGTGCAGGCTGTAGCCATGGACATGCTATGTGATGTGATGGTGAATTTGGGGTGACCCAATGCAAAGATCCTGAGGATCCATGTGGACCCATGCTTTGTAACCACGTTTTTGCACCATTGCAGTCCCAGGCAACAGTGGGTGCGTGATTTCCCTTCTCTTTGTTGCATTTGAGCAAACACAGCAACCGAAAACAGAAGCGGGTGGGCAGTAAGACCCTGAGGCAGAATGCAGGAAAGCAGCAACCTCCTCTCTTTAGCCTTCCCTCCTCCGCGTGATCTGATTTTTGCCCCTGTACTCGGGCCAGTCGGCTCCAGGGACCACACATTCGCACAATAACACGCACAGACATTTCCCCTTACTTTTTAGGAGAAAAAATGTGAGTGTTATAGAGAGAAAATTATGGTATATTGAAATTCAGGGGAATTTGAGGAAGTCACTTAACAATGTCACTAAGACTGGATTAAGTACAGTTAAGATGTATGTTTGTTAGTTTAAAAATTTTGGAAAATCAATAAAAAGAATTTTGGGGGAAAAACAAAAAACAAAATGTCTGCAGACCTGGTCCTTTAGGGGCACAGTTACCTGATTCAGGACCAGGGAGTCCCGTCCCCCCGCCTGCCCCCCTGTCAATATCCATTAAGTGGGACATTAGTTGCCATGGAAGCAATGCCCCCATATAAATATATATCGTAGTCTCTCTGTCCACTGTGGGGGCTGCAGAAGGGCCTTAACAACCTAGGAGAGTTGCAGGATCAGGCCAGGTGCCTACCCAGTCCAGCAACCTGCCTTTGCAGCGGCCAGTCATATATTCCCAGTGCTTACAATAGCCCTATAAGGTCATTTAATTACGTAGGTTTGGTGCATTCCACATCCTGATTCAAAAGTGTCTCTAAGCAGCCTATGACGTCATACAAAAATGTCACAGCTAAAAGCAAGAAGAACCGCCCTCCCCCAATTTTGGAGATGCAAATCCAGCTGTGGACCTCGCACCTCACAAGAAGAGCTCACCTGCGGCCGAGGGTGCCCGGTGACCAAGCAGGTCAGCTCCAGCGTCTCCCCTTCCCGGATCGTGTACACTCTCTCCGAGTATCGCTCCTCCTCAATGTTGCAGGCCAGGCCCGAGTGGATGATCCGCACTGTGGGTGGGGCTGCAAAGACAACCGGAAGGAGATCTCTGTTATCATTTTGAAAACAGGGTACATGACAAAACCAAACCGTGAACTCACTGCATGTTGATGCACAGAAAAAAAGAACGGAAGCAGTAATGCTAGATGAGACGCAGAAATAGCAATCGAGGATGCCAAAGGAAGCAATTTGCACATCCCCTTCATATGCGTGACCCCTTAGTATGCCACAACCCTTACTGAATGCCAAACATTTATCCTTTGTGGCAATGCTCCCACCATAGCTGTCCACCTTCCCTTTTTTTGCGGGAAATTCCCTTATTCCAGCGCCGTTTCCCGCTGCTATCCCAGATTATTAGATATCCTGTAGACTGTCCCCAGGACAGGTGAGGCTACTGATCCCTTATTTTCGAGGCTGCTGATTCTTTTTTTTTTTTCAAATCTGAAAGTTGACAGCTATGTTTAGGGAAGCTTTTAATGTTTGATGTATTATAATATTTTAATATTTTTTTGGAAGCCACCCAGAGTGGCTGGGGAAGCCCAGCCAGATGGGCGGGGTATAAATTGTTGTTATTATAATTATTATGGCTCCCACTGTTTCATTTGAGATTGTAGTGTCCTTGGAGGCAGGGATCCTTCTCTTTTTTAACCAATGAATTCATGTACAGTCATTCATTCATTCACTCATTTGTCAGACACCTGCTATAACCCCACTGAGGAGGACGTGAGTGGTGCTGTGGTCTAAACCACTGAGCCTCTTGGGCTTGCTGATTGGAAGGTCGGCAGTTCGAATCCCCACGACGGCGTGAGCTCCCATTGCTCTGTCCCAGCTCCTGCCAACCTAGCAGTTCGAAAGCAAGTCAGCGCAAGTAGATAAATAGGTACCACTGTGGCAGGAAGGTAAATGGCAGTTTCCATGTGCTCTGGTTTCTGTCACAGTGTCCCATTGTGCCAGAAGTGGTTTAGTCCTGCTGGCCACATGACCCGGAAAGCTGTCTGTGGAAAAACGCCGGCTCCCTCGGCCCGAAAGCAAGATGAGCGCCGCAACCCCATAGTTGCCTTTGACTGGACTTTACCATCCAGGGGTCCTTTACCTTTACCTTTTACCTATAACCCCACTGAACTGTAGGGCATCGGACCAGGTAACCATTAAGGTCCCTTCCAACTTTCCATCTTATGATTCTGTGACTACTACATTAATTCTGTATAGTAATACAGTGGTACCCCGGGTTACAGACACTTCAGGTTACAGACGCTTCAGGTTACAGACGCTTCAGGTTACAGACACTGCTAACCCAGAAATATTACCTTGGGTTAAGAACTTTGCTTCAGGATGAGAACAGAAATCGTGCTCCGGCGGCGCGGCGGCAGCAGGAGGCCCCATTAGCTAAAGTGGTGCTTCAGGTTAAGAACAGTTTCAGGTTAAGTATGGACCTCCAGAACAAATTAAGTTCTTAACCCAAGGTATCACTGTAGTGAACTATTTCTCCATGTGCTAGCTCTATTCAAAAGAGCATTGCCCTCACAAAAGAGGTGGGGGGTATCAGCAGAACTTTAAAAGTGCCAAAATATCTGTGGGGAGGACCCCTAAGAGGAGGAAGAAAACCAGCATGGAAAACTGTCAGAAAGGAAACCCATCCCAGAAAAGGTTCCTTGTCATCCTGAACAAGGCATTGCAACATCTTGTTACAGGTTCATAGAATCGTAGAGTTGGAAGGGACCACGAGGGCCATCTAGTCCAGCCCCCTGCAGTGCAGGAATATTTTGTCAGAGGTGGGCCTTGAACCCACAACCCTGAGATTAAAAATATCATGTTCTGCCAACTGAGCTATGCCAGCTGAAATGTCATCCCAGTAATCACTTGGTACTATGAGATGGAAAATGGACAGAGTGGACATGAATTGACAGCAGGATTTGATCTCAGGTCCACCAGCACTAGGAGCCAAATACCGTATTTTTCGCTCCATTAAGAAGCACTTCCCCCTCCTAACAAGTAAGGGGAAATGTGTGTGCGTCTTATGGAACGAATGCCAGTCAGTCCCTTCTCCCTCCTCGTAGAAAAGCCCACAGGAGCTGCATGCTCCTTAAAGGGTGTGTGGCTCATGTGGGCTTTTGCAGGAGGTGGGGGTATTGCCATAGCCACGCGCAGCCACTCCTGGCCAGAGAGGTTGTACGGGGCTAAAGAGGAAGCCGGGGGGGGGACCCGGGCTTCCCCTGGCAGCCCCGAGAAGCTCTAGGAGAAGCGGACAGGCTGCGCTGATTTCCCCCTCTAAAAACTAGGTGCGCCTTGTGGTCTGGTGCACCTTATGGAGCGAAAAATACAGTAATTACCAGCCTTAGCTCAAGCTAATGGAACCATCAATGGTTCCCCAACAGTTTAAGGCATGCTTAACAACACTCTTCCGACCCAGAACTTCATAAAGGTTCACATGGCTACATCGAAGTCCTATTGAAAGGAGATTCCTGTCCCCCATTTTTCATTTCACTGGTATGTACAGAATTTTCCCCTCCGCTGAATCTGCAGGTGGGGAAAACTCCATCTCTGCATCCCACGGCAATGGTGGGAAATTAGCAGACAAGGCTCCATCCATCATCGTTTTATTAATCTCCAAGAACCCCCCAAAGGAAACTTTGCATATATATATATATATATATATATATATATATATATATATATATATAAAACTCTGGTTATTTTGGGTTTAATTTTCAAAAATTAGCTTTTCATTATTGTTCCTTCATTATTGTATGTACTGCTTGAAGTGCATTATCTCGCTCGTTACGCAAGCGAAGCACTTTAATGAGGACAATAAAACTAAGCAGTTGGCACAATGGGACCCCCTCCCCACCCTCCCCCTCTTTTGCACAACTCATCTCGTGTAACAGCCCCTTCTTCTCCATGGGAGGCGCCGCCTGCTGGCTTACTGGGGACACTCAGGCTTCCGACTCAATCATCGTAAAATAAAATAAGAGGCCTCCCCATGCCTCTCCTTTTCTAGGTAGCTCAATTTCCAATCCTTGGGTGGGAATTGACAGTCAAACATTAACTAACACGCTGCAGAATTTAAACTTAATTGCAAGCGACGGTTCAGCCCATATGAGTGTCCTGTGTCCTGTAGAAGTGATGTCTATGGAGGTGGGAATTCCATTGGCCCATTAAAATAACAGAACGAAATCAAACACAAACAGAGAGAAAGAGCCATCCCCTGATTTTTTAAAAAACGAGCTCCTTTATTTCATGGAGAAAGCAGACAGTTTTCCCTCCCTCTCTCCTAATATTTGAATTTGTGGATATCCAATGAAGCTGAATGTTCGAATATTCAGCACAGGTAAAAGAAAGTCCTTCTTCGCATAGTGCAGAGTTAAACTTTGGAACTCACTTCTGCAGGAGACAGTGATGGCCACCAACTTCAATGGCTTTGAAAGAGGATTGGATAAATTCATGGAGGAGGAGAGGATGAATGCTATGCTTTGCCTTCACAGCTGGAGGCAGTGATGCTTGTGGGGTTTCCCACAGAGATCTGTTTGGCCACTGTGAGAACAGGATGCCGGACTAGAGTGGCTGGGGAAACCCAGCCAGATGGGCAGGGTAGAAATAATAATAAATTATTATTAATATTATTATTATTACTAGAAGGGCCATTGGCCTGATCCTGAAAGCTCTTCTTATGTTCTTCAAGGGAGACAGTTACCGCTCAGAGATGCACTTTGCAAATAGGCCAGCGGTGATGAGTATGCCACCTGTTGCTAGACTGAGCTTGAGCTCCATCGCAGAGAAACAAGGCCCGGGGCTTAACCCTGTCAACAACGTTTAGAATCTGTTGGCGTAGGCAGTGGCGAAGCTGCATGCTCCGCTACTGGGGGTGGAGAGCAGGCGGCGGCGTGGCTAGTGCCCACCGGGGGTCTGGCACACGCCCGGGGTGTGTGGTGCGCATCCCGGGGGCATGATACGCCACCCGTGAGGGCATGGTGCGCCGCCCACAGGGGTGTGGCACATGTTTTGGGGGTGTGGCGCATCACCTATGGAGCCTATTTATCTACTTGCACTTTGACGTGCTTTTGAACTGCTAGGTGGACAGGAGCTGGGACTGAGCAACGGGAGCTCACCCCGTCGTGGGGATTCGAACCACCGACCTGCTGATCAGCAAGTCCTAGGCTCTGTGGTTTAACCCACAGTGCCACCTATAGATACCTATTAGGTCCATAAATTACCATATAGCATATATTCAGCACAAAAAACCAGCAACAATTTGTTGTTGACAAAGGACAGCTGGACATAGAAAGGGCCCCATGACCTTCAGTAGCTGAGGGCCTCATCAAACCTAAATACGGCCCTGAATATACCTAACAGAAATTGCAAGGACCATTTGTGAGGTATTCTGTAGCTATGAACCCTTTTGGACCCCTTCTAATTCTATGATTCTACCATGAAGATGTCACAGAAACAATGATTCTGGCTTCCATCCCCTTTTACTCCTTGCAATTTCAGTGGAGATAAATTCTTCCTGACATTTCACCTAAATCCCACTTCCTGCCATTTAAGATGATGCAGAACAATCGTGAGAGACAAATGGTTGAGTCAGAAGACAGTAAAGATCAAACTCATACGCCGTGATCAAGAGTATCGCGTTTTGTTGCTGCTGCTGTTTCGACTCCTTGCTTTTTTTATGGTTCAGGAGATCTCGCATATTTACCAAATGTCACTTCCTTCCCACCCCTGGAAATAATGGCCACCGTGGCTCCTCCCGAGAGAAGGTCGGCCAGGATTAAATGCCAGGCGAGACACGGCGGTAATATACTATGTGGCATTTATGTTGGGGAGAGACTTTCTTTCTTCCCCCGTAGAAGAATTCATCTTTTTATTATACCCGATAAAAATTGTACGAAAGAAACCATTAGGATCCTATCCTCAGGAGTAAATAAACCGAATGCAAGATGGCAGAAGCAACGAGGAACTGACACGGTACAGCCAAAGTTCTGAGTGATTAGTCTAAATTAATTAGTCTAAAGACTCTCTTTCCAGATCTTGAAAGCAGCAAATACATCTGAATGCTGGGAATCAGCTGAACTCATATCCTGCTTCCAGGTTTTCTTTCAGGGCATCTGGTTGGCCACTGTGAGAACAGGATGCTAGGCTGTTCTTTATTTTATTTTATTTTTTAAAAAACTGCATTTTCACCCTACCCCTTTCTCCAAGAAGCTCAAGGTGGCTTCCGTGGTTCTCCCCCTCCTCATTTTAACCCCAAAACAACCCCGTGGGGTGTATTGGGCAGAGAGGAAGCGACTGGCCCCAAATCACCTGTTGAGATTCATGGCTGAGTGGGGATTTGAACCCTGGTCCAGTACTCTAGAGCTTGCCGACCAGAAGGTCGGTGGTTCAAATCCCCGCGACGGGGTGAGCTCCCGTTGCTCGGTCCCTGCTCGAAAGCACAAAGTGCAAGTAGATAAATAGGGACCACTCCGGCGGGAAGGTAAACGGCGTTTCCGTGCGCTGCTCTGGTTCACCAGAAGCGGCTTCGTCATGCTGGCCACATGACCCGGAAGCTGTACACTGGCTCCCTCGGCCAATAAAGCGAGATGAGCGCCGCAACCCCAGAGTCGGCCACGACTGGACCTAATGGTCAGGGGTCCCTTTACCTTTACCTTTACCAGTACTCTAACCACTGCACCACACTGACTGGATGGGCCCTTGGGCCTGATTAAATAAGGTTATTCTTACAAGCATGTTCTGTTATTATATACATCAAGTCCTGAGAATGGGAAGCTGGACTAGATGGGTCATTGGCCTGATTCAGCCCTGCAGGACTCTTCTGCTCTTCTTGAGTTGAGCTCCTTCCACAACGCCCCTAGTCTCCAGGGTCTGGAAGCCAAGGTCAATGATTTAAGGGAGTTGGGTAGATGTAGCCTGGAGATGAGGAGACCAAGAGGTGATACAACAGCCACCTTCTAATGTTAATCAACTAACAAGATAGCAAAATATTCTCATCAGCCTAGAACATATCTGCTGCTTTCTACAGGAATGTCACATGGAAGATGGATCAAGTTTGCTTTTTTTGCTTCTCCAGAGCAGAGGACACAAACCGGTGGATTCCCATGAAAGAAGAGGCCAACTCAACATTGGGAAGAACCTTCTGATGGTGAGAGCTGTTTGACACGGAAATGGATTCTGTAAGAAGTTGGTGGATTCTCATATAGGACATAATATAATCTTTGGGGAGAACTTGGAAGAGTGATCTGAAGTTCACAGCATGTTATTCCTTGAAGGAGAACTACCTGAAAATGATTTACAGGTGGTATTTAACTCTGAGTAGACTTGCTAAGATACAAAAGATTGAATCAGAAAAGTGCTGGAGATGCAATGAGGCTGAGGGTACGTTCAGTCATATGTGGTGGATTTGTAAAAGAGTAAAAAGAGGATTGGGAAATAATTTAAAATGAATTGAAAAAAATGTTTAAAAATATTTTCCAGCAAAAACAAAACAAAACCCAGAGTCCTTTTTGTTGGGGAAAATTCAGATGGAAATTCCCAGGTGTCAAAAAAGGTTATTTATGTATGCTACCACTGCAGCCTATGTTTTCTTAGCCCAAAAATGGAAAGCGAGTGAAGTCCCAACTAAAGAAGAATAGCAACTTAAACTGATGGAATATGCGCAGCTTGTGGACTTGACATATAGAATAAGAGAACAAAAAGAACACACATTTAAAGAACATTGGAAAATATTTATTGAATATATGGGGGGAAATTGTGTACACTTGAAAATGTTGGCAGCATTAAGATGAATTCAACAGTATAAATAAGTTTTGATGGATGTAATAATGGAATACTGAATGGTTTAGTTTATATAAAATATGCAGGGATTTCTGTTATGCAAAATGAACCACGGAAAGAGAAGAAGGGAAGTCATTGATGTTTTAAGGTTGTATAAATGAATATTCTAAATTGTGAAACAGAAAATTTAATAAAAATTATGGGGAGGGAGGGAGAAGTTGGTGGATTCTCCTTCATTTGAGGTTTGTAAGCAGAGTTTGGAAAGCTTATTTAGCTGTGATTCCTGCACAACAGGGGTTGGGCTTGATGACCTTTGGGTTCACTTCCAGCTCCAAAATTCTACGATTCTACTAGGATGGCCGCTTCAAAGGTGCGTAGCTATTCCCCGGAGCCACTGCAAATGAGCCTGGCAGCAAAATGTCCCCTCCCTGGGGAGGCAGGCTGCAGGGGTCCCCTTCGCCTTGCACCCTCTGATTTCCACCCTGCACTTTTCACAAAAGCATCTTCAATTGGCTTAGAGAAATAAAACTCAGCCGAAGCCAATTGTTGAGGTGGCGCAAGTGCAAAACAAGCCCGTGCATCTTCGGCAGCCTGTCTGGGGAGCCCTAGGAATGCCGTTGAACTAAGAGATGGAGACAGGCGACCAGATGCATTTCATGGGAAGAGGACAAAGGCGGAATGTGATCACCACGGCAGCGTGCGAAGGAGCCAGAGCACAGCCTCAACATCTTATTTCACAGTGGGGAGAAGAGGCTGGCTGTTAATATAATGCAGCAAGGCTGGCTGCACAGATGCATGGCAGGGGGGATAAGGGGTCAGGGCACATTGACTGGTTTGCCCTTGTCCCAAAGCGCTTCCATACAGAAGAACATCAGAAAAACCTGGTTCACCTGCAATGCCCTAAAAGAAAATGTGATGAAAATGATGTATAGATGGCATATAACACCTGTAAAGTTAGTGAAAATGTATGAAGTCAGTAATAAATGTTGGAAATGTAAAGAAAAAGAGGGAACATTTTATCACATGTGGTGGGAATGTAAAAAGGTGAAATGCTTCTGGGAGATGATATATAATGAGATGAAAAAAATGTTGAAATATACATTCATAAAGAAACCAAAAGCATTTTTACTGGGCATTGTGGGGAGTGATATAAAGAGAAAGGAATGTAAGCTTTTTTTATATGCAATAACAGCAGCAAGAATATTACTGGCCCAAAAATGGAAGCAAGAAGAATTACCGACAAAAGAAGAATGGAGGATGAAACTGATGGACTATGCAGAACTAGATAAACTAACAGGAAGGATTCGAAACTGGCGGGACCAGAAATTCACGGAAGACTGGAGTAAATTTACGGGCTACTTGAAAAATATTTGTGAAGATCAGACGTCATTTGTAGGTTTGCAAGAAGTTTTGTGAGGAGTATTATTGGAAGTATTGCAAAAATGGAGAAGGGGGAGGATGATTTATTAAGAGATGTAAAGGCAATATAAAGTTAAGAAATGCATAAGAAGTGGTTAAAACGGTGGATCATCAGAGGTGCTGATGGAAGTCTAAAAAGATTGTATAAGTGATAAGTTTTGTGGTACATTTTATAATTTATATGTTAAAATTAATAAAAAATATTATATAAAAAAAGAAGAACCTGGCGGATCAGGCTGGTGGACCATTCTCACAGCAGCCAGCCAGATGCCCCGGTGGGAAAACCCTCCAGCACAATCTGAGTGACTCTCACCTCCTGTGGTTTCCAGTATTCAGAAACATATCTGCCTCTGACCCTGGAAGCACAGCACAGCCAACGTGGCCAGGAGCCATCAGTAGCCCTCTTCATGTATTTGTCTAATCGTCTTTCAAAGCCATCCAAGTTTGCTATCCAAAGGAGAAAGGAGCCTTGCTAGGTTGATCCAGGCTCCTCCAGCCAATGTTTCGCCACAAACTGCCTTTGCAGGCCAGTAATACAGTGGTGCCTTGGTTCTCAAACTTAATCCGTTCCGAAACCAAAGCGTTCCAAAACCAAGGCACGCTTTCCCATAGAAAGGAATGCAAAATGGATTCATCCGTTCCAGACTTTTATAAACAACTCCTAAAACAGCAATTTAACATGAATTTTACTATCTAACGAGACCATTGATCCATAAAATGAAAGCAATAAACAATGTACTGCAGTCACACAATCAGTAGCTGAATTGGGTTCCACACAGTCACAAAAATAAAATAAAAAGAGCTGCAAAAACAAAAATACAAAATAAAAAGCAAAAAGAGACAGACCTCACCATAACACTCAAATCGGAAGCATAACACTCAAAACCTTCATTTGGCTTCCAAAAAAGTTCGCAAACCAGAACACTTACTTCCGGGTTTGCAGTGTTTGAGTTCCAAATTGATTGAATACCATGGCGTTTGAGAACCAAGGGACCACTGTACCTGGATGTTCTTAAAGGTAAAGGTACCCCTGACCATTAGGTCCAGTCGTGGCCGTCTCTGGGGTTGTGGCGCTCATCTCGCTTTATTGGCCGAGGGAGCCAGCGTACAGCTTCCGGGTCATGTGGCCAGCAGGACTAAGCCGTTTCTGGCGAACCAGAGCAGCGCACGGAAATGCCATTTACCTTCCCGCCGGAGTGGTACCTATTTATCTACTTGCACTTTGACGTGCTTTCAAACTGCTAGGTTGGCAGGAGCAGAGACCGAGCAACAGGAGCTCACTCCGTCACAGGGATTCGAACCGCTGACCTTCTGATCGGCAAGCCCTAGGCTCTGTGGTTTAGACCACAGCGCCACCTGCATTGGAAACACAAGATAAAACCACAGATAAACAGTCCAAACGGAGGCAACAAAACAGTAACCCCAACGCCCATAAACACATGGCTGTAGAATATTAATCAGAAGTCACCATATGAACCTCCCTGCTGACAGCATTCCACAAACAGTTTCCAGGAAAGCTACAGAACCCAGGATTATTATTTGGGGGGGGGGATGTGATACACTTTAAATTTGTTTTAAATGTATGGTATGGACACAACCACAGACCCACAGAGACAGATTTGCCTTTCTGGCCAGCAGCTTCCATTTGCTGAACATTTGTCTGTTTCTATCCGACCCCCAAACCACATTGCCCAGTTTGTGCCAGTGTCCCTAATTAATAGCAAAAGCATAAGAAAACACGCCACTAATTAGATCCCAGCCCTGCCTCTCTGGCCCTCCTGTAGCCGGCTGATCTAATTTTGACACTGCAAGGCTGATCAGCAAGCTATCTATTAAGTTAGAGTGGGGGGAAAGACTCTGGTTCCTGGAAGCGCCAAGATCTCCCCCTTATAGCACATTTTCAGGGCTGTTTTGTGCTCCTCCAGCTGGGCGAGCATTAAAAACTTATGGCCTGTGACATACGGCGCATGTTCATATTTACTTGCAGAGAAGGAGGCTGTAGCAGTTCGAGGGGAGAGGGGGGAAGCCGGGCCTTTTATCATGCATTTTAAAAGGCCATTGTGTTTTCAGTTCTCTGCTGATGGATCCGAGCTTGTCTGTTCCTTTGTATTGATCAGCATCCTGTATGGCAGGGCAGAATCTTCAGGCCAATTTGCAGGAATGCCGGGTGTGCGAGGGCTGCATGAGAAACCACTTGCAAATCCTTCCCATGCTGTTTTACAAAATGGGCGCAAGCCATGCAGAAGGATTGAGGATTTAGCTCACCAAGGCAAGAATGAATCCTGCAAGTGGCGAGGGCTACACACAGTAAATAATAATAATAATAATAATAATAATAATAATAATAATAATAATAAT
>JAXCMG010000059.1:2074678-2093719 GCA_034642415.1 Podarcis siculus
GTTATATGGTCTCGGTGGCCGCTCCCAGTCACCAGGCTTCATATTATGGTGGTGAACTCTCCTTCCTTGGAGGTTTTTAAGCAGAGGTTGGATAGCCACCAGTCATGGATGCTTGAGCTGAGATTCCTGCACTGCCAGGAGTTGGACTAGAGGGTCATTGGATACTTCCAATTCTATGATTATTATTATTATTATCATCATCATTATTACAGAAAAGGATATCAAAATTCCCATTTTGTCTCAGGCTCTTCTTATGTTCTTATCTCTGGCATCAATTGTTGGGACTGTCTTTTGGAAAACGCAGATCCTGCTACAAACAGGGGAGGAAAACAAGGGATGCTTTCTGCAGGCAACAATGCCAGGTTCCTGAGAGCAGGGAGCTGTCCACAGAGGACCATCAGTGGGCAGTGCTGAAAGCTGCAATTGAGATGTTAAGGAAGGGTTGCTTGTGGAGAAGAATAGAGGGGGGTTGACATGGATTTTTAGTGGGGAGGGGGCTGCTATAAGTCAGAAAGACCCTGGCAATTGGCCCTGTGTGAGGCTCAACAAGGTGGCCAGGATCTGTCCTTCTTTATTATTCCCGCGGAGGCCTTTACAAGATATGATATATGAGAGGTGATATGAGAGCCATCTTCAAATGTCACAGCCGTCTCCTGAAACACATGCTTTCCTGAATGCTGAGATATAATTTTCCAAATGAAAATGAACGAAACGTCTATATTGGGCAATAAGGCATATAAAAATGTGTCTACTAAGGCAAAGTGTGTACTAAAATGTTAATAATGTTTGTGAGAATCTTTTTTAAAAATAAATAAATGCAAGCCGATGCAACAATGTGAGGAATGGAAGGTAAGATTGAGGAAATGTGAAACTAGGGGAAAGCAAAGGCGATAATGTGACTTCCATCACACACACACACAAAACACGGGTCTCTGTGTGATTCAGAGTCCCTAGGCAGCTTCAGCAGGAAGAAATGGATTCTTAGTATTCAAAAGATGCCCCCCTTTCCCTCTTGGCCTTGGGAGAATTTGCATTTCTGTAAACACCATCTCATGCTGCTGAGTGATCACATTCACAGCCACTGAGAGGCAGCATCAAATTCCTTCTTCCGCTCAGCCACAAGTACTGAAAGGTATCTGCTTTGATATGCAGGAACAAGAGGCTTTTGCAAATGAAAGGAAGCTGCTCCTCAAAGGGTCTTAGGAGGACTTGAGAACTGCCACTCCAGAAAACAAATTGAGAGGGGGCATTGCTGATAGACAGAGCTAATGGAGGAAGGAGAGATAAAGAAACTCTACCCAGGTTGCTCTTGGAGGGTCACAGTGACCCTTTCAGATGCTTCCTGGAGGCCTTTATAAACACCCATCTTAACTGCCCTGTGGATTTCATGATTCATGGCAAGCACTCAAGAACATAAGAAGCATCTGCAGGAAACAAGCTTGCTCTGTCTTCCACGCAGCAACAGCCCTTCAGATATTTGAAGACAGCTCTCAGACCACCTCTCGGGCCATCTTCTCCTGATTAAACACCCCCAACTCCCTCAACCATTCCTCTTAAGGCTTGGTTTCCATCAACAGCACCATCAGACATCTGAAAATGAGGTGGTTGAACCACCTCATGGCCTTCTCCTTAAGAGTCATTGATTTCAACTCTGAGGGGGCAGGGACCCCTGAAACTGTTTTTATACGGCAAAGGAAAATGCAACACCATGGTCTCGTTTTTCAGAGGAACCATACCTATTATCCCCCAATGTCTTGAAGCAATATTAAATGATCAACTGAGAATGTGGATTCTGCTCCCTAACCCCCCTCTACAGCTCTGGGATGGTGGGGCATGACTTCCACGTAAGAAGATGTTAATGCTATTTTATCTGGGGGCTATCATGAGCCTAAATAGCCTTGGTCCAGTATACCTGAAGGAGTGTCTCCATCTCCATCGTTCTGCCCGGACACTGAGGTCCAGCTCCGAGTGCCTTCTGGCGGTTCCCTCCCTGCGAGAAGCAAAGTTACAGGGAACCAGGCAGAGGGCCTTCTCGGGGGTGGCACCCACCCTGTGGAACGCCCTCCCACCAGATGTCAAAGAGAAAAAATAACTACCAAACTTTTAGAAGACATCTGAAGGCAGCCCTGTTTAGGGAAGCTTTTAATGTTTAATAGGTTATTGTATTTTAGTGTTCTGTTGGAAGCCGCCCAGAGTGGCTGGGGAAACCCAGCCAGATGGGTGGGGTATAAATAATAAATTATTATTATATTATTAGATCTCATTACTCAGATCTTGTTAGATGCCATCATTTTATCACCTTGTGTTGTTTTTAAATGTTTTTTACTTATTTATTTCATTTATATCCCCCCTTTTTGCTTCCATGAACTTGAGGTGGTACACACAGTTCCCCTTGCTCGTCTAATCTACACAACAACCCTGTGGAGTACGTTAGGCTGAGAGGCAGAGACTAGCTCAACGTCACCCAGTGAGTTTCATGGACTCAAATCTTGGTCACCCAAGTCTTTGACCAACCCCTACTTTCTAACCTCCTTGTGTCTCCATACTCTGAGCCACTTCAAATGTAAGAGGAGAAACCACAACATCTGAAGGTATTGGGTGGGATCCAGAACACAGCTATGGAATCCAGTTAGTTCTGGATAGTTGGCCAAACTTCCTCTGCGGAGGTCAGGAAATCAGTTTGCTAATGAAGCTGGACAAAAGGTGGAACATCCTTGCTACATTATATTTTGTCAGGGTGCTGAGGAAACAGCAGACATCCCTGCTTACTTCCTTACTAAATGAAAGGAAAGCCTTTTGGTACCTCTCCTGATCTCAGCATCAGACCATTAGCGGAAACTCTTTGCGTTACCCGCTAATTTGGAGAACTTTGCAGAAGAAGTCCAAGCACAATTGCAAATGTCAGCAGGCTCTGGAACATAAACCGTTCTTTCTCCTCTTTTGAAGAAATCAATGTTCCCTTGTAGAATTTGGCACTTGAATAATGCAGAGCTAAGGGGAAGGGAATTGATTTGATATATTCCCCTTTTCTAAACAAAGCGGGGAAGTAAGCAGACGCGGTGGTTGAAGCCAGATATTTCAGAACAAGCCTTTTCTATAATTATAATAATAATCATGTCAATGGGTTTGAATGGTTCGTCTAACATTTGTTTACCTTAAACGGGCCTTTGATTAATTTTTACATTTAATTTAATTGAGGTTTGGTGTAAAATAAATAATTGTTCAGGGGTCTTCAACACACTCACAATGCATATTGTTTGGAGTGGGACACATCTACAGCTCTCATATACATCCTTTTTGCTACCTGAAAGAACTCAACACCAACATTAGCTTCATTCATGGACAGCTAATGAAGTTGAACATTGGACTATACAGGACAGATAAAATAAAGTCCTTCTTCACACAGTGCATAGTTAAGCTTTGGAACTCACTCCCATAGCTGACCACCAGGCTGGATGGCTTTGAAAGAGGATTAGGAAAATTCATGGAGGAGGAGAAGACTATTGATGGCTACTAGCCAGGAAGGTTATGTTCTGCCTCAACTGTTGGGGTAATTGCCGGCAGGCAGACCGGGCGACCAGGAAAATGACATTATACGGGCCAGCCCTTCCTCTCATCTGTGTCCTGTTTCCGGGATCCATCAAACTTCTTCCCCGATGAGATTCTGTGACTCATGTCCAGAGAAGCAACATCAGCAGAAACCAGGCTCTGGGGTGTGAGGACTAGGCTACTTTATTCATATACAAAATCAGGACAAAGGAAAACATGGCTCCTCTCCTTCTTGCTCTCAGAGAGAAGGGAAAACACAAAAGCAATACAGAACGGAACTTCCGTTCACAAGACTCCAACAATCAGTGCTGGAATGCAAAACACAGACATGCCATTAAAACAGTTCCACACGTCTGCACAACGAAGGAATGGAATACCAACAAGAGGCAGCAATGCTTCTGAAGGCCAGTTTCTGGAAACCACAGGAGGAGAAAGTGCTGGCGTGCTCAGATCCTGCTTGCATTCTTCTCATTGAGGCATCTGGTTGGCCTCTGTGAGAACAGGATGCTGGACTAGATGGGCCATTGGCCTCATCCATCTCTTCTATTCTTAGTTGTTCTATCTCTGAACTATTCTTAAGAATATAAGAAGTGCCTTGATGGATCAGAGCAAAGTCCACCAAGTTCAGCATTGATGGTGCACCAGGAACTGAGTCACTCCTGAAACACAACGTTCCCCTTTCCCCATTGCTGCAGAACACTACCCAGTGCAGACTTCACCAACCTGTGGCCCTCCAGCTGTCTGGGCTGAAGGTCCCTTCCTCCCTCACCATTGGGCATGCTGGCTGGAGCTGATGCGAGTTGCAGTCTGAAATATCTGGAGGGCATCAAGTTGGCCATGGCAACCTCAGAGGCGCAAAATTAAATGCAAAGCCTCCCCAACAGCAATTAAGCTCAGAGCCTTTTCTTTCCGTGCCAACAGCACCATGGATGAAATAAAAATCCATATCAAATAGGGATCATGCAAATTTTACTGCCCCGATATCCCCAGAGTTTGTTTAATTATTAGCACTTCCTTGGGCTTTTTTATTCTTCCATAAGATCAACAAATCAATAAAAAAATTAATGACGAAGATTCTCGTTTCCCTGTTCCAGTTTCCAGAGCACATAAAGATGATGGATTAAGGCTTATACAATATCTGGTCCCCCTTCAAGCTGTTGTATGACATTTTCAGTTTAATTAACACAATACAATTAGCCATTAACTTTCATTATGGAAGCGCTCGTTCTGTTGAGAACTGGAGAGAGCCAGTTAAGTGTGCAAAGGGAGAGGAAATGGGAAATTGGTTTGGAGCAGAGATGGACAGCATTTCCCAGGCTTGACTTCACAGAACCAGAGAAGTGTAGAGTTAGAAGGGACCCCAAGGATCATCTAGTCCAACCCCCTGCAATGCAGGAATCACAGCTAAGGAATCTCCGGCAGACGGCCACCCAACCTCTGCTTAAAAACCTCCAAGGAAGGAAAGTCCACCACCTCCCGAGGGAGCCTATTTCACTGCTGAATGGCTCTTGCCATCAGAAAGTTCTTCCTAATATTCCGTTGGAATTGACTTCCTTGTCATTGCAATCCATTGCTTTGGGTCCTACCTTTGGAGCAGCAGAAAACAAGCTTGCTCCATCTTCCATACAACAGCCCATCAGATATTTGAAGAGGGCTCTCCTATCTCCTCTCTGTCTCCTATTCTCCAGGCTCTAGCACCCCCGTTTCATGATCTAAGTTTGTCTAGAGACAATGGATAAAACAAACACCATTAGCTGTACAGTGGATGCCCAGGTTGCAAAAATGATCCGTGCGGGAGGCACGTTCTTAACCCGCAGCGTTCGCAACCTGCAATGGCGCATCTGCGCATGCACAGTTGTGATTCAGTGCTTCTGCGCATGTGCAAAGCATGATTTAGCAGTGGCGTAGCGTGGGGGGTGCAGGGGGGGCCGGCCGCACCGGGCGCAACATCTGGGGTTAGGGCAAATCAATGGGTTAGGGGGCGCAAATCCACAGGTTAGGGGGCGCAAATCCATGGGTTAGGGGGCGCAAATTACTTGCCTTGCCCCGGGTGCTGACAACCCACGCTACGCCACTGTGATTTAGTGCTTCTGCGCATGCACGACTGCTGAAACCTGGAAGTAACCCGTTCTGGTACTTCCAGGTTTCGGCGTGTGTGTAACCCAAAAAAACGCAACCTGAAGCGGCTGTAACCCAAGGTATGACTGTACTACTGGATAAGTGTTTAATGGTTATTGCATTTGCATTTGTTTAAAAACCAATAAAAAATGTTTTTAAAAAGAGATTTGGAATAGCCTTGCTTCTAAGGAACAGATTTAGGTTCATTTAAGATTTGAGGCTCCTTTTCACCTCAAGTTCCGGGTTTCCTAATGATCCTGTTTATGTCACTGGATATACCAAGGACCTAGTCTCCTCAGAAGTTTAGAGAATGGAAAAGAACACTTGGAATACTATGTACAGTTCCAGTTGCCCCACCTCAAAAGGCACATATTAGAAAGGGAAAATGTGAATTTTTTAGTGTTGCTACTTTCTTGGGCTCCATGATCACTGCAGATGGCGACAGCAGTCACGAAATTAAAAGACGCCTGCTTCTTGGGAGAAAAGCAATGACAAACCTAGACAGCATCTTAAAAAGCAGAGACATCACCTTGCCAACAAAGGTCCGTATAGTAAAAGCTATGGTTTCCCCAGTAGTGATGTATGGAAGTGAGAGCTGGACCATAAAGAAGGCTGATCGCCGAAGAATGGATGCTTTTGAATTATGGTGTTGGAGGAGACTCTTGAGAGTCCCATGGACTGCAAGAAGATCAAACCTCTCCATTCTGAAGGAAATCAGCCCTGAGTGCTCACTGGAAGGACAGATCGTGAATCTGAGGCTCCAATACTTTGGCCACCTCATGAGAAGAGAAGACTCCCTGGAAAAGACCCTGATGTTGGGAAAGATGGAGGTCACAAGGAGAAGGATGAGATGGTGGGACAGTGTTCTCGAAGCTACCAGCATGAGTTTGACCAAACTGCGGGAGGCAATGGAAGACAGGAGTGCCTGGTGTGCTCTGGTGCAGGGGGTCACGAAGAGCCGGACACAACTAAACGACTAACCAACAACAACAACAACCTTTCGTGTTAGCAAATTCCATCATTTTTGTTGTGTATTGAGTCAAAGGATTTTATATCTGTATTATTATTGCCTGTATTTGCATTAGGGTAAAGTAACTGCCTTTTGGTTCCAGAGGGTACAGCTACTATTGGTTCATTTAAACTGCTGTATTTGGATCCTCTGTCTTATTGGTTTCCTCCAAAAGGCAGGACTGTGATTGCCTGATATTGTTCCCTCCAAAATGTATCCTTTCTAGCTAGTCCCCTGTCCCTATAAATGTAGCTTTCCCCTCCTCAGTCTTCAGTCTTGTTTGCTGTAATAAAGAAGTGTTACTAGAGAACTGTCTCCAGCAGATCATGTCAAGAGAGCTGAAATCACAAACCCCACGTCACAACAATTTTCACTTAGAACAGCTTCCTTTTGTCTATCCTGAACATTCCTTTTGCCCTTTTCTGAGTCTTTTCTGGCTCCACAATATCCTTTTTGATGGGCTATTGGCCTGATCCAGCAGGTTCTTCTTATGTTCTTAAGAGTATTCCAAATATGCATGCAACTGGGAGCTCTGGGATCAGGACGAATAATCCTGAGATGAAACACAACAAGGCATAGATCTGGATGCAGCCTTAGGCTGCAACCCAACACCCTCTTACCTGCGAGTAAGCCTCACTGAACTCATTGAAGCTTCCACAGAGCTGTCACCTAAAGTTTAACACGGGCTCCTAAAACTTGGATCACGGCACCTACATATTTGAAATTAGTTTTAAAGCCCATTTCTGCAGAACTGCATGAAAAAGAAACCCGGAAGGTGTGACCGGGCTCAAAGAAATCTACCCCTAAAACCCCACAGGCAGGTTTCTCCATTTCTTGTTCTCCCAGCAAATTAATATAGATAGCATCCCCTCCTCTAGACTTTGTTTCTCACTCGCAGCCATCAGAGTGGAGGAAAATAGTCCCCTTCCATCGCTTTGGTGTGGAACCATCTAACCACAGGGAATTCCACTGAAGCATGTTCCGGAGGTTATTCGGCAGGCTTTTAATCTTGTTTTTACTTGCTGTGAGGCGAGGCAAGTTTAAACCATTCAAATATGAAGTTTTATTGAAGCCACAGACTAAAACGGAAGGCAGTCTTTGTGCAGCAGGTGGTCTTCCCCAACAGGGAAGCATGTTAGCTCAGTGGTAGAGGATGTGCTTTTCAGGCAGAAGGTCCCATGGGTCAATACTCATGCCGTTTGACGGAGGAACAGACTCCCTGGGAGGTGAGGGACTCTCCTTCCTTGGAGGCCATTAAGCAGCGGTTGGATAACCATCTCTCATGGATACCCCTGCATTGCAAGGGATTGGACTAGATGACCGCTGTGGTCCCTTCCAACTCTACAATTCTTTGAGACACTCCCTCCATTAAACCCTGGAGAGCTGCTGCTAGTCTGTGCTCATCTCCTTTACTGGCTGACGGAGCTGGCATACAGCTTCCGGGTAATGTGGCCAGCATGACTAAGCCGCTTCTGGCGAACCAGAGCAGCGCACGGAAACGCCGTTTACCTTCCCGCCGGAGCGGTACCTATTTATCTACTTGTACTTTGACGTGCTTTTGAACTGCTAGGTTGGCAAGAGCAGGGACCGAGCAATGGGAGCTCACCCCGTCGCGGGGATTCGAACCACCGACGTTCTGATCGGCAAGTCCTAGGCTCTGTGGCTTAACCCAAAGCGCCACCCACATCCCTAGGTATGAGTAGTCGACCCCTTTTTTTGTGGTTGGTGCTGTAATTCCCACCACTGCCACCAGGAGGCAGGCTGCTGTGCTTTGTTTGTCCCCGGCTGCCACCTCCAATTCCCGTTGACCCAGTCAGAGAATCCCCAAAGTTTCATTCCGTGACAGCTGTCAAGCCTGAATAACCATGCACAATATTTGAAGGCCTCTAATCTTGTGTTTCAGCCCAAATATTTACTAGACTCAAGTCTGTGCTGAGCAGCTGCTCTATTCATAAAAACTTTACTTATTTATTAATTTATCTATCAAAAGGGAGAGAGTTGTGGAATGTGCCTCATTTGCAAATCGGGACATGTGTGATGGACGAAAGCATATCGGTGGGCTTTTTCGGCATCTTACCATCAGATAATCAAACTCCCAAACTGGGCATGATTGTCTGTTATGCGCACACATCAAATGCAGTTAGCACAGCTTGCCAGACGATTCAGTATGCAACACAGCTATTGAATGCCAGCATTATTACTGCCGATCAAAGGTATCCTTTATAATTAAAGTGTTCCCCGCAGCTGTTTGCTAAGAAATGTTCAAGAAACACAACACATTAAAGGAATAGTCAGGCACGTTTGCAGGGAACAAATCTCCTCTGTTTGGGACCATATCAAAACCCCAGGTTCCATTCCATGTGTGGAGATCCAATTAAGGAAAATGTGATCTGGCAAAACTTGCCGCGGTTGTGCACGTCAGAATGTAAGAAGAGCCCTGAAGCATCGGGTCCAAAGGTGGTCCATCTATTCCAGCATCTGGTTCTCACGGTGGCCAACCAGATGACCACAAGAAGCCCACATAAGAATGTAAGCAGATAAGAAGTTCTAGTTGTGCTCATCTAGTCTAATAGCCTGTTCTCATGGTGGCCAACCAGTGGCAAATTGGTAAGTAGGACAAGAGCGTCAGAGCCCTCTGCTCCTCCATGAATTTGTCTAATCCTCTTTTAAAAGGATTAAAAGGACCCCTCCTCACAGGGTCTCTGCCATGGGAGCATATTCACCCAGTGCTTTTCCAGCTGCACTGCCTCCCGGTGGAGTCCAGGCTCAGATTTAAGGTGCTGGTTTTGACTTTTAAAGCCCTTCATGGCCTAGGACCCTCGTACCTACGGGACCGCCTCTCCCAGTATGCCCCACGGAGGACCTTAAGGTCCATATATAGCAACACCCTAGAGGTCCCGGGCCCTAAGGAAGTTAATTAGCCTCAACCAGAGCCAGGGCCTTTTCAACACTGGCTCTGCCTGGTGGAACGCTCTGTCTCTTGAGACCAGGGCCCTTTGGCTTGCCTTTGGCCTGGCCTTTGGCTTAGAGCCATTTTGATTCCCTCCCCCTCTTTTTTCTTTTTCCTTTCTCCTCCAATGATGAGGCTGCATTTTAATATTTTAATGTTGTATTCATTCAACTTGTTTTTATTATTGCTTGTTAGCCGCCCTGAGCCCGGTCTTGGCTGGGGAGGGGGGGTATAAATAAGAAATTATTATTATTATTATTATTATTATTATTATTATTATTATTATTATTAAACCCATCCAGGTTGATGGGCATCACAGCCTAATGTGGGAGAGAGTTCCATAGTTTAAGTGCATGATTCATGAAGACGGACTTTCTTTTATCTCTCCTGCATCTTCCAGCAAGCACAGCTGGAATGCAATAGTATGTTTCCCCCAGAAGCTAACATTCAGAGGTTTACTGCCTCCAACTGTAGAAGGAGGACACATGAATCTATGATCTTGACATATACTGAGTTAGACAGACCTTATAGAAGCCCAGTAATGGGGTAATGAACATTTCCCTTCTCATTTCTCTAACTCACAGGTGTCATCCAGATGTTCTGGACTGCAATTCCCATGAGCCCTGGCAAACAAGGAGGCCACCTGGTTTGGGAAGGCTGATTTAAAAGTCTGTGTTGGCATTTTGCCAGTACAGTGGTACCTCGGGTTACATACGCTTCAGGTTACAGACTCCGCTAACCCAGAAATAGTACCTCGGGTTAATAACTTTGCTTCAGCATTAGAAAAGAAATCGTGCTGTGGCGGCATGGCAGGAAGCCCCATTAGCTAAAGTGGTGCTTCAGGTTAAGAACATTTTCAGGTTAAGAACGGACCTCCGGAACGAATTAAGTACGTAACCAGAGGTACCACTGTAATGTTATTAAATGTCCAAAGTAAGCCTCATGACAGAACCATTTCTGACAGGAGATCTTAACATCCAATGGCCAAAACCCATCCTACTTTCCTGGTAAAGATTTCAGGCAAGTATCAAAGTCTGGTGGCTTGTCAGTAAAGGGAAAGGTAAAGGGACCCCTGACCGTTAGGTCCAGTTGCGGACGACTCTGGGGTTGTGGCGCTCAACTCGCTTTATTGGCCAAGGGAGCCAGCATACAGCTTCCAGGTCATGTGGCCAGCATGACTAAGCCGCTTCTGGCGAACCAGAGCAGCGCACGGAAACGCCGTTTACCTTCCCGCCGGAGCGGTACCTATTTATCCACTTGCACTGGCGTGCTTTCAAACTGCTAGGTTGGCAGGAGCAGGTACCAAGCAATGGGAGCTCACGCCGTTGCAAGGATTCGAACCACCGACCTTCTGATCGGCAAGTCCTAGGCTCTGTGGTTTAACCCACAGCGCGTTGTCGGACGTAGGCATAAAACAGAACTCTGTGTCTCCCTGGGTGCTGTCCATGGTCCTGAAAACTGGTCCCCACCTACTCTTGAAATAGAGATGGATAGTTTGGTCACAGAATACAGAGAGGTGCCTTATACTAATTCAGACCATTGTTCCATCTAGCTCGGAATTTATTGCCTTCACATTCACTGTCAGTGACTTTCCAGCATTTCAGACAGGAGGAGTCATTCCCAGAGATGCCATTCGGGACTGAACCTGCAAACTTTTTGCTTGTAACATCTTCGCCTGATATATGATTCATCCAAGTTATTTTACAGCTCACTGATTTTCCCCCAAACCATAATAGTTTTACACAGGGCTTGTTTTTGTTTTTTTCAGCTAGAGCTCACCAGAGCTCAGCTCCAGCACCTCACAGGTGGGCGCCATTGCTATTCTAAGATAACAAGGGAGAAGTTCATGCTGAGTTCTGGCGCCTTTTTTCCCTAGAAAAAATATCACTGGTTTTACCTGCGTTCATTCCTAACGCCATCCAGTTTCCACATTTATCAGCACACACATATATCTGTACAAAAATGTCCATTTAATGTTCTCTCCATATGCACATCTCTGAAAAAAAAAACTATTTTAGCCCAATAGATGAGTTTTTGATGCAGCTGAGAGTTGTATCACAAAATTCAGACAGCTGCAATTCAGATTGGATTTACACCGGACTTAGAAAGATGAAGACCCAAATTCAAAATCTAAGTTGTCTGCTTGCTGGCCACTCCCAAGTGCTTTGGTCTGCCCATTTATAGCTAACGCTGCCTTTTCTCATTAGGGACATGTTTGTTTCTAAATAAAAACATGCCAATTCTGTCTCCCTTTAATTGGGCCTGACCCATTTTCTTTCTTTCTTTCTTTTGCAAGGCAGTGAACCAAGTAGCAATTAACGAAATGCCCCATCAGAATAATATTCTACTGGGTCCTTGCAGGTGCCTGTTCAGGGAGAGGGGGGGGGAGGAAAGGGCAAGAACCTGAAAGGAAGGGGCATTGGTTGCAAAACATTTGTGAACTTGCCGATCAGAAGGTCAGCGGTTCGAATCCATGCGACGGGGTGAGCTCCCGTTGCTCGGTCCCTACCAGACTTTTAGAAGACATCTGAAGGCAGCCCTGTTTAGGATAGCTTTTAAAATCTGAAGGACCACTGTATTTTAATATTTTGTTGGAAGCCGCCCAGAGTGGCTGGGGAAACCCAGTCAGATGGGCGGGGTATAAATAATACATTATTATTATTATTATTATTATTATTATTATTATTTCAGGTCCTACCTTCCAGGAGGTAGCAAATATTGCTTTTAAAAAGGTAAACTTGGGGCAGGTTTTTCGTGAGCATTTGGGTCCTTCCCAAATGAAAATGCTCACCCCGTCCCAAAGTTTCTGTAACACTGATGATGCACCAGCTCATTGCTGGCCATGTCTCTCGCTGGATGGCCTGTGGGCAGATGGCACGTACCATGCCAGAGGAGGAAGCCAAAGGATGGCTGAGGCTTTTGTCCCCCACCCCCTCTCTGGCAATGAATGGATTCTCTCTGGGAGCTTCTGAAGACCAGCATTGATGTCCCCGTCAGAGACAGCTGCTTGCCCATCTTTGCAGGGTGGAAAATGGGTCGCAACCAAAGCCAGGAAAACATGCATCTGTCAGAGGAACTGGCTGTAACTTTGAGCCGCTGGTAGAAATAATGAGGAAAGCGAGGAAGAAATAAGCAAAGGAGAAAAAGTCCTTTGGGGGAAATGGAGTCTGGCAGCAATGATCCTGAATCCCAGTTGCTGAGGCCACAGAAGTGGAGACAGCTCTTCTGCTCAGTTCCTGCTTGTGGGTTTCTCGTGTGCATCTTGTTGGCCAACGCAAACCAACAGGGCTCGTTTTGCTGCATCAACTTCTTTTCAGAAGGGTTTAAAGGACGTGTCTTGGCATTTTACAAGCTGTTTGCACAACTGCAGTGTGAGCTGACCCCCTCACTTAACCCCCTCGGTCTGCTGGGATCTCCAGTCCTTGTATTTATGATGGGGAAGAGGGCAAAGCCCTTGCATTCTTCATCAGATGACAACCACCAGCAAAAACACCAATGCTAATATTTGTCCCTCAGGCACACACCCCCTTAACCCTTCAACATGGCTTTTCACACTCCTAATAGTAATTAACTGGGTGGACATTTGCCTTGTCACCCGGCAAATCCTGTATTTCCAGATAGTTGTCTCCTTACATGACTTTGCCACCCTTCATTCACACGGCACCATCTCTCTCTGTCATCTGCTGTGACTGTGTTTGTTCATTTCAGTAAATCAAAGCCCAGCTCTCTGAAAATGAACACTATTCTGGACAACAGCCATATGAGAAATATGTAAAATAACTAAGCAAGCATTAGACATCACCCCAGAATTGGCCCTACTAAATATCTTCCAAGACAACAATGCCCATTTACACCACAAAGAACTCATAACCCACCTACTTTCAGCAGCCAGAAACACCATAACCAGACACTGGAGAGACCTGTCAGGAGTAAGCATGGATCAATGGTACCAAATAGTATGGGAAACAGCCCTACTAGAAAAATTAACCAATAAACTGAAACTGACACGGGGACAAATAGAAGATGCCTTCACCCTGGTATGGCTCCCCTTTATCACATACACAGCCCAGCAAGACAATGACAATAACCCACCAACAGCATACAAATCAATATGGCTAACCTGATCCAAAACACCCACCCACCCCACTCACACATGAAAACAAAGATCATCACAGCCAATCACAAATGAACAACCACACCCTAGACCAACCCCAACCTCTCTCACCACCAAAGGAACACAAGTGAACAACACAAGCAATGCTGACACCAAACTCTACATGCATTAAGCATACTAGAAACATTGCCACCCGACCCCACCCCACCCATCTTCCCTCCCTCCACCCCCCTTTTTTTCTTTTCTTCTTCTTCTCCCCCTAATGTCTCAACAAATGAAATGGATTTGTAAAAATGTTACATGGAAAAAAATACGAGGCATTACACTTCTGTAAAACAAGAAAATCCTTAATAAAATATTTTAAAAAAACAAAAACATAAGAAAATCAGGCCAAAGGGGGCCCATTGGGTCCCACATCTGTAGGAATGATCGCTGGGTTGGGGGGCACACTCCCTGCCCGTGGGCTGCCTCAGCTGTCTGCATGTGTGACCTTGGGGTGCTTTGGTCAAACCCCACCTGGAGCACACTCTCCCTCACAGATAAAGCCACAGCTGTCTGAACATCTTGCCCTCTCTCTATCCTTCTGCCGTCTTAGTGGTCTGCCGTGTCCTGTCTCTGAGACCTTTGTCTCCTTCGTCATACACTGTGCAAGGGGAAAATGACACGGTGTTAACAGGTGCCAAAATAACTTTGTACTACCCCAAGATCTCGGGACTGGAAGATGCGTAAAGGTCACAGCCCAAAATGTATCTGCCTGGGCTTGCATATTGTGTCAATAAAAGGAGCCTCCACAAAGCTGGCCGACAGCTTGCCTGCAGCTCACCTGTGCGCAGTTCACCTGCATTACCAACTCCTGCCTCATGTCCATCACTTCAAAATCCTGTTCTCACATTGGCCAACCAGATACCTCAATGGGGAACCAGCAAGCAGGATTCGAACACAAGAGCGGCCCTCTCTCCTCCTGCAGTTTCCAGCAAGCGGAATTAAATTGGCCTGGACCTGTCTTTGCATCTCAGCTAATAGATGGTTTGCATTTCTGTCTTGACACTTTCTTCTAATGAACACAACAACAACTGTCCAAAATTTGCTAAGTGTAAAATAGTTGAACCTTTGGGAAGGAAGCGTGGCATATAAATTCTAATAATAAGGGCAGGGCTAACAGATAGGGAGAAATATACTATTTGTGGTTTTCCACTAACTCTTCAAGCTCCACCTCTGCTCCCCTCTCTCCTGCCTGAAGAAACCGTGAGAAACTAGCTCCCACCATAGAATAAATATGAAGAAACTGTAAGTAAAGAATCTTTACTCTTTTAAGCACTGCTAATGAGACAGATGGGCGGTGGAAGGACTGGGTGAATCCAGCTCCCATCCTTTTAACTCTGCAATATATAAGCCAAGTTTTATATTTCAAAACCCAATTTTTAATGGCAACAGATTCGGTTGTCTCCCCAACGTGCTTCTCCTTTTGGAAAATGTTCCTGTAAAGCATCTCTCCCAATGGTTTTTGGGGGGGCCACCCCCCCCCTGGTTCAATAAACTCATCTCTGGTGTTTTCACCCTATAAAAATCATTATTCAGAATAGTGGTTTGCATGACCCACTAAGAAGGATAATAACACAATAAAATTCAAAACGGTAGCAATTAATTGCACATTCAAATTTAAAACTACAGTATTCCGTTTGATGGGACGCGGGTGGTGCTGTGGGTTAAACCACTGTGCCTAGGGCTTGCCGATCAGAAGGTTGGTGGTTCGAATCCCCGCGATGGGGTGAGCTCCCGTTGCTCGGTCCCTGCTCCTGCCAACCTAGCAGTTCGAAAGCACGTCAAGCACATCAAAGTGCAAGTATATAAATAGGTACCGCTCCGGCGGGAAGGTAAACGGCGTTTCCGTGCGCTGCTCTGGTTCGCCAGAAGCGGCTTAGTCATGCTGGCCACATGACACGGAAGCTGTACGCCGGCTCCCTCGGCCAATAAAGTGAGATGAGCCCCGCAACCCCAGAGTCGGCCACGACTGGACCTAACGGTCAGGGGTCCCTTTACCTTTATTCCGTTTGATCAGTTCAATGAAACGGATGAACTTGATCCAGTGATAACAGGTTTTTAAAGTATGAGGATCATTTACACATTCAGCAGCACCCCCCCCGTTCCCCTTGCCTTTTAGCACCCCCAACTAACCCCCCCCCCCAGAGGTGGTCCTGTCCGCTTTGGGAGCCACTGTTCTAACCAATTGACAAAATGTACCCTCTCTCTCTCTTTTTTTTGTCTTTGCCTTGTTTTCCTTCCCTGGATATTTCAGCCACTCCATTCTTCTGCATCTCTCAAGCATTGGGGGGCATAAGCCCCAGCAGACAAGAGAGATTTGGAATCTAAATACCTGCAGCAACGCAGAATAAGCAGCGCTGGGTGAAGTGGGCCAGGTATAATCCAGGGATTAAATTATCAGCAAAGGGAAGCGTTTCTTTGTTCCCTTCCCTGCTTTCAAGTAAAGGAAGTGTGTTTGTGTGTAGGTGGTAATCAGCTGTAGCGAAGAAACCTGGTGAACAATATGAGCATTTCAGCCATTAAAACCTCTCTCAGGTGATTAGTCACTGTACTAATGAACTATTTACGGATGCTCTGCTAAGTGTAGGAGGAAGCAACACACAAATTTACACCCCGATATATCCTCAGTCCCAAAATACTCACAGTGTAGAACTAAACAAACCCTTTTCAAAGTGATTTGCCTTGTGAGCTTTATAAAACTGCTCACCTATTCATCTAGGTAAAGGTAAAGGGACCCCTGACCATTTGGTCCAGTCGTGGCCGACTCTGGGGTTGCGGCACATCTCGCTTTCCTGGCCGAGGGAGCCGGCATACAGCTTCCGGGTCATGTGGCCAGCAGGACTAAGCCGCTTCTGGCGAACCAGAGCAGTGCACGGAAACGCTGTTTACCTTCCCATCAGAGTGGTTCCTATTTATCTGCTTGCACTTTGATGTGCTTTCGAACTGCTAGGTTGGCAGGAGCAGGATTGAGCCATGGGAGCTCACCCCGTTGCAGGGATTCGAACCACCAACCTTCTGATCGGCAAGCCCTAGGCTCTGTGGTTTAACCCACAGCGCCACCAGTGTCCCATACCTATTCATCTACAGTACCCTTATTATTATTATTATTATTATTATTATTATTATTATTATTATATTTTTTATGTTAGCTTTTCTATCCCACTTTTTCTCAAAGGTGCTCAGAGGGCATGCATGGCTCTCCCCCATCCCCATTTAATCTCCACAACAACCCTGAGAGGTAGTTGAGAGGCAGGGCGGTCATGCAAAAGGAGCTTCCTGACCAAGTGAGGATTTGAACCCAGGTCTTAGTCCAACATGCTAAACACTGCACTATTGTCCTTAATTCCTGCCCCCCCCCCATTTTGACAGAACTCTAGATCAATAGGGGGAACTGTATTTTATTGCGTAGATGTGGGAGGGGCTTGGGGAAGAACACAAGGAGATCCTGTTGGGTCAGATTTATGTCCCATCAGCCTGTTCTCACAGTGGCCAACCAGATGTCTGTCGGAAACCAGAAAGCAGGATTCAAGCGAAGGACCAACTCTCCAGCAACTGGGATTCGGAAGTACCGTATTTTTCCGTGTATAAGACTACATTCCCCCCCTAAAAAATAATGTCAAAAATTAGGGGGTGTCTTAAACATGGGGCCATCTCCCCCCCATTTTCTTAAATCTGAGTCCCCCAAATAGGGGGTGTCTTATACATGGGGGCTGGTGTTGGAGGAGACTCTGGAGAGTCCCATGGACTGCAAGAAGATCCAACCTCTCCATTCTGAAGGAAATCAGCCCTGAGTGCTCACTGGAAGGACAGATCCTGAAGCTGAGGCTAAAAGACTTTGGCCCCCTCATGAGAAGAGAAGACTCCCTGGAAAAGACCCTGGTGTTGGGAAAGATGGAGGGCACAAGGAGAAGGGGACGACAGAGGACGAGATGGTTGGACAGTGTTCTCGAAGCTACAAACATGAGTTTGACCAAACTGTGGGAGGCAGTGGAAGACAGGAGGGCCTGGCATGCTCTGGTCCATGGTTTCACAAAGACTAAACAACTAAACAACATACAGTGGTACCTCAGGTTACATACGCTTCAGGTTACATACGCTTCAGGTTACAGACTCCGCTAACCCAGAAATAGTGCTTCAGGTTAAGAACTTTGCTTCAGTATGAGAACAGAAATGGTGCTCCGGCGGCGCGGCAGCAGCAGGAGGCCCGCTTCAGGTTAAGAACAGTTTCAGGTTAAGTACGGACCTCCAGAATGAATGAAGTACTTAACCTGAGGTACCACTGTACATGGGGGTGTCTTATAGATGGAAAAATACAGTATTTACTGCCTCCATCTGTGGCAGCAGAGCATGACCGCCATGGCTGGTAGCCGGAGAGGAGGGAGGGAGGGAGGGAGGGAGAACTGTCTCTGCTGCTACGAGAAGTCATAGCCTATTTCCGACATTCTTCCCCCATTAAAGTAATGAAAGGCAACACGCAGCCTCGCCCCCCCTCCTATTTTTAGCTCCGCTCCGTAGGTACAATAAGAGCCTCCCAGAAGACTTATGCGTTGTGACACAGCCGAGGGCCCGCCGGGCGCTTATCTCGCAACTTGTTTCATTTCATGTGTCTTGAACTATAAGGAATACATATTAAAAATAGCCCATGTTTCCTCTGTGGCAACAAGTTCAGCAGACAAGACAGAGAAGGCAAATTTAAGGTCACTGCCCCCTTCTGAAAGGATGCACTGCTGTGGACTGGGACTTCTCCCCCTATTATATTATTATTATTATTATTATTATTATTATTATTATTATTAATGCCCTGTCTTTTTCACTGACGGGGCTCAAGGCAGCTTACAGATAAAATAAGAACAGCTAAAAACATAGGGGGGGGACAATTTAAGATAAAACATATATATAAAACATACAGAGGTTTACAAGAGAAACAGCACGGCACCAGCCCTTTCCTCAAACAGTCCGAAGGCTACTGGAAGAAGATGGTCTTCAACAGCCAACAGAAGGACAGCAAGGAGGGAGCCAGTCTGCCTTCTCTAGGGAGGGGGGTCCCACCGAGAAGGCCAATTTTGAAATAAACAGGAGTTTGGAGTCCCTAATGGTTTTCCCAGTAGTGATGTATGGAAGTGAGAGCGGGACCCAGTAGAGAGTGGGACCAGAGCACGCCAGGCACTCCTGTCTTCCATCACTACTGGGAAAACCATAGCTTTAACTATACGGATAGTGATGTATGGAAGTGAGAGCTGGACCATCAAGAAGGCTGAT
>JAXCMG010000059.1:2104323-2129689 GCA_034642415.1 Podarcis siculus
GGCGTGCTCTGATCCAGGGGGTCATGAAGAGTCGGACACGACTAAACAACAACAACAAAGCACATTTCTCCTTCCCCCTTCGAAGAGGCCGCGTGTTTCCACTCCACAGGACCTGCACATGCTTGGGGATTGAATGGATGGGGACAATGGGAATAACTATAGAGCTTTTCTGTACCTCAGAGAAACAAACAAAGATTCTCTCAATTATGAGCAAAACCCTCTCGACTACAGGCCCTCTTGCACACGGAATAATGCGCAGGGGTGGCCTCGGCTTCCGATATTCATTCCTAAGTAGGGAGAAGAAATGTGGATTGATCCTAATTGGATTCTTTCGACACAATGCAATAAGGAAAAGCATCAAATTAATGGCCCAGTGCCTGCCCTTCTTGAATCTTTCCCTTAACAGCCTCCTTGTTGCTTTCACTCTAAATTGCTTGGAAGGGAAGAAGGGAGCACAGAGGTGGGTGGGGAGGGAAGAGGCTTGCTTGCTTGCAATAAAAGGAGAAGGAGAGAAGAGAGGGACCCCCAAGATCCATAGGCACCAAAATAAATTAAATGGACTTTGCACCATCCTTCCTTGTAAGGAGAACTTACGTTCAGTTCAAACCAAATTCATTCGTTTAAGGCAGAAGCCTCTTCTAAGTGCATCTATTATTCAAATTGCATATAGTGAATGATACCAATGTTTTGCAACTGGTGGTGGAGTACAGCTTTGGAAACAATTTCACCTAGATTGAAAACCTCGAACTTATCTGTGTGAGAGCCAGTGTGGTGTAGTGTTTAGAGTGTCCGACTAAGACCTGGGAGACGGGGTTTCAAATCTCTATCTCTCCCTGAAGCTCATTTGGGCCAATCCCTGCCCCTCGGCCTAACCTACCTCACAGGGTTGTTGTGGGGACTAACTGAGGAGGGGTGGACCATATACACCACCTTCAGCTCTTTGGGGAGAAAGGCGGGATAGAAACACAGCAAACAAAATAAAATATCGTATTTTTCACTCTATAGGACGCACCAGACCATAGGAGGGGGAGAACAGGGGGATTTTTCCCCCTTGTTCTCCCCCTCTAAAATAAGGTGCGTTCAAGGTGCATTCACCCAAAGCCTCTGGAGTGCAGCGGGAGTCCCCACTGCGCTCTGGAGGCTTCAGGCAGCTACAATCCCCAAGTTAGAACAGCGAGACCGCCTCGCTGTTCCGGCTTCGGGGACAGCCTTTGTAGCCTCCGCAGGGCAGCGGGTTGAAGGCACCCCGCTGCCCTGCAGAGGCTTTGCGCACAGCCATCCCCAAGCTAGAACAGCGAGAAGGAGCGCTCCGCAGCACTCCGTCTCCCTGTTCTGGCTTTGGGCTTAGCCGTGCAGCCTGCATTCGCTCTATAGGACGCACACACATTTCCCCTTAATTTTTGGAGGGGAAAAGGTGCGTCTTATAGAGCGAAAAATACGGTAATTAAAAACCGTGCAGCCCTGACCTTGCTGTTGCCCTGCCCTGCCCCAGCCCATCAAACAGCTCTCCACTGCTGACACGCCTAAGGAAATAAAGGTAAAGGTAACGGGACCCCTGACAGATAAGTCCAGTCGCAGACGACTCTGGGGTTGCGGTGCTCATCTTGCTTTACAAGCCGAGGGAGCTGCTGTTTGTCCGCTCTGCAGACAGTTTTCCCAGGTCATGTGGCCAGCATGACTAAGTTGCTTCTGGCGCAATGGAACACCGACACCAGAGCAGCACACGGAAACGCCATTTACCTTCCCACCGGAGCGGTACCTATTTATCTCCTTGCACTAGCATGCTTTCGAACTGCTAGGTTGGCAGGAGCTGGGACCGAGCAACGGGAGCTCACCCCGTCGCAGGGATTCGAACCGCCGACCTTTTGATCTGCAAGCCCAAGGCTCAGTGGTTTAGACCACAGCGCCACCTGCGTCCCTTCCTAAGGAAATAGCAGCATAGAAATCCTGAAAATAAACAAAGAAGGAAGGATACTGGCTTTAAGCCTTCGAGTCCCAAATGCCCCATTAGCTGAAGGAGCACCATTTTGCAGCAAGCATATCACAAAGGTGGCAGTGTCTGAATATCCCCTACTTCTTGCATAAGGGAAATGTCTATTGTGATGGAGGGTGTACACAGTGGAAATCTATGGCGTAATGGAAATAATGAACTGCTTCTCGCATCTGGAATATCCATTCTGGGATCAGGACAGAGGGTGTGCCTTGGCCATACCCAGTGTCCTGTGTCCATTTCTGGGGACCTCAGATGAAGAAGGCTATTGGCATCCTGGAAGGAGTGCAGAACAGGGTGACTGAGGTGATCAAGGGTCTGGAAACCAAGCCTTAGGAGAAATAGTTGAGGGAGTTTGGTCTGTTTAGCTTAGAGAAGGTGGTATTGCATTATTGTCTGAAGATCCCTTTGGGGGCAAAGTCAAACCATTGGCGAGTTACAGCGCCTACTGTGGTGGCAGAGACCAATACAGGAGAGAGACGTTTTGTTGCAGCTGGGGAAGGTGATATTATAGCTATCTGCACACATCAATCTGTCACATGGAGAATGGAGAGGGATTATTTTCTGCTGCTCCGGAGGGAAGGACCCAAATCAATGGATTCTCATGACAAGAAAGAAGATTTTGACTAAACATCAGGAAGGACTTTTCTGTTCTTAGGGAAATGGGCTCCTTCAGAAGGTGGTGGACTCTCCTTCCTTGGAGGCTCTTAGATAGAAGTTAGATGGCCAGATGTCAAGGATTATTTAGCTGTGATCCTTGCATGACCCTTGGAGTCCCTTCAACTCTGGTTGGCACCCGTCTGTCTCAGGAGACAATGGAAAGGTATGACTTCAGGGCTGAAGCCAAAGCGTTGGGGAATTGCAGTTCTGTGGTTCCATTATGGATGTGAATTTCTGCGTTTGCAGGCATTCCGATCTGCTTCCCACGTTTCCGATGGAACGCCAAGGGGGTCGATGGGTCTGGGCTTGTGAAAAGAAGAGCTTTCCGGGGGTTTAATTAAGTCTGAAACGATGCTCAATAGGATTGATTTCGGTAGAGGGTTTCCTTCAAAAGCCTGATTGCCTATTTGTAATAAAGGCAATGGCTTATCAATTGCATAAACAAATGGATCGGCAGGCAGCTCAGCGGATCAATCCACGCTGGGCGCGGCACACCTCCCAGATATTTAGCCGCTTCTCTTCTGTTTCTCTAGTGCAACTTCCAGCTTTCGGATATGTCTGCAGCCAAGAAACTGATGCTGCAGCCGTGGCTGGAGAATGGGAGGCCCACAGAGTCAGTGCCATGTTCTGGTGAAGGCTTGCAAACAAAAGGAAGGTTTAAAGTATAGGGCCATAGGAAGGGGCCTTATACTGAGTCAGAATATTGGGGCCCATCTTAGTACTTTTGGGATGTGAAACACAAGAGCAGTCAAGTATACAACATTCCTAGAGTGAACATGTTTACACATGGGGAGAAATGTTTGTCCAGCCAGCAGGTAAACTTTGTGTTTCCTTCTGGGCTGGGACAGACTTCCTCTGCATGTGACTAGAGGTGGGCATGGCCTCACCTGTGCAGGTAATGACAAAAGCACAGGGCAGGGCAGCCATCTCTCTCTCTCTCTGACTACTTTCATCAAACAAGCAACATCTGCTTAGCCAAAGGGACTGCCTCCTTATGAGATAGTTTCCAGGTGTATGTTACTTTTCTAAGCTAAGTCTGCCTTCTGGGATCCGGTTGTGAACAGAATGTGAGTAAATTCTTTTTATACTTTTATAGAAGACTGTGTCGTGTCTTATCTTTTATGAGGGAATAAGGGGAAAATACCAGAACAGTTATTATAGAGGCTTTAGCGAGCCTGAACAAACGCATCCGCTGTGAGTTTAAAAAGGGGAATGTTACTCTGCTAAAATTGTGAACTTGTTAACACAAGTTGGAAAGGCTATAATCAAACAATATATCCTCTCCTGCATCCCTGAACATTCCCACAAGTACCGTCTGCACTGACTGGAAGCAAGGGCTCTCTGAGAGTCAGTCAGGAGTCTCTCTCAACCCTGCCTGGAGTGGCTGCCAGGGCACTTATCCATGTAAATTTGCAAATTCTGGGCTAGATCAGTTATTGCCTTGCTTCAGCAAGGCTTTTTTTATCACCTTACACATTCCAGTTGTTTGAATTTGCAATGACCATGGCTATCAGGACCTTAAATACTGTGGACGCTCAGGTTGCGAACGTGATCTATGTGGGATGCACGTTCACAACCCACAGAGTTCACAACCCGCAGCAGTGTGTCTGCACATGCGCGGGTTGCGATTTGGTGCTTCTGCGCATGCACAAGGCACAATTTAGTGCTTCTGCACATGCGCAACTGCTGAAACCCAGAAGTAACCCATTACGGTACTTCCGGGTTTCGGCGGGTCCGTAACCAGAAAAAATGCAACCTGAAGCATCTGTAACCCGAGATATGACTGTACCATGATCCAAGACGGATGGCCATCTGTCATGTATGATCTAGTTTTCTGCATTGCAGGGGGTTGGACTGAATGACCCTCAGGGTCCCTCCCAATTCCACAGTTCTGTGGTTCTATGCTTCTATATTCTGTTTGCTAGCTGTTTCAACTTATCCCTAACTCCAGGCACACCTCGCACTCCAACTGGAGCAATACATCTTTTCGAAACCTTTGACGAAGTTGTTGTTTCTTCCTACCCACAGAGAACATTCATTATTTAATTGGCATCCCAAAAGGTCATTCCTTCCATTGCTCACCAGGTGAAAATAGACATGTTAAAAGCTCCTCAGTGTGACAGTGCAGCAATCCATTTGGCAAGATCTGACAGCAGAAAGGCCCCTAAGGAATGAATTTTGCAAATCTGGATGTTGCCATTCAGATCCAGCACTGAGTCACATGTGCCATAGATTTCGGTGAAATACACTTTTTGTGCATTATTCTGCACTGAATTGTGGCCAATGATTCTATGAATTTGAATACTCACTAGCCATATATGCTGTAGGAAATGCAGAACTATAGAACTTAAGGAAAGCTAGTTAATTCTAGTTTTATGCATGGATTTGCATTCTGACAGCTACTGATGTCCAGCTCTCATTTATATTGTTACAGATTGGGTGGGGGGACCTCCCTAACCCCTAGAATTTAATAAATGGTAGAGTTTTGATTATTTAGGGTATGAAGGGAGAAGACAAGCTGCAGAGGAATTTGTGGGCTAGCCTACGCAAAATAACCTAGCCAAGCTGGGGCCATTAAGGAACAGTAAAGGGCCATTGAAGGGCAATGGCAATGCAAGAGAACTGTCCTGTCCCCTCTTGTCCTGAAATGTCAACAGAGACTGTGGTTTGGGAAGGTTGCCAGAGTAACTGGGTGTGATGTGACAGGAAAAGAGAGTCCTGAGCAAGGGTTGCTAGGAAGAAGGAGGAGGAAGAAGGAGGGGGTCCATCTTGGGCAGGTTGGCTGCAGGCTGGCTGGGAGACATGCCTCCAGGGATGCACCGCAGTGGGGGACAAGACCCTCTTGAAATGACCATGCTGTGAGATCTAGACTACCTCCATGATGATGTTTGGCTGAATGACATATTTGCTGGGATTAGGGATTTGTTGCAGGTTTGAGGGTATTGGCGGCAAGCTTCGCTCGAGTGGCGGTTAGGCATTGGTAGGGGTATTCTTATTTGGATGTGTTGGGGGGAGGAACGCCATCACCTCCCCCAAATATTGAAGGGTAATCCGGTAAACGGATTCCGGGGGGCGTGGCCTCGTCTGAAGCCTATGGAGGCCAAGGCTTAAAGCGTGCCCCTGAGCGTTGACCCCGGGGGAGTACCTAGTTGATGTGCATCAGCAGGGCTCCCTCTGCTGGTGTTAACCCTTCCCGGTCTTCAAGCAAACAGGCTGAAGTTGGATAGACGGATAGGACCAATGCCTAAGCCAATACCACTCTTACCTGTAACCAATAAAGTTGTGGCCAATTTTAGCCCATTAACCTTAATCAATGGTGTCTTGTGTCTTTATTTCTACTGGGGGAGGTGGGAACTCGCCACGCAACAGTCTCTGCTGTGACTCAATTCCCCAGATGACCACAGACCCTGGGTGAGTGTCAGGAACTCCCTGGGATCTTGCTACTGCTCGGCAGAGAGTGAGGTGTGGCTCTCAACTAATGATGATGATGATGATAAATTATTTATACTCCAGCCATCTGGCTGGGTTTCCCCAGCCACTCTAGGTGGCTCCCAACAGATTAAAAACAGAATAAAGCATCAAGCATTAAAAACTTTCCTAAACGCCCTCCCACCAGATGTCAAAGAGAAAAACAACCAGCAGACTTTTAAAAGACACCTGAAGGCGGCCCTGTTATGGGGAAGTTTTTAATGTTTGGTGCTGTATTGTGTTTTTAATATTTAGTTAGAAGCTGCCCAGAGTGTCCAGGGAAATCCAGCCAGATGGATATAAATAATAAATTATGATGATGATGATCATCATCATCTCAAGGTTATGAGTTCGAAACCCCACACTGGGCAAAATGCATCGCAGGGGGTTGGACTAGTTGACCTTCATGGCCCCTTCCAGTTCCACAATTCTATGATTCTATGAATCTATGGATCCTGTTCTCACAGTGGCCAATGCTTCCTGCTACTGAAATGAAGTCATCCCCCTCCCGCTGTACCCTTACCCCCAAATTGGTTTCAGGGTTTAAAACACACACCCCTAAACACTGTGCTAGGGAAGGAGAGAGGGGGTAATATCATCTAACAATCAGAAACTGTGATTAATACTTTACTGTGCTGGTTTTACTGTATTTTTTTCTAATAATAATAATAATTTTTATTTATACCCCGCCCTCCCTGGCCAAGGCTGGGCTCAGGGCAGCTAACAAGCAATAATAAAAACAAGTTGAATGAATACAACTTAAAAACAAGATTAAAATTCTGAAACATTAAAATATTAAAGTGCAGTCTCATCACAGGAGGAGAAAGGAAAAAGAAAAAAAAAAGAGGGGGAGGGGATCAAGTTGATTCCAAGCCAAGGGCCAGGTGGAACAACTCTGTCTTACAGGCCCTGCAAAAAGAAATCAGATCGTGCAGTGCCCTGGTCTCATGAGACAGAGCGTTCCACCAGGCTGGAGCCAGTGTTGAAAAGGCCCTCTCTCTGGTTGAGGCTAATCTGACTTCCTTAAGGCCCAGGACCTTGAGGGTGTTGCTATTTATGGACCTTGAAGCTCTCTGTGGGGCAGACCGGGAGAGGCAGTCCCATAGGTACGAGGGTCCTAGGCCGGGTAAAGGGTGAGGGTAAATTCTTTCTAGAGTCAAAGGTGATCTATATATATATTTAATTAATTGCACATCATGTGAAGTCCACTGCCCAACAGTTTCACTGTCCCAATGTTAGGAGAGAGTTGGGAACACATGAGACTCTGAGTCTCAGAGTTGTGGGTTCAAGTCACACACTGGGCAAAAAATTCCTGCATTGCAGGGGGTTGGACTAGATGACCCTCGCGGTCCCTTCCAACTCTACAATTCTATTATTCTAACCTGGCACAGCCCAGAACCTTAACTTTGGGTTCGCACCCTCAAACCCACCCAGCTCTGTAGAAAGTGGCTGTCAGCGTTCTGGTTTGCAATCCACTGCAGAGCTTCATTATCCAGGCTTCGCCCCTCCCTGAGGTCGAGCAGAGCGCTCCAGAGACAGCTCTATCTCTTGCAAAAGTGCCTTCCTGGATTCATAATCACCAAGCAAGAATCTCTCTGTGACTGGACTGCACAAGTTCATTCCGACATGCTCGCTCTGCTTCTGGGAATTACAATGAAGCTTTCTGTCAAATTTCACACCAGGAGTCCACAGTCTACATTTGCTGCTCAGGACTGGCAAAAGTCTGGTGCTCAAAAGCACCATTTTACACGCAAAAGGTACTGGGTTCAGTTCCCAATGGTGAGACTGAGAGAGACTCCAGTTTCCGAAACCCTAGAGAGCAGCTGCCAGTCAGTGCAGGAAATATTGGCCTAGATGGACCAACAGTCTGACTCACTATAAGGCACCTTCCTACAATCCAATGAATCCGCCCCATCATTGATGTCAGACAGCAAATTAGGTTTAGAATTGAGGCTTAACATGTTGAACTCTCAAACCTAGACAGCATCTTAAAAAGCAGAGACATCACCTTGCCGACAAAGGTCTGTATAGTTAAAGCTATGGT
This sequence comes from Podarcis siculus, assembly GCA_034642415.1. NCBI lineage: Eukaryota > Metazoa > Chordata > Lepidosauria > Squamata > Lacertidae > Podarcis > Podarcis siculus. The sequence continues at coordinate 2,112,486 of JAXCMG010000059.1, forward strand.
TTTCCCAGTAGTGATGTATGGAAGTGAGAGCTGGACCATAAAGAAGGCTTATCGCCGAAGAATTGATGCTTTTGAATTATGGTGCTGGAGGAGACTCTTGAGAGTCCCATGGACTGCAAGAAGATCAAATCTCTCCATTCTGAAGGAAATCAGCCTTGAGTGCTCACTGGAAGGACAGATCCTGATGCTGAGGCTCCAAGACTTTGGCCACCTCAGGAGAAGAGAAGACTCCCTGGAAAAGACCCTGATGTTGGGAAAGATGGAGGGCACAGGGAGAAGGGGACGACAGAGGACGAGGTGGTTGGACAGTGTTCTCGAAGCTACCAGCATGAGTTTGACCAAACTGCGGAGGCAATGGAAGACAGGAGTGCCTGGCATGCTCTGGTCCAGGGGGTCACGAAGAGGCGGACACGACTAAACGACTAAACAACAACAACAACATGTTGAACTCTGCCCTAGTTGAAATGGGAAGCAGAGTCTTGCAGGGTGGGAACCAAAGGTGGACAAACTACAAACCTGGGCAGTGTGTCTGGAGATCCTGGGCTGCCCAGACGACAAGACCTGCCTCTCCCTTGCTGGCCCAAAGGAAAGCTGAGCAAAAAGTTTGGCACCAGCTTTGTTTCAGGAGTTGCCGGAAGGAGGTGTACAAGGTGCCATTCAATTGTCTTGGAGATTCCACTCTGGATTTGTGACTCAAGCCTCAGATACCTTTAGAGACTCTGAGCACGCAAAGCAGCAGAGATAAGAACTCTTTGCAGCAGAAGAGGCGGACAGAGACATGTGTAAGCAGTATATTACAGGCGTTTTATTCAGCATAGTTCAGGAACAAAGGAAAACATGTCTGCTCCCCTTCGTCTCCAGCAAAACAGCAGAAACTCAAAAGCTATATACAAATGGAAGTTCCCAGCAGACTGTGCTGGAAGTAAACAGGCATGTGACACACAACAGTCATGCCTCTACCCTTTTAAGGTGGAACGGAACTATATCCTAACAGAGTTTACTGCTGAGCCTTTTCTTCTCCTGAATATATCTCACAAGGGAGTGGAGGTTTAGGGTCAGAGATTTCCTTCTCTTAGATGGGCTACCTTCCCAAATGGATAATAATAATAATAATTTATTATTTGTACCCCGCCCATCTGGCTGGGCTTCCCCAGCCACTCTGGGAGGCTTCCAAAAAAAATATTAAAATCCTCTAATACATTAAACATTAAAAGCTTCCCTAAATAGGGCTGCCTTCAGATGTCTTCTAAAAGTCTGGTAGTTGTTGTTCTCTTTGACATCTGGTGGGAGGGCGTTCCACAGGGTGGGTGCCACTACCGAGAAGGCCCTCTGCCTGGTTCCCTGTAACTTGGCTTCTCGCAGTGAGGGAACCGCCAGAAGGCCCTCGGCGCTGGACCTCAGTGTCTGGGCAGAACGATGGGGGTGGAGACGCTCCTTCAGGTATACTGGGCATGACCCCATCTGCCCCTCTTTTCTCTCTGCAGCTTGTCCAGAAACGCTCTTCTTGACCATTGGACCCATTTCTGGTCTCTTCTGCTCAATGCACCAGAGCCTGTCTTCCCAAGCAGGGGAAGTCCCTGACTCACTGGAGGTTTCAGACCCATTGGCTCCCCTCACCTGGTTTAGCCGGCCAGTCAAAGCCAAACCCTGGGGTAAATAATTAGTAATAGTAATTTATTATTTGTACCCCGCCCATCTGGCTGGGTTTCCCCAGCCACTCTGGGCGGCTTCCAACAAAGATTAAAAATACATTAAAATGTCACACATTAAAAACTTCCCTGAACAGGGCTGCCTTCAGATGTCTTCAAAATGTCAGGTAGTTGTTTATCTCTTTGACATCTGATGGGAGGGCATTCCACAGGGCGGGTGCCACTACCAAGAAGGCCCTCTGCCTGGTTTCCCTGTAGCTTAGCTTCTTGCAGTGAGGGAACCGCCAGAAGGTCCTCGGAGCTGGACCTCAGTGTCTGGGCAGAACTATGGGGGTGGAGACTGTGGAATTGATCTGACGTGACCCCGCTAATTGATTTACGATTCCAATTAGCTATTTATGTCCGGCACACTTCCCCTGCCGCACGCTCTGCTCCTTCTCATCTAGTAGCTCCAGTCACGCCGTAGCAGAGATAACACAGCGGTGTAAAACTGTCACGTAGCTTCACGACAAACACACAGAGCCCGGTTTGTCTATTTACAGTTGTTTATTCCGACATTTCTCAGGAAAATCCAGGACTATTTGCAGCCATGACAAAACTGCATCCTTTCCCCTCAAAGACCAGAGAGGAAACAACAAACTCCTCCCAAACTCCTCCCAGCTTCGAAAGCTGACGTCAGAATGTTGAGGCATCATGGGAAGAACTTAACCTATTAAGTTCCAAACCCCACACCCCCCCTTGCCGAGCATTCTGACAAGACCTTTTTGAGTTCAACACTTTTCCCTTTGCCTTGTGCCCCTTCTCGGCATCTTTCCCAGGCACCTGTTGAACCCCTTCAACACTCCCAGAATCACACTGTGCGAAACTTGCCCACGTACTTGTGGCCTGATACCTTTCAGGCGGAATACCCTTTGTTGTGCGACTGGACCTCCTGGGCACAAACTCAGATGTTACCTCTGACCCACCGCCACCAGAAAATGTGTCCTCAGTATCACGGGATTCCCCCTCTGACTTAAAGCGTTTTCGAATCCTCTCCATCACACTCACAGGAGAACTAGGCTCACTCTTGGCAACTTGTGGAGATGCTCCATCCTGCTCTTGACCCTGGTCAGTGACCTGATCGTCATCAGATTCTCCTTCCTCCTCGTCATCAGAACTGTCCTGCTCTGAATCAGAAAGACATTCTGAAAGCACATCACGCTTGACAGCAGTCTTTGACCTTTTATCCTGCTCATGGAACTCAGCATGTTTACTGATCAGCACCTTACTCTGACCACCTGATGGATACGCAAACCTCCATGCACGTGCTGCTGGCTCATACCCACAGAAGATCATTTTCCGGAACTTGGATCCATCTGGCCCCTGCAAAGCAGTAGGTACCGGCACAGATGCACTTGAACCAAACATACGCAGAAAATGGATCTGGGGTTTCCTGCCATGCAAAAACCAAAGGGTGTGTCACCTACCAGTGAATTGTAGGTACGATTCCAGGTGAAGCCCACATACTTGATTGCCTCCAGCCAAAACCTCAGAGGTAACCCAGCATCTGCCAGCAACACCTGTGCAGCCTTAACCAGAGCCTCACTTCTCAGCTCTGCCACCCCCCTCTGATTGGGTGAAGTCACTGTGTGACGTATCCCTTTCTTGTGAAAGAACTCCTGCAAAGCAGACCCTGTAAATTGAGCGCCTCTGTCACTGGTGACTGCTTGCACTCTGGTGGAAAACCTTTGTTCTACCTCCTCAATCCATCCTTTGATCAGCTGTGCTGCATCATCCCTGGATTTGAGACCATGGGTCCAGGTGTTCTGCGTAAAATTATCCTGTATCGTCAGCAGAAACCTTGCACCTCCCAGACTCGCTTCCCTCACAGGACCCCACAAATCAATGTGAACCAGTTCAAAGGGTTCTGTGGTTACCCTCTCCACTTTTGGATAACTGCATCCTTTTACCTTTGCCAGCCTGCAAGTTTCACAATGTATAGCACATCCACAATCCGTGATTTCACAACCTTTGGAGACCTCAGGCAGCACCTGTAGTTCCTCTAGGGAACCATGAGCTGTCCTTTCATGCCACACATGGGCGCATGACACATGATTGTTGATTTTAGCACGTAAAGCCTGTGCTTTCCCAACCTTCCCCTCACTCTCCAGAGGTGTTTCAAGACATTCCGACATTTCTCAGGAAAATCCAGGACTATTTGCAGCCATGACAAAACTGCATCCTTTCCCCTCAAAGACCAGAGAGGAAACAACAAACTCCTCCCAAACTCCTCCCAGCTTCGAAAGCTGACGTCAGAATGTTGAAGCATCATGGGAAGAACTTAACCTATTAAGTTCCAAACCCCACAGAGACGCTCCTTCAGGTAAACAGTGTGGGATGTGAATTGGATGTGAATTGGATCCGTTCCAGAGCCCCGTTCACATCCTGATGTCATTTTGAGCGTCTATGCATGCGCGAGCGGTGAAATCCGGAAGTGCTCAACCTGAAGCACATTCAACCACAGGTATGACTGTACTGGTGTGGCCACTGTCAGCATCTAGGAGTCACAGGTGAGAGCTGAGTGCAGGGTGGGAACCAAAGGTGGACAAACTACCCCAGAAGAAGCACAACATATCCCCTAGCACTCCACATACCCCAGAAGCAGGGTGACCTGGCACAAAAGGCCAAGCTGACCGCTGAGCTGCAAAAGCACAAATGCCCACAGTGTTCTTTCACATGTAACCGCAAGCTGCCTGGAACAAGGAAGCAACTGCTGTGCAAACTCATGTCAGCAGCTTTCATTTGAAAAATGTTGGAAATCTTCTTGTACCTTCCATTTTATTTTAAGGAAGTGAACCTTGCACTTTGCGAGACAAACTGTGCAAAAATATTTCTTTCATTCTGCATGTTCCCAGAAGATTCGCTGACTCTCCTGGGGTTACAAACCACACTCTCAGGTGCCTAAACAAAAGGTACTGACCTCGCCACTGTGATCCACGCGACGGTCACCTCCAGACTGGATTATTGTAACTCGCTCTACGTGGGGCTGCCCTTGAGACTGACCCAGAAACTCCAGCGGGTGCAGAATGCCGCGGCGAGGCTCCTTACAGGGTCCTCACCACGGGATCGCATTCACCCGGTGCTATACCAGCTGCACTGGCTCCTGGTGGAGTACAGGATCAGGTTTAAGGTGCTGGTTTTAACCTTTAAAGCCCTATACGGCCTAGGACCCTCGTATCTACAGGACCGCCTCTCCTGGTATGTCCCACGGAGGACCTTACAGTCTTCAAACAAAAACATCTTGGAGATCCCGGGCCACAGAGAGGTTAGGCTGGCCTCAACCAGAGCCAGGGCTTTTTCAGCCGTGGCCCCGATCTGGTGGAACGCTCTATCACAAGAGACTAGGGCCCTGCGGGACTTGACATCTTTCTGCAGGGCCTGCAAGACGGAGCTGTTCCACCAGGCCTTTGGCCAAGGCACAGCCTGACCCCCTCTCTCCTTCTGTAATCCTCATAGAACTCTAGCCCAATGGTTGCCATTAATTTGATTCTGAACTGATTTTAGAATGTATTTCAATTAATTGATTCTGATTTTATGTAAACTGTGTTATTTTTTACTGTTGTTAGCCGCTCTGAGCCCGGCTTTGGCTGGGGAGGGCAGGATATAAATAAAATATTATTATTATTATTATTATCATCATTATTATTATTATTATCAAAGAAACCCTGGATGGTGAAGTCCAGTCAAAGGCGACTGTGGGGTTGCGGCGCTCATCTCACTTTCAGGCCAAGGGAGCCAGCGTTTGTCCACAGACAGCTTTCCGGGTCATGTGGCCAGCAGGACTAAACTGCAACTGGCGCACAGAGGGCAATGACGAGTGCCAGAGAGCACGGAAACGCCGTTTACCTTCCTGTTGCAGCAATCCCTATTTATCTACTTGCACTTTTTGGTGTGCTTTTGAACTGCTAGGTTGGCAGGAGCTGGGACAGAGCAATGGGAGCTCATCCCATCGTGGGGATTCGAATCGCCGACCTTCCAATCGGCAAGCCCAAGAGGCTCAGTGGTTTAGACCACAGCGCCACCCGCATCCTCTGTGTGTGTGTGTTTTATTTCCACAACAATAACCTGACTGCCACCCGAGTGCCAAGGAGCACATTTGACACTTTGCCCTGAGCCGCAACTCAGTTCTCCAGACCAGTCAATAATTACATACACACACACACACACACACACACACACTGCTCCGACACTGCATCTGATCATCATCCTTGGCATCAGGAAGGAACTCTTCCCAGCTGAGATTGGCCAGCTTCCATGTGGTGTGTTTATGAGGTTTTTCCTTTCAGATATTTAGAGATACAGGCAGCTGCCATCTCCTGAGTCAGATAACAGGTCCATCCAGCTCATCATTCTCTGCACAGACTCACAGAAGCTCTCCAGGGTTTCTGATTTAGGAAACTTTCCCTGAATGCAAAAAGGGGGCTCCACCCTGTGCTGGCTGAGGCTGATGGGAATTGTAGCCCAAAACATCTGGAGAGCACCAGATTCACAAAGGCAGCTGTATGGTCTTGCTGGATGAGACCATGACACTGACGGTCTTCTCCTGCAGCAGGACTTCTCATCAGAGAGCTTCTGCGTCTTCCGTCCAGCTCTCCAAAACCTTGCAGCGGATCATGTCCCAAGTGGGCGAGGCTGACATCACGCTCTACCACCCCCACAAATCTTTTTTTAAGAACATTTCTCCCCAAAATCCCTCCCCCGACTAATGTTCACGTTGAGTCGCCTTGATGAACACGTTGACTCACCGCTGAACTTCAACTACGCATTAGACACTGTTAGGGAATTAAGGTCTTTTGTTTCACTCTGGAGGGCTGTCATCTTCCTCTCCCCCCCCCCCGGATCAATAATGAACAGGGGAAGTTACAGGAAAAGAAGGGCTTTGTGGAACTTTACGAAGATCCAGTGCGAGAGTGATTAAAAAACCAGAACGTTCCAAACCTATCAAAACATCAAGGTGAAATATCTGTACTTTGCTGTTCTCACTTTCCTTTTTTTGGAAACAAAATAAAATAAATAAATAAAAATTAAAAAATTCCTTCCAGTTGCACCTTAGAGACCAACTAAGTCAGTTCCTTTTTTTGTTTAAGTCTGATTGAAACAAATTCAAGAGTCTTGACGTTTACAATCCCCTTAAGTGGGTGTGCTGATCAATTGCAAAAGACCAGACACAACCAAATATTACTTTTCATTAAATTTTTATATTGCCCTTCATCCAAAGATCACAGGACAGTTCATAACATGGAAGTTCAAAGTTGTGACTATTTACACCTAGCAAGACTTGAACACTCCTGCGCTCAGTTGTGAGTATGATAAATGTGTTGCAGTCAAAGACCACGTCTGCATATACCGTATTTTTCCATGTATAAGACTAGGTTTTTTTCCAGTAAATGATGTCAAAAATTAGGGGGCATCTTATACACGGATAGTGCCGAGGCCATTTTCTTAAATCTGAGTCCCCCAAAATAGGGGGTGTCTTATACATGGGGGTGTCTTATAGAAGGAAAAATATGGCACTTCCTTGATCAAATGCCTTGATGGCTCAAAACCCTTTGGACAATGATTGGACTGCAATGTTCATTATGAAGACTTCCCAATGCATTTGAAGACTGCTCATTTTGCTTTCTGCAAAGGCAGAACCATGCCACCAGATCCAATAACAACAAACCATGCAGATGACTTCAAAAAAATAAAATAAATTCAAGGGCGTTCTTAATTAAGCCATGGTAGTTAAAAATAGAGTTCTATCAATAGTTGCCATGAGGAGCAGCCGCGACAACCGAAAAAAGAAATATGTTGGATGGCTCTTCTTTAAGACTTCTTCATCCCACTATTGGGGCTGTCCTCTCTGCTTTCTGCAGCTTCTTAGAATTTGGAAGGGTCTCAAAGGGTCATCTAGTCCAACCCCCCGAAACACAATGCAGTTCTTGACATGGTCTTTTTTTGTCATGCGCGACCCTATGTTTGAAAAAGGGGTTGGTTGCAAATAAAGGCAGATGAAAGAATGTAAGAAAAGCCCTGGTTGTATCAAGCCAATGGTCCATCTTGACTGCCACTCCTGTTTCCAATGGTGGTTGGCAGTGGCGGAAAAAATCGCTCAGGCACCTGGAGCAGCAAACATGATGTGTACCTGGGGGCAGGGCGATCCACCCACGGAGGTGGTACAATCTGCCCATGGGGGCATGCAGATCCTCCCAGGGGTGCCAGCAATGGCCCCGATCCTCCCAGGGGTGCCAGTACTGCCCGCTCATTGCCCAAATACACCCAAGATGCAGCGCTGGTTGCCAGGGATGCAATCAGTGAGCAGATTTTCATGGCAGCAATTGCTCCAATTGCAAAAATCTGCCCGCCGGGGGTCTGATCTGCCTTGAAAGCCCTCCCGTATAGGAATTTATCCCATCTTCTTTTAAACCCATCTACTTGGCCATTACTGTCTCCTGTGGCAGTTAGTTCCATAGTTTAACTCTACTTCGGTCTAGTATACCTGAAGGAGTGTCTCCATCCCCATCATTCTGCCCAGACACTGAGGTCCAGCGCTGAGGGCCTCCTGGCGGTTCCCTCCCTGTGAGAAGCCAAGTTACAGGGAACCAGGCAGAGGGCCTTCTCAGTGGTGGCACCCGACCTGTGGAACGCCCTCCCACTATATGTCAAAGAGAAAAACAACTACCAAACTACAAAAGTCTTCTACTTTTAGAAGACATCTGAAGGCAGCCCTGTTTAGGGAAGCTTTTAATGTTTAATAGGTTACTGTATTTTAGTGTTCTGTTGGAAGCCACCCAGAGTGGCTGGGGAAACCCAGCCAGATTGGCGGGGTATAAATAATAAATTATTATTATTATTATTATTATTATTATTATTATTATTATTATTATTATTTATCTGTCCTGAACCTTACAACATTCAGCTTCATTGGTTGTGCATAGATTCTCCCCGCTACCCCCCTCCCCAATGTCTGCCGCCTGAGGCAGCTGCCTCCCTTTGCCTCATAACAGGGCTGTCCCTGGACCACCCCCGTCCCACATGGATGTTCGGTCCCTTCTCTTTGCAATCTTCCGAGGAGCTACAAAGCGAGAAACGGGAGAGCCTTTCCCTCTCCAATCTGGCGGTGCTCTGGCCCCGAAAGAACAAATAAAAACCTTCTGCATTTGTCATTTGATTTGGTGCTGTTTATAAACCTCCCTAATTAACATGCTCGCTTGAGCTTGCCTGGAGATACCGGCTCGCTCATGCACTGTAATAACAGCGCGGAGAAGGAAAGTGGTGATATTGGAAAGCACACACGGACAAGGAATACCCGCCCACACCTGCAAACCGCATCCGAAGGTTCATGTCGGTGGTCAGGACAATGACAAACACAACTAGGAACAGCAAAGAAATGACTCAGGAAATGGAATTCAATTTCTCGACGCCGCTCCTGGAGAGGTACATGACAAATAGAACAGAAAAGGGAACACAATGAAACAGAATATAATGTATTTTGCCGCGCTCCTCCAGGGTTGTAAAAATGCATTTTTCTGCTATCCTTCTTTCTGCCGCGCTGACAAGTCTGTCGCCGTCATTCCCCGCCTGAATCGTTTAGCTATTCTTCTAGCACGGTGCTTCATAAAAAAAAAGAAAGTCCCAGACCACACAATGCCCCTTCGGACAAGACGGGAAAATTAATGAGTTAAAAAACCAGAAGGTGGGATAGAGCTCCTCAGGAAGTCAGGAGGGGACGTGAGAGGACTTTACGAAATTGTGCATGGAGAAAACTTATTCTTCGCACTAGAACTCGTGGACATTCAGTAAATGTCCACAGCTACACAGTAAATGCGGCAGCTAGACTGGTGACTGGGACTGGCTGCCGGGACCACATAACACCAGTCCTGAGAGATCTGCATTGGCTCCCAGTACGTTTCTGAGCACAATTCAAAGTGTTGGTGCTGACCTTGAAAGCCCTAAACGGCCTCGGCCCAGTATACCTGAAGGAGCATCTCCACCCCCCATCATTCAGCCCAGACACTGAGGTCCAGCTCCGAGGGCCTCCTGGAGGTTCCCTCATTGCGAGAAGTGAGGTTACAGGGAACCAGACAGAGGGCCTTCTCGGTAGTGGCGCCTGCCCTGTGGAACGCCCTCCCAGCAGATGTCAAGGAAATAAGCAGTTATCCTATCTTTAAAAGACATCTGAAGGCAGCCCTGTTGAGGGAAGTTTTTAATATCTAATGCTGTATTGTTTTTAACATTTGATTGGGAGCCGCCCAGAGTGGCTGGGGAGACTCGGCCAGATTGGCGGGGTATAAATAATAAATTATTATTATTATTATTATTATTATTATTATTATTATTATTGAATATTCAGGGCAGAGCTCACTCCAACAGGGGACAGTGCTGGCCACCAATTTGGGTGGCTTTGGAGAGGATTGGACAAATTTGTCCGGGAGGAGAGGGTTATGGGTGGCTCTTAGCAAGGCTGGCTGAGATCTTCGAGGCAGCAGTGCTTCTCGTGACCAGTTGCTGGAAACCACAGGAGGGGAGTGGGCTGTTGTGCGCAAATCTTGTTTGGGGATCACCCATTGGGGCATCTGGTTGGCCACTGTAGGAACAGGATTCTGGACCAGTTGAATTGCATCAATAGCTGGTTAATCTGCTCCACTTCCCAGTGGGGAGGAGTTGCGGTGAACCTAATATGTCCTTGTGTGTGTTATTTCTCAACAAGGGGGTGGCTTCAGGGTCTTGACACGCAAAGAAAGCTTTCTGTTGGCTTATCTCCACCTGTTCAACACACACACACACACAATGCCCATATAAAAAGTATATTTAGCATTTCCCTTGGAGGGGTACTCAAATTTAAGTTTCACTGGCTTACTGGTGAACAGCTGGTCTCTGAAATAACACCCCAAGAAATGCTATTTTCTCACAATGAAAATGTAACGGCAACAGTGGGGAGCACCCCCCCCAAACACCTGCACCAAAATATATGCTCGCCAAGAAACAAACATTTTCCTCTGTTTCACATACAGTCTGGCAGCCTCAGACTCCTGCGTTTTGGCTCGGAGTTGGAACTCAGGTGAGACTTCGTCTAAGTCCCAAATCTGAGCTGAACAAAGAAAGGGCTGAGATCAGTGCCCCACACGCTTAGCTCAGAGATGGAGACTGAGTAAGATACTCAAGGACTTGCAATTTGCAAATCCCTCTATGAAATGTCATGATCCACATCCCAGCTGGGATGACGAAGACACCACTTCACCCTGTTGTTGTCTGGAAAACAGTTTCCCTCTCGGTTTTTTCTTTTATTTAGATCACAAAGGGAGTTATTTAAAGACACAGCAGAGCTCTGCTTTGCTGTCAGTCTCCTCAATTAAGATTTTTGTCAGATGCAGCTGTGGCTGACAAGGACAGAAACCAGCCGGGGAAACGCCACTCCGAGCTCCTTGGAGGAAGGTTGGGAAACAAACAGAACAAGTCAGAGTGGCCCCAAGGTAGTCTTCTTTGATGGTTGGTTTTAATGAAGAAAAGTGTAGCTAGGGGGGCGGGGGCACTGGATGCCACACCATGGGGGGGTGGCACTTACCATGGGGCCTGCAGCGCACCTGACCCATGCGTCTCTCCTGGGAGTGACACGGTGGTCCGGGTACCAGCAGGCTCCGCGCTGCCTGAAATTCCAGCATGGGAAGAAGAAGAAGAAGAAGAAGAAGAAGAAGAGGAGGAGGAGGAGGAAGAGGAAGAGGAAGAAGAGGAGGAGGAGGAAGAGGAAGAAGTTTGGATTTGATATCCTGCTTTATCACTACCCTAAGGAGTAGTGATGTATGGAAGTGAGAGCTGGACCATAAAGAAGGCTGATTGCCGAAGAATGGATGCTTTTGAATTATGGTGCTGGAGGAGACTCTTGAGAGTCCCATGGACTGCAAGAAGCTCAAACCTCTCCATTCTTAAGGAAATCAGCCCTGAGTGCTCACTGGAAGGACAGATCCTGAAGCTGAGGCTCCAATACTTTGGCCACCTCCTGAGAAGAGAAGACTCCCTGGAAAAGACCCTGATGTTGGGAAAGATGGAGGGCACAAGGAGAAGGGGACGACAGAGGACGAGATGGTGGGACAGTGTTCTTGAAGCCACCAGCATGAGTTTGACCAAACTGCGGGAGGCAGTGGAAGACAGGAGTGCCTGGCGTGCTCTGGTCCAGGGGGTCACGAAGAGTCGGACACGACTAAACAACTAAACAACAACAAAAAAGGAGTCTCAAAGCGGCTCACAATCTCCTTTCCTTTCCTCCCCCACAACAAACACTCTGTGAGGTGAGTGGGGCTGAGAGACTTCAGAGAAGTGCGACTAGCCAAAGGTCACTCAGCAGCTGCATGTGGAGGAGCGGGGAAGCGAACCTGGTTCACCAGATTACGATTCTACTGCTCTTAACCACTACACCACACTGGCACCATCAGTTGTGGGACTGATGGGAGTTGGAGTCCCACAACATCTGGAGGGCCAAAGATTCCCCACCACTGAAATAGAGAAAAGCTGGGATGTGTCTATATGGATCTATGTATCATGAAAAGAAAGGAGATTCAAATTAACAGCAGGAATAACTTTCTGACGGCGAGAGCTGTTCAGCAGTGGAATGGACTCCCTCAGAAGGATAGCCACCTTGTTATGGGTGCTTTTAGTTGAGATTCCTGCATTGCAGGCTTTAGACTATATGACCCCTGGGGTCCCTAGCAATTCTACAGTTCTATGATTCTATGAGAAACCTGCTTAGCAGCACTGCAAACAAGCAAGCTCTGGATCCTAGAACTCTCTGGATCCTTGTGTTGTGCCCAATACAAAATTGTAACTTATGCAAATAAGTGAATGACTAAGCAGAGGCTGTGTTTAATTAAACATTCATAGGATATTGGAAGAAATTTGAGATTTCTGCCTCTATAGACTTAAGACCCCAATGCTCCGTAGAATTCATCTTGAAGATAACACCTACTTTGTATCCAGATTTTTCTGCTAATTTGTTCTTTGCCGCATTTCCTTAGATTCCCCCCCCCATCCTTAGTGTTTTTAAAACTGTCACCTTGGCTCCCAGCATTAATTTAAAATCCCAGGTGTAATACTTAGGAAGGCAAGAAACAAAAATATTTAACTAAAGAGGTTTATGGGTTTTTAAAAAGTATTTACACACACTGCATGTTCCACGTATAAACGTCAAGGGTGCAATCTTTGGGAAGGGGTTCCATAGCCTTGGTAACAAAGTCCCTCACCAAAGACCCCTGAGCAAGCTTAGTAAAAGGTAAAGGTACCCCTGACCATTAGGTCCAGTCGCAGACGACTCTGGGGTTGCAGTGCTCATCTTGCTTTACTGGGCGAGGGAGACCGCATACAGCTCCCAGGTCATGTGGCCAGCATGACTAAGCCGTTTCTGGCGAAGGTTGGCGGTTCAAATCCCCGCGACGGGGTGAGCTCTGGTTGCTCGGTCCCTGCTCCTGCCAACCTAGCAGTTTGAAAGCACAACAAAGTGCAAGTAGATAAACAGGTACCGCTCCAGCAGGAAGGTAAATGGCGCTGTTCTGGTTCATGCGCTGTTCTGGTTCGCCAAAAGAGGCTTAGTCATGACCCGGAAGCTGTCTGCAGACAAACGTCGGCTTCCTCGGCCTATAGAGCGAGATGAGCGCGCAACCCCAGAGCCGTCCGCGACTGGACCTAACGCTCAGGGGTACCTTTACCTTTACCTTCAGCTAGTTAGAGCATCTGCTTGGAATGCAGAAGATCTCAGGTTGAGCCCCATTATCCTCTCAAGGTAGGACTGAGAGTCCCTCAGCTCCAACCCTGCAGTGTAGACCAGCCTTCCTTAACCTTGGATCTCTGTATGTCATTGGACTACAACTCCCATCATCCCAGACCACTGGTCCTGCTGGCTAGGCATGATGGGAGTTGTAGTCCAACAACATCTGGGGTGCCGGGGTTGAGAAAGTCTGCTGTAGACAATACTGAACAAGATGGAGCAATGATCCATCATTGCAAGGCAGGTTCCCTTTACCTTTACCTTCTTAAGATGACAAATGGATATGAAGGCTGAGAGTTGAATGTAGCAAGTGGCAAATTATTCTGCCTTGATCAGCCATTGCAGATTTCCCCATTGTATAGTTCTGTAGAGTCCCAGAAAGTAATCTGGAGCAGCCACCCATCCGTTTGAACACTGAGTGGGGGGCTGGTTCTGTGTACGGCGCTTTGTCCGACTCAGCCAGAGAGACTCTCCAAGCATAACTCATATGAGCTACGACTGACTGGTGGACCATAACTCTTTGCTTGCCTGATGCTGGTACATGTAAATCTGAAGCATAATGTAGCATTACATTTCCAGTGATTTCCATTCATTTGTTTGGGCAAGGATGGATGCCGCACCTCAGCTAGCAAGTAACCAGAAGGCTGTATAAAACAATCAAGAAATAAGCAATATGGATGAGGAATGGAGGAGCCAGGAAGCATCACGGATATTATGGATAAATAAATTGTGGCATTATGATCCCAGAAGTCTCTGTTCTAATGCATAATGCATCATTTCGCTTAGTTTAAATGAACTTGGTTAACTCTTGCTGCCTAAGCAGCCTTTAACAAAAAGGGAGCATGCTGGATCAGGCCCGTGGACCACCAAGTCCAGCTTCCCTGTGGGAAACTTGCAAGCAGGATTGGACTGCAAGAGCAACTTTCCCTTCCATTTTCAAGTTACAAGAAAGGAGATTACGACTCAACATCAGGAAGAACTTTCTGAGGGTAAGAGCCATTCAGCAGTGGAATGGACTCTCCTTCCATGGAGGTTTTTAAGCAGAGGTTGGATGGCCATCTGTCATGGATGCTTTGGTTAAGATTCCTGCATTACAGGGGGTTGGACTAGATGACCCCCAGGGTCCCTTCCAACTCTAGGATCCTATGATTCCTGTGGCTTCCATCAACTGGTATTCAGAAGCATTGCTGCCTCCAGCTGTGGAGGGTGGAGCGTAGCCATTCTGGCTAGTAGCCATCAATAGCCTTTTCCTCCTAATCCTCTTTTAATGCCTTCCAGGCTGGTGGTCATCACTGCCTCCTGTGGCAGGGAGTTCCATAGTTTAACTAATAATAATAATAATAATAATAATAATAATAATAATAATAATAATAATAAATTTTATTTATACCCCACCCTCCCTGGCCAGAGCCGGGCTCAGGGCAGCTAACACCAATAAAATCACAGTAAAAACATGATGCGGGGGGGGGGGACCCCAATTTAAAATACAGGTTAAAATGCAATTTAAAATGCAGCCTCATTTTAAAAGTAGCCAATAAATCAAGACCATAAGGGGAGGGAAACATAAGGGTCAGACTGAGTCCAAACCAAAGGCCAGGCGGAATAGGGACATCCTAAGGAAAAGTGGGACATTCCGGGATCAAAGAAGAAACTGGGGCAGCTTCTCTAAATCAGGGGCGTCCCTGGAAAATAGGGACACTTGGAGGGTCTGCTCTACGGTTCCAGGACAAGTTAGTTGCCTGGACATGTGGAATCACATGTAGATAAGGATCGGGGAGTCCAGCTCAGTGCCAGAGTAGTAATACTGCTTTCAGTGGGCAGATAATTTGGCCTCTTACAAAGCAACTTCCAACGGCAGTCAATGAGAGCAGTGAAGCAGAGATTCCTTGAAAGGTCAGGTGATAAAACCATGAAAAATGTTTCGAAGGGGCAAAAACATTTACATTTACAAAAATGCAGAAGCCCAAAGAATCTAAGGAGAAAAAATGATAAGATTACAGCATGGAACTGCAGTTAGCAGAATGATGATAACATCAGCATGGAGGAGCTAAGGGAGAAGTATTTTTATAGTTCTACCGCCAACACTCCTTTTGGTTTTTAGTCTTATTTCTGTGATTCTTTGTTCAGGCATCATACGCCCCTCTCCCGTGAACACAGAATATTATTAGGGCGCATGCAATAGAATGCTGGAAAACACTGCAGCTTCAGCGAGGAAAGGGAAAGGTCAAATGGAAAGACTGTGAGCTTTTGGCAGGGAGGAACCGGCCACACAAGAGAAACCTAGAAACTGGAGGTGTGTGTGTTTGTGACACCAGCTGTGCACCAGGCTGAGTTTTATAACGTAATTCTGATTATTAAGAGATGTGAGAGTGAGTAAGAAATAGAATATGTGGTGGATATGCTTTGATTACAAAGGGCAGGGAGTGGGGGATAGCTGTATGAATGTGCCATTTAAGGTATAACCAAAGTGGGTAAAAGTTTTCCTTGCTTCTTCAGAAGGGAGACCACAGCTGCGTAGTACATTGGTCTTAGAACTTGCGCATCCGTTTTCTTAAAAAGCAAGTCTGATAAGACTTGAAGCCTTAAGCGAGCTCCATTTGTCTCTGCTTGTGGCTGTCATCGCACACCGAGTTTCTTCATTTACACACACAAAAATAGCCTTTCCTGTTAATATTTGGGAATAAGCATATGTTCTGTGGTTGTGTCTGACCAACTGAACTGGGTAATTGTTGGATAGGGGATGTGGGTGGTGCTGTGGGTTAAACCACAGAGCCTAGGGCTTGCCGATCAGAAGGTCGGCGGTTTGAATCCCCGCGACGGGGTGAGCTCCCGTTGCTCGGTCCCTGCTCCTGCCAACCTAGCAGTTTGAAAGCACATCAAAGTGCAAGTAGATAAATAGGTCCCGCTCCGGCAGGAAGGTAAACGGTGTTTCCATGTGCTGCTCTGGTTCGCCAGAAGCGGCTTAGTCATGCTGGCCACATGACACGGAAACTGTACTCGGTCCCTTGGTCAATAAAGCGAGATGAGCGCCGCAACCGCAGAGTCGGTCACAACTGGACCTAATGGTCAGGGGTCCCTTTACCTTTAAGAAATAGAGCTGTGGGTTTCTGGGGGTCAGTTTGGATGGTGCCCTGAGTACCATTCAATTATTGGGGTGTTGGGGTCCTCCAGTGAGAAGGATGTTGTTGAACTAGTCAAAGGAGTTTCTTTAGGAGACAATGACCTTAGCTGGCCACTTAAGTGTCCTCATTAGCACCCCCAAAGAATGAGCCAGATTGCAAGAGCTACAACTAAGTGATGGGGCCTTCTAGGGTAATGGGTGGGCCTTTCCATCCCGCCCCACCCCACCTAGCTGCTAGGTAGGAGAACAAG
Source organism: Podarcis siculus (assembly GCA_034642415.1). Classification (NCBI taxonomy): domain Eukaryota; kingdom Metazoa; phylum Chordata; class Lepidosauria; order Squamata; family Lacertidae; genus Podarcis; species Podarcis siculus. The sequence goes on from JAXCMG010000059.1 coordinate 2,129,283, forward strand.
AGACCGAGCGGCTTGTGAGAGCTGAGCAGCGCTGAGCTAGAAAGAGGCTGGAAGCTGGAGTCTCAGAAACCTGCTTGCTCTGTGCTGGATACAGAGTTGTGACTTATGGAGAAGCAATATATGCTGGGGTGCTGATGCTGTGAGCTCCGCACAACTTCTGCTCAGGTTGTATATTTGTGTACATAAAGTCATATATTCTAAAGCAGGGCTTTCCTAACTTGGCTCTCCAGTTGTTTGGGGAGCTACAGTTCCCATCATCCCCAACCACTTGTCCTGCTAGCTAGGGATGATGGGAGTTGTAGTCCAACAACAGCTGGAGACTCAAGTTTGGGAAACCCTGTAAAGACACCGTAGTTTATAATAATAATAATAATAATAATAATAATAATAATAATAATAATAATAAT
>JAXCMG010000059.1:2129699-2172042 GCA_034642415.1 Podarcis siculus
ATAATAATAATAATAATAATAATAATAATAATAATAATAATAATAATTTATTACTTATACCCCGCCCATTTGGCTGGGCTTCCCCAGCCACTCTGGGCGGCTTCCCAAAAAATATTAAAATACTGTAATACATCAAACATTAAAAGCTTCCCTAAAGAGGGCTGCCTTCAGATGTCTTCTAAAAGTCTGGTAGTTGTTGTTCTCTTTGACATCTGGTGGGAGGGCGTTCCACAGGGAGGGCGCCACTACTGAGAAGGCCCTCTGCCTGGTTCCCTGTAACTTGGCTTCTCGCAGTGAGGGAACTGCCAAAAGGCCCTCAGCACTGGACCTCAGTGTACGGGTAGAACGGTGGTGGTGGAGACGCTTCTTCAGATATACTGGACCAAGGCCGCTTACGGCTTTAAAGGTCAGCACCAACACTTTGAATTGTGCTCGGAAACATACTGGGAGCCAATGTAGGTCTTTCAAGACCGGTGTTATGTGGTCTTGGCGGCCGCTCCCAGTCACCAGTCTGGCTGCCGCGTTCTGGATTAGTTGTAGCTTCCGGGTCACCTTCAAAGGTAGACTTCCTTCCTAGGAAATCAAACCTGAGTGAGTACCTGGAGCCCCTGGTATCTGTAGCCCCTGGTATCTCTCATCGCTCTGAGATTGGAGTGGTATGTAACAGGATAAACAGATTGACTTACAGTGTTTTGTTTTTCCTTCATTGTGGTGGCCAAGCCCAGGAAGATGACAGCAATTATTTGTCCCCAAGGCTTTTAATCAGAGATGAGTGGGTGAGTTTTCTTCTTCTTCTTCTTCTTCTTGTCCCCCCACCCTCCTCCCAAGGCCTTTCCTGGATAAGATTTATGGGGAGTGTGTGGCCAGCTCTGATCTTGATGAAGGATGGCAGTTGATACCAGAATTAATCCAATCCTAAATGATACTTAATAAATCAGCTACGAGCCACAAGCTCCAGTCTGAAGCCAAGCTTCACTGAGGACTTTCTGCTCCTGACCTCTTTAATTAAATTGCCCAAGGACAGGTTGCTCCTTCGCCGGCGGCTGGTTCAAGGGATGCAGAGCAGCAGCCCAGAGCCAATCAAGGAAGGGCATTTGGGGTCACCAGGAAGCGGTGAGGCAGGCTTCGCACTTCATCTCACCCATTAGCGACGTAACATGACGGCTGCTCAAAAAAAATGTGCATTTTGCTTCTGCTGAGGTGGAAATAAGACGGGAAGAACAAAAGAGAAGAATTGCTATGTAGGACCAGAGGAAGTGCAAAGACGTGGATGGAGACTTTGATCACATGTGATGGACTTGTGACAAAGTTAAGAACTTTGGGCAGTTAATTTATAATGAACTTAAGAAAATATTTAAGTACACCTTTCCTTTGAATTCTGGTGCTGGAGGAGACTCTTGCGAGTCCCATGGACTGCAAGAAGATCAAACCCATCCATTCTGAAGGAAATCAGCCCTGAGTGCTCACTGGAAGGACAGATCCTGAAGCTGAGGCTCCAAGACTTTGGCCACCTCAGGAGAAGAGAAGACTCCCTGGAAAAGACCCTGATGTTGGGAAAGATGGAGGGCACAAGGAGAAGGGGACGATGGAGGACGAGATGGTGGGACAGTGTTCTCAAAGCTACCAGCATGAGTCTGACCAAACTGTGGGAGGCAGTGGAAGACAGAAGTGCCTGGCGTGCTCTGGTCCAGGGGGTCACAAAGAGTCGGACACGACTAAATGGCTAAACAACAACAAACACCTTTCCCAAAAAACCAGAAGCCTTTTGGTTGAGTTTGACGGGGAAGGAAATTAAGAAAGTGGACCTGCAGCAAGAAATATGCTTGCCCCAAACTGGAAAGTGCCAGAAGTCCCTACCATTGCGGAGTGGCAGACGTAAATGATGAGTTATGCAGAACTGGCCAAACTGATGGGAAGAATTCAGGACCAGGACGACCAGAGGTTTCAAGAAAGTTGGAGTAAATTTATGGTGTATATAAAAGACAAATGTAAAACCTTAAAAACACTGGCAGGATTGAAATAGCTCTTACAATGTATGGCAGATATAAGATTAAATAAATAGAATATGAGATATAAGAAAATAAGGGATACTCGCTGAAGGGAGGGAGGGAAGTTGCAAGCTCGGCAGAGCTAAAGTACCTATGGGATTTACTGTATTGCATTGTAAAAGTATGAATAAGGAAAATAATAATAAAATAATTTTGGCTATGTAAGACCAGAGGCATATCCAATGTAGCACCCTGTCTCTGACAGCAGGAAGTCCTTCTGGGGAGCCCACAAGCATAAGAACATAAGAAGAGCCTGCTGGATTAGGCCAATGGTCCATCAAGTCCAGCATCCTGTGGCCAACCAGATGCCTCTTCTGGGAAGCCCATAAGCAGGATTCGAACACAAGAGCCCTCTCTCCTCCTGGGGTTTCTGGAAACTGGTATTCATAAGCACTGCTGCCTCTGACCCTGGAGGCAGGGCACAGCCATGACGACTAACAGCCGTTGACAGCTCTCCCCTCTATGAATTTATCCAGTCCTCTTTTAAAGCCATCTAAATTAGAGGCCATCACTGCCTCCTGCGGGAGGAGTTCCATAGTTTAACTCTGCGCTGTGTGAAGAAGCACGGTGTGAATTTCATCCCTTACCCACCAAAATGCCCCACCGTGAGCACACCAACTATAAAATAGGAATTCCAGGATAATGGGCAGGCAATAGGGTTGCCACTGATGCCATAAAGGCTGTGGGGTCAATGTCAATGGAGTGCGCCATTTACTGCCTGCAACCACTTTCCACCTGGAATCTAGCTGCCAAGAGCTTAAATGTTCAGAAAATGGTCTGACCCATTCCTCTTGCTGATAAATCAAAGGAGAGCCTTCTATTCCATCTCTGGGGAAGATAACGCCCTGCTGATGGCACTTTTCACCTTGCATCTAGCGCAGCACAGTGCAATTTCTACCCATAATCACAACTCTCTCTTCAGCCAAAAAGACAGATCAGTCTCCCACTCCAAGAAGTTTCTCCCATGCTCTGGACATCTGAACAATTTCTCTCCATTCTGGGTTCCCTGATGACTCCGGCTGAAGCTTTCCTTAACCCCAGAACATTCAGATGGTCAACATGACTTCCCTCTTCTCCTTCCCATCTCTCTTCCACTGCAGGAACTGTCACACTGAATTCTCTGATGTCTCCTCAAACTTGCCTTGCCTCAGAAACATTGGCCACACTGAACCTGAAGCATTTGCCACACTGCAGACAGGAGTGTGGCTTCCCTCCAGCATGTATTCTCACTAACATCCCATGGAGGCTGCCAGAAGTGGCCTCCTTGCACCACACACTTCCAAAACACACAACAAAGCCATAAAATGCGGCGCTGACTGGTTGCAACTACATCATTCTGGCAGCTAGCAGAGAAGGCTTCCATGGACACCTCAGCTGACTCTTGGAAAGAAGCTCATGGGCGAAGATGAGTCATGCTGTACTCTGCAGGCAGATGCCATTCCCACCAGAGAGAGTCCATGGCAGAGAGGAGTCCAGAATCAGAGGCAGAAGCTGAAGGAGGAGAAGAGGGAGGCCAAGAGGCAGAGATGGAGAAAGCTTCTTCTGTGGGACTCCAGAGCAGAAGCCCCAAACCAATGGATTTAAATGACCAGGAAGGAGATTCCGACTAAACCTTGGGATGGTTTTTTGAGGGAAAGAGATGTGCTGGTTTTAACCTTTAAAGCCCTATACAGCCTAGGACCCTCATACCTACAGGACCACCTCTCCTGGTATGTCCCACGGAGGACCTTACGGTCTTCAAATAAAAACATCTTGGAGATCCCGGGCCACAGGAAGGTTAGGCTGGCCTCAACCAGAGCCAGGGCTTTTTCAGCCGTGGCCCCGATCTGGTGGAACGCTCTCGTCAATAGAGACTAGGGCCCTGCGGGACTTGACATCTTTCCGCAGGGCCTGCAAGACAGAGCTGTTCCACCAGGCCTTTGGCCAGGGCACAGCCTGACTCCCTCCTTTGGCAATCTTCACAGAACTCTAGCCCAATGGTTGCCATCAATTTGATTTGAATTAATTTTATAATGAAATGATTTTAGAATGTTGTAATATTTTATTGTTGTTAGCCACCCTGAGCCCGGCTTTGGCTGGGGAGGGCGGGATATAAATAAAAATCTATTATTATTATTATTATTATTATTATTCACAGTGGAATTGATTCCCACAGACAGTAGTGGGCTCTCCACTGGAGGCTTTTAACAGAGGTTGGGTGGCCATCTGTCAGGGATTCTTTCGCTGGGATCCCAGCATTGCAGGGGGTTCATCTAGATGACCCTCAGGGTCCCTTCCAACACTACAATTCTATGACTCCATGATCATGACGTGAACCAGGGACCACCCCTGGGTGAACTTGCCACAGGGCACCACTTCCCTTTCTTTCCATTCTCAAATCCCCCTTGTGTAGGTGTGTTGGGGGAGGGAGGGAATTATCATTCCCAAGAGAGCTGGCCTGGTCAGCTTCCATTCATGACTTAACAGCCTCCCTCCTTCCCGCTGAGCTGCCCCCATCTGCCTCCAGCAGTGGCTGGCATGTCAGTTTCCAAGAAGAGGGAGGATTGTGGGGTTTAAAAACAAAACAAAACGGGGGGAGAGGAAATATAGGGAGATAAAGTAGGAAGCCAAGAATGTAGTTGTAAAAAAATAAATTATGATGCGCATCTCTAGAAGGGATTTTGAAATCTACACAGCTCCATGGTGACATGACATATTTATACAGGGCCAGATACTTCCATCACGAGAAAGATGCTGTGCCGTTTAATTGAAGGATGCTGGAACGTGGCTGTTGCTTAGGAAACAAAGCTTTTGAAGAAGAATGCTGGACCGCAGTGATGAATTGAGGGCTTTTTCAAAAGGTTGTTTGGCCCCAGAAGAAAAGCCATTTCTGCGGAAATAACAGGTTCCGTGCTTCTCTGCGAGAGCAATTGAACGCCGAGTCAGCTGCTTCGCTCCACGACTAAATCGCATTTTCATATATTGGACTCCACAGATCTCCCGGTAGGATTTCCAAATGCAATTAATATTTATTCAGACTTATCAAAGATTGACTGCTTGGTTATTAATGTTTGTTATTGACTATTAACTAGGGAGTGCTAACTTCCTTCACCCATAACTTCCAGATCCTTTTCATTTCGTAATTGCATTAAAAACAGAAATTGTGTCAACCAAGGCTTAATTTTAAAAAGTCCCTGATGGGCTAAAAATAATGAACTCATCTCAATTAACTGCAAGGCCTGGATTTTAGACTATTATTAAGTGCTGCTGCTTCTCTCCGACATAATAAAGTTTTATTTTCGCCAGTGCCTTAAAGCATGATGAAGTTGCAGACCTACTGAAAGAGGGCAAAAAAAAAGAGTCCTTAATAACACAGCACATATTTAAACTATGGAACTGCCGCCCCCAGCAGGGATGGCTTTAACAGAGAATTAGACAAATTCAGGGAGGAGAAGAGGGCTTTGGATGGCTCCAAACCAAGATGGTTATGCTCTGCCTCTGACTAATAGTTTCCAGAAACCACAGGAGGCGAGAGTGCTGCTTCTGTGCTTGAATCCTGCTTCTGGGCTTGCCAGAAGACGCATCTGGTTGGCCGCTGTGAGAATAGGATGCTGGACTAGATGGGTGTATGGCCTGACCCAGCAGCCTCTTCTTAGGTTCTCAACACAAAGAGCAGAACGACACATTTTTCTCGGTGCTGGGATGCTATCAAGAAGAGTGTGTCTGCATTGAGTTCTCAGTTCTTGTCATGCACATAAATATTAATAAAACACCACTACTACTACTTCTACAGCAATGACAAACCTAGACAGCATCTTAAAAAGTAGAGACATCACATTGCCAACAAAGGTCCATAGAGTAAAAGCTCTGGTTTTCCCAGGAGTGATGTATGGAAGTGAGAGCTGGACCATAAAGAAGGCTAATTGCCGAAGAATTGATGCTTTTGAATTCTGGTGCTGGAGGAAACTCTTGAGAGTCCCATGGACTGCAAGAAGATCAAACCTATCCATTCTGAAGGAAATCAGCCCTGAGTGCTGACTGGAAGGACAGATCCTGAAGCTGAGGCTCCAAGACTTTGGCCTCCTCATGAGAAGAGAAGACTCCCTAGAAAAGACCCTGATGTTGGGAAATATGGAGGGCGCAAGGAGAAGGGGACGACACAGGACGAGATGGTTGGATAGTGTTCTTGAAGAGACCAGCATGAGCTACCAAACTGTGGGAGGCAGTGGAAGACAGGAGTGCCTGGCATGCTCTGGTCCAGGGGGTCAAGAAGAGTCAGACACGACTAAACAACTAAACAACAAGAACAACAACTACTTCTACTACTACTACTACTAATAATAATAATTTATACCCCACCCTCCCCAGCCAAGACCGGGCTCAGGGTAGCTAACACCAAATATAAAAACAATTGATTGAAATACAGCTTAAAAAACAAGATTAAAATACAACTTTAAAACATTAAAATGCAGCCTCATTTCAGTGGAAACTCAATCAAAAACTTTTTGGGGGGATAAAAACGTCAAGTCTTCACCAAGGCTTATGTCTTAACATGATTAGGCAAAAAGTGCCTTTCCGCCTCCCTTAGCAGGTGTCTGCAGGATCTACTGTCCTTCCAAATTAACTATCTGGATTCCACATATCCCCACCATCATGATCAGCAACAGGGACATGATCATTCTCATTGTTAATATGTTTCAATCAGCGTCCGTGGCATGTTGCAGAGGTAGAGAGAGAGGTCTCTGCCCCATACTGCTTGCCATTTAAGATTCACAAGCTGGAGTTGACTCTGCATTAGCAAAACAGGATCTACACCAGTGTGCCAGACCTCATGAGCACAGAAACTCAGGTCTTGCCCCCATGAGCAGCTGCTGAGACTAAAGGTCCCTGAATCCCCACAGCCAGCTGTCCCCTCCTCTCCAGGGTTACACCCCCCAAGCAATCAGAGACTGTGCCTGCATGACTGTCTTTGCTCTACTCTCTTCATACCTCTCCTGGTTCTGGGAGACCAGGGCGAAGGGGAGCTGGAGGCAGCAGGAGGGGGAGACACCCATGCCTCTTCATGGACTCCTCTCTGCCCCAGACTCTCTCCGGTCACTAAGCCTTGTTAGCTCCTCAGCTTCTGACACCTCCTCCTTGTTGTTGTTTAGTCGTTTCGTTGTGTCCGACTCTTCGTGACCCCTGGACCAGAGCATGCCAGGCACTCCTGTCTTCCACTGCCTCCCACAGTTTGGTCAAACTCATGCTGGTAGCTTCAAAAACACTGTCCAACCATCTCGTCCTCTGTCGTCCCCTTCTCCTTGTGCCCTCAATCTTTCCCAACATCTTGGTCTTTTCCAGGAAGTCTTCTCTTCTCATGAGGAGGCCAAAGTCTTTTAGCCTCAGCTTCAGGATCTGTCCTTCCAGTGAGCACTCAGGGCTGATTTCCTTAAGAATGGAGAGGTTGGATCTTCTTGCAGTCCATGGGACTCTCAAGAGTCTCCTCCAGCACCATAATTCAAAAGCATCAATTCTTCGGCGATCAGCCTTCTTTATGGTCCAGCTTTCACTTACATACATCGCTACCGGGAAAACCATAGCTTTAACAATACGGACCTTTGTTGGCACCTCCTCCTCCCCATGTCAAAGATTCATTGCATTCACAAAGCTAGCATGTCAGGAAAAGGGGGTCTCGCCTCACCTCCTGTGCTTTCTTTCTTAATGCATGGAGGGTTTCTGTTTTTTATGTGGGATTAAGATTCCCCAGTGATCTCCCAGTGTGATCCCTGCGTACATAGATATACCTTCCTCTGATCTGCACCTATTTCCCCGATGTGGGAACAGCTCGGGGTGGAGATTCTACTTCCTGGCCCACGTTGGCCTGGAATTAATAAAGCACAAAAACATCCATCATGTCAAAAGCCCTGGCAGTTCACCTAAACCGCCACCACGAGAAGGCAATTTAGAAAGCTGATGGGTTTTTGTAAAGGACTAATGACATTAGTCTAATCACTAAAAATCAGACACAGTGAGAGAGGGAAGGGAGCTTTTTACATCACAGCAGGGATAAAATTAATGCAGTGCCCCATTCTTTTAGGTCGTTTCCTCGACAAAAGAGGATGATTCAAAGGTTTCAGGTAGGGGGGCTCAGCTCCTAGACCTGCCTTCACTTGCAAGTCTTGGAGCCAACACAGGAGCCCAATCCTGCTCTGTAGTCTATGAGCAGCTAGGCAAGCTTCTCTCTTGCCTCCATCCACACAGGGCTCTGTCCCAGGTCCTGAAGGCTGATCCCCGAAGAATTTATGCTTTTAAATTCTGTTTCTGGAGGAGACTCTTGAGAGTCCCATGGACTGCAAGAAGATCCAACCTCTCCATTCTGAAGGAAACCAGCCCTGAGTGCTCACTGGAAGGACAGATCCTGAAGCTGAGGCTCCAAGACTTTGGCCACCTCATGAGAAGAGAAGACTCACTGGAAACGACCCTGATGTTGGGAAAGATGGAGGGCACAAGGAGAAGGGGACGAGATGGTGGGACAGTGTTCTCGAAGCTACCAGCATGAGTTTGACCAAACTGCGGAAGGCAGTGGAAGACAGGAGTGCCTGGCGTGCTCTGGTCTAGGGGGTCAAGAAGAGTCGGACACGACTAAATGACTAAACAACAACAACAACCCAGATGTGTGTTTCTTTGTATAATTTTTGTATTTGATTTTAAAAGACGGAAAAATATGTATAAACATACAACAACAAAAACAGTTCCAAATCCAAATATCGAGATTGCCCCAAATCTCCTGACCCCACCCCCCATTCCTTCAATGGGTCATAATATTATTATTTACAACTGCATATCAATACTTATCCAAATTTTTAATCCTTCTATATTATCAATCCATTCCATAACCCCTTTGAGGTTGTTGTTGTTTTTCCACAATCAAGTGGTATACACATTTTACGTTTAAAATGTATACGTTTAAAATGATAAATCAATCAATCAGGTGGTTAACTTCCAAATTAGCCACTTGAACATCCTTTTCTTCATGCCCCAGGGATGCACTCATTTTCCCCAGGGCTAAAGAGGACGGAAATAAGAAATTTGGGGAAATAATGATAGATAATACAGAAGAAGAAAAATCGATGCTGTAGGTTTTCTCCCTTGGGAAACCTGAAGGAAAATGAAAGATGACAAGTTGCTGGAGGCCTCTGCTGTGGTTTTGTTCTGGAGAGGAGCATGTGATCCACACAAATGGAGAGGTTTTCCTAAGTGTTGCTGAGGATGGGGATGCCGGCAGAGGAACAGGTTGCAGGTTCTCCAACTCCCATGCTAAGTTTTGTGAGAAAAGGCCTGGGCTTGCAGTTACAGGTTAAGAACGGACCTCCAGAACGAATTAAGTAGGTAACAAGAGGTACCACTTTATAAGCTTTTGTGTGCATGCACACTTCTTCAGGTATCTGAAGAAGTGTGCATGCACATGAAAGCTTATACCCAGAACAAACTTAATTGGTCTGGACTCTTGAGAGTCCCATGGACTGCAAGAAGATCAAACCGATCCATTCTTAAGGAAATCAGCCCTGAGTGCTCATTGGAAGGACAGATCCTGAAGCTGAGGCTCCAAGACTTTGGCCACCTCATGAGAAGAGAAGACTCCCTGGAAAAGACTCTGATGTTGGGAAAGATGGAGGGCACAAGGAGAAGGGGACGACGGAGAACGAGATGGTGGGACAGTGTTCTCGAAGCTACAAACATGAGTCTGACCAAACTGCGGGAGGCAGTGGGAGACAGGCGTGCCTGGCATGCTCTGGTCCATGGGGTCACGAAGAGTTGGACACGACTAAATGACTAAACAACAGCAACAACAATAGTCAAAAGAATGTTTGAACCTCAACTGTCCATTATGCAGGCTTGGCAGGACTTTCTCCATCTAAGATGACAGCCAAACGAATCCAGAACTTTACTTTGTTTTGTTCGTTTTGGTTTTTTACAAACAAGTCCCTCCACACATAGAGAGAGGGACAGTCACCACCAGCCCACAAAGGGAGGCTGAAGTCACCAGCAACATAAATTAAAGCAGATATGTTCTTAACGGATATGATCTCTTCTTTTCAAGTGCCCAGGATCGGGATGACTTATGAGGAGCAGGCCTGCAGGGTGAAGTTAATAAATCTATCCATGCCTGAACCAAGGCCAAGGCTGGGTAATAGCTCAGGTGCAAAATGCAAATGCAAGTCTCCAGCTGAAAGAGAGGCTTGTAGGAAGCTGAGCACGTTTTGTATGGTTTTTGGTGCACCGCCTCGCAGATGCAACCCATTCCTTCTAAGTGCCCCAAGCGAGGCACTTGAGAGTGGCTCAGAATTCACCTCTACCATAGAACTGCAGCCTTGGGGAAGATTCTGAGCAATGGTTCTCTTGCCTGTGAAGTAAGGATAAATTGTAAGTGGACTTTCAACTCACAGGACCAATATGCAGGTGAACAAGGTTAGCGGGGGCTTCTAAAGAGCCACTCACCTGGTTGAGTATAGGGAGCAGAAATTGCCTACAGGTGATTATGCATGAAAATGCTTGGAAAGGAAAAGAGAAATGCTAAGTTGGGAGGGAAATGCTCTGGAAATCGTTACTTTTGGAGCTCTTTCGCCTATTGCATATGCTATATTCAGCAGCATAGAACTGCTGTGAAGTGGCTGCCTCCACAGCAGTGAAAGGAACAGTTTCTACTGGGTCCTGTCTAAAGGCTTATTCACACTATGCATATAAATTGCATTGAAAGTGTTTCCCCCAAATAATTCTGGGAACTGTAGTTTGTTCAGGCTGCCTTCACAAAGCGCTCCCTTAAAAAGACGATAGTTCCAGTATTTTTCGGGGGGGATAAAGGGATTGAAATGCATAAACTGAATAAGCCCATAATCAACAGGCTGCATTTAGATGGCCAAGACAGACCATGCTTGACCTTGGCTTCAAGGTCAAGCCATCAATCTTCCGCACTGCTTTAAAAAAGATAACATTTTCTGTATACATTTTTACAGAAGGATTGATCCTATCACAATGGAATGCAGATGCTAGGAACATGCTGAAACCACAAATAAACTACAAATGAAATACAAACAAAAGCCATGGGTCTTTGTCACTGCTGAGGAATCTTGAGATCAAAGAAGGTTAACCCACCCAGTTCTATTGTCGTTTGGTGGATGGAGTGAAATGGGTGGTGTCTGGTGAAATCATGCCAAGCGACTTTAAAAGATGGTTTTTAAAATTCATGGAGGAAAGCTGTTGATGGCTACTAGCCACAATGGCCTTGCTCTAGCTCAGGCATAGGCAAACTCGGCCCTCCAGATGTTTTGGGACTACAATTCCCAGCATCCTTGACTACTGGTCCTGTTAGCTAGAGATGGTTACCCTTCTGAGTAATACCCCTCCCCACCTTCTCACTATATAGAAGGATCTGGCAACTTCTGTTTCAGTGTATCTGAAGAAGTGTGCATGCACATGAAAGCTCATACCAAGAACTAACTTAGTTGGTCTTTAAGGTGCTACTGGAAGGGGGAAAAATTTGTTTTGACTATGGCAGACCAACACGGCTACCTATCTGTAAATGTTTAATAGGTTATTGTATTTTAGTGTTCTGTTGGAAGCCACCCAGAGGGGCTGGGGAAATTATTATATTATTATTATTCATACCAGCAGAAAATAACCGCAGTTGGGTTAAAACTGTTTGCTACACTCGGGGCCACAACTTGCTTGAAACTGTGACAGTGGAACTCGTGTGATATTTACAAGGAGATTAGACACACTCACAGAGGACAAGGCTATTGCTGGCTACTATCCACATCGTCAGAGGCAGCCATGCTTCTGAGTACCAGTTGCTGGAAACCACAGGAAGAGAGAGTCGCTTGTGTGCTTGATTCCTGCTCAGTGTTTCTCTGCTTATGTTCTTTCGGCTCTCCTGTGCTGCTCTTTTTGGTGGTTAGCTGGGTGGGTTTCATCATATTGTCTTAATAGCACTTGTGCTTGTTTTAACTGCGGCATTTTTGTAAAGGCAAAGCCAAACCCAGAGAACATTTGGCGAGGGGCAGGCTAGAAGTGTGAATAATTGAAACCTCCATTGCTGCTCTGTGAGGCTCTGGGCTGTGTCTCTGTCCACATGGGGCAGCTTAGTCCTGCTATGCAGGAGACAGGCTGCATTCAGACAGCGCTTCATGCCATTTCCATGCCATTTCCTTCCCTGATGTTTCCCGCATGTTGCATAACCTTTCTCATGATGTAAACACCACTTGTGGAAATCTAGTGGAAGTTTGGGAAGAGACAGATCAGACCAAGCAACGATCTTGCCCAACATCTTGCTTCATGCTTCTTCTTCTTCTTTGGCGATCACTCGTAGCCGAGTAAGATTGTCTTCCATGAACACAGTTTTAACAATGAGTCCATGACTGTGGAGGCCAATTCTGGATCCACACGTCCTTCCACAGTGGGGACATTGGTTTCTGGGTGGGAGTTGATCACAGTGTGGATTTGCCAAGCGTGCCTTCCTCTTAGCACATTTCTCCCTTTCGTCCTGAGTTCGAGTGTCTTCAAAGCCCAAGACACCTTTGGTCAAGGCTGTTCTCCAACTGGAGCACTTGCAGGCCAGTGTTTCCCAATTGTTGGTGTTTATACTACATTTTTAAAGATTTGTCTTGAGAGAGTCTTTAAACCTCTTTTGTTGACCACCAGCATTACACTTTCCATTTTTAAATTCGGAATAGTGTAGTTGCTTTGGAAGACGATAATCAGGCATCCGCACAACATGACCAGTCCAACGAAGTTGGTGTTGAAGAATCATTGCTTGTGAGTGAGCCCCCTGCAACATCCAGCTGTATGTTCAGACAACCACAAAAGGCTAATGGGCCACCCAGTGTCAATTGGACAGCAGCCCATTGGTGGAAGAAGAGGAGGAGGAGGAGTTTGGATTTGATATCCTGCTTTATCACTACCCTAAGGAGTCTCAAAGCGGCTAACATTCTCCTTTCCCTTCCTCCCCCACAACAAACGCTCTGTGAGGTGAGTGGGGCTGAGAGACTTCAAAGAAGCATGACTGGCCCAAGGTCACCCAGCAGCTGCATGTGGAGTAGTGGAGACACAAACCTGGTTCACCAGATTACGAGTCCACCGCTCTTAACCACTACACCACACTGGCTCCCACTGGAGAGCAATCAATGCTCTCAACGCACCTAAGTTAAGGTATACCTGGAGCCTCCTTGGCTCAAGATGCAGCTGCATCATTTGGAAGTTCCCGCCCAGATAATTTGGCACTCGGCTCTTGGGATTCTCTCCAGCCACTGCCAATCTTGCAAAGCCTTGACGGGCGGGAATTCTTGATTCTCCTCAAAACAATGTACCACCATCCAAGAATATGAAGTTGCCAATATTCACCGCTGTGTTGGCTGGGTCTTGTCTTCTCTGCCTCCCACAGGATGACACAGTTCTTAATTTAAAGCAGCTCTTTTATTGATTCCTGATTGTTTGCTTGGATGTGGTCCCATTAATTTTAACAAAGCTGTTAATAAAATGTCAGCTTTCCTCTCGGAGGCTCCTTCCCTCCTGCTCTGAGCTGGCAGCTGGCTACCACCCCACCCCCCCACAAGCCAGCTCAGCTGTTTTCCTTCACTGTCACTCTTGCAATAACCTCAGTTCATAGGAGGGCTGGTGGTGATCAGTTTGCGGGTTGTGGGTATCTTTGAATGAATTCATCTCTGGAACCATTTCCCCAGTCCTTTGGGAAGAGGAGACCTTATCTCCCAGCCACTCAAGGTCATTGGCTCTCCCGAAGAAGAAGAAGAAGAAGAAGAAGAAGAAGAAGAGTTTGGATTTGATATCCCACCTTTCACTCCCTTTAAGGAGTCTCAAAGCGGCTAACATTCTCCTTTCCCTTCCTCCCCCACAACAAACACTCTGTGAGGTGAGTGGGGCTGAGAGACTTCAGAGAAGTGTGACTGGCCCAAGGTCACCCAGCAGCTGCATGTGGAGGAGTGGAGACGCGAACCCGGTTCCCCAGATTACGAGACTCCCACTCTTAACCACTACACCACACTGGCCCTAGAGATCCCTGTTGAAAAAGATGACAACAATGATCTAAGGATATCCTTCTGGGCTCTGGTGGTCAATAGCCGTACTTAATAAGTAATTCTTCATGCAGTGCGAAGAAGGCAGGGATGGCCACCAACAAGGGGGGCTTTAAAAGAGAAGGAGAGGGCTAGTGATGTATATTAGCCATGATGGCTATGTTCTGATACTGTTGGGGGCAGTCATGCTTCTGAAGATGTGTCTCCACCCCCATTGTTCTGCCCAGACACTGAGGTCCAGCTCCGAGGGCCTTCTGGCGGTTCCCTCAATGCGAGAAGTGAGGTTACAGGGAAGCAGGCAGAGGGCCTTCTCGGTGGTGGTGCCCGCCCTGTGGAATGCCCTCCCATCAGATGTCAAAGAGAAGAACAACTACCAAACTTTTAGAAGACATCTGAAGGCAGCCCTGTTTAGGGAAGCTTTAAATGTTTAACAGACCACTGCATTTTAATACTTTGTTGGAAGTTGTCCAGGGTGGCTGGGGAAACCCAGCCAGATGGACGGGGTATAAATAAATTATTATTATTATTATTATTATTATTATTGTTGTTGTTGTTGTTGTTGTTGTTGTTAGCTGCTAGAAACCAAAGGAGGAGAGTGCTCTCGTGCTTGAATGCTGTTTGCTGGTTTCCCACAGGCAGCGGCAGAGCATATGCCCGCACTGTCCAGGGCGAACGCACTCCCGAGTGGGGTGTGGCATGGAGGGTGCCCTCCCAGGCGTGGGATAGCTGCATGGGTGCCCAGAGCAGAGCGTGTGCCCTGCAGCCAGGGGCAGAGCGAGCCACCCATAGTGGACATTCGGCACGCTGCTTGCCCGTGACTCCAAAGCCTCCCCCAAGCTGTCAAAATTATGGGAGAAGGGGGGATTGCCACCAGCAAAGCAGCACAGCTCCCCCCTTACCCTGATGGCTCAGGGTAGGCTTGGGAGTTGCAGGTGGGTGGCAAGCCGAATGTCACCCCCCTCAGTGAGGGCACCTGGGGCAGTCCACCCTCACCCCACTTCCTATGCCCCATCCCACGGGCATCTGGTCAGCCGCTTTGAGAACAGGAAGCTGGACTAAAGCAGCTTTGGCCTAATCCAGCAGGCTTGTCTGACGCTCTTATGTTAGGAAGCTGCCGTTGGATCATCTAGCTCCCATTCCTGAATGGAGATGCTGGGGACTTAACCTGAGACCTTCTGCTCGCAAAGCAGATGTTTCCCTTTTGAACACAGTCTCCTCAGTTTATGGACCAGGTCCCTTTGCTCTTGCTCTCAGCAGCACAACCACTTCCTTGGGAGAACACTTGAACCAGCGAGCCCAACTCCCTTGGAGCTGTCCAAGGTGCTGTTCTGCCTTCCAGGAACTGATGTTCAGAAGCATCACAGCCTCCAACTGTGGAGCTAGAGCAGGCATAGGCACCCCTTGCTTTTTCCTGTAAGACCTATTGCAGTCGTTAAGAGTCGTCAACAGGCTCATCACAGCTATCTGCCAATCACCCATTCCCACCACCCTTCTGAGTAATACCCCTCCCCACCTTCTCACTATATAGAAGGATCTGGCAACTTCTGTTTCAGTGTATGTGAAGAAGTGTGCATGCACACGAAAGCTCATACCAAGAACTAACTTAGTTGGTCTTTAAGGTGCTACTGGAAGGGAAAAAAAAATTTGTTTTGACTATTAAACATTAAAAGCTTTCCTAAACAGGGCTGCCTTCAGATGTCTTCTAAAAGTCTGGTAGTTGTTTTTCTCTTTGACATCTGATGGGAGGGGGTTCCACAGGGCGGGCGCCACCACCGAGAAGGCCCTCTGCCTGGTTCCCTGTAACTGTAATGAAGAGGGGGAACTTGTTCAGCATAATGTTTCTAGCATGTTCCATTTGGCTTGGAGAAGCAGCTTAAAGGAGGTCTTTAACCTAAAGAGAGAAGTTCATTCCACACATCTCTAGGAACTTACATGGCTCAGGACCTCAACACCTTAAGGATCGCCTGTCCCCGTATGAACCGACCCAGACCCGGCCTGCACTTGTCATCCGAGACCCTTCGCTATGCCCCCCCGAGAGGTTCAGAGGGTGGCAACAAGAGAACGGGTCCTTTTCTGTGGTGGCTCCACTCATTACATGTCTTTAGGCGTCAGACAAAACATTCCTCTTTACCAAGCCAATGACTATTAAATGATCTGTGGTCTTTGAAAGTGTGGGCCAGAGGACTGTTATCATGATGACTATTATATTATTTGGCTGTTGGTCAGTATGGTTTTTATCATCTATGTTTTGTAATGTGTTTTCAATGTTGTACAGTGGTACCTCGGGTTACATACGCTTCAGGTTACACACTCCGCTAACCCAGAAATAGTGCTTCAGGTTAAGAACTTTGCTTCAGGATAAGAACTGAAATTGGGGTCTGGCAGCGCGGCGGCAGCAGGCGGCCCCATTAGCTAAAGTGGTGCTTCAGGTTAAGAACAGTTTCAGGTTAAGAATGGACCTCCGGAACGAATTAAGTACTTAACCCGAGATACCACTGTACACTGTACTGGGACTTTCTGATAAAGGATGGTATATGAATTGAATTAACCACAACAACAATTGCCTCTGTTTTCTCCTTGCCATGGGCTTCAAACATAAGAACATAAGGAGAACCTGCTGCATCAGGCAAATGATCCATCTAGTGTAGCATCCTGTTCTCTCAGTGGCCGACCAGTTGCCCCAATGGGAAATCTGCAAGCAGGATTTGAGCACAAGAGCAACTCTCTTACACTGTGGCTTCCAGCATTTCTGCCTCCAGCTGTCGAGGCAGATCATGGCATCATAGCTGCATCCCTTTTTTTAAGGGAAATTCCCTTATTCCAAATGGGATTCCTTGCAAGAAAAGGGAAAAGTTGACAGCTATGCATAGCATTCATCCTGGCTAGTAGCCATCGATAGCCCTCTCCTCCATCAATTTACCCAATCCTTGTCTAAACAGAAAGTCGAATGGAAGACATGGAGCGTTGGCATAAATAGCATCGGCCGGCTGAGGAGTGTATGACAATATATCCATTTCGCTCATCAGCTGCGAGTGCTGAATCAGCAGGTTGCTAAGAGGAAATAATCAAAGGGATGTCAGGCGCCCGTTACATACCCACCGGCAACGGCCACTCACAGAAAGAGCCTGTCAGGGATGGCTCCTGACATGAGACTTCCTGCACAAGGCCATTCATCATGGATTTGACACCGTCTCGTCCCATCCTTCCCCCTGCAGCCAGGGAACAGATGATGGGGGGGGGTGAGAGATTAGCCCGGTCTCATTTCTGGAACAGAGCCAAGGTGTTAGCTAATCAACCTGTCACATCATTTGAGATTCCAGGACTATTGCCAGTCCTCTGGGCATGTCCCATTTTGAATTAATGTTAGAGCTGCATTTCTGGAAAGTTTCTCAAACTGGAAGGCATTCGTTGTAGATTGTGCAAATGATCATGAAACAGAGATTGGGAAGATTATGTCTCTGCTCCTGAGCTTTGCAGCAACTGGCGTTCAGTGGCATTGCTGCCTCCAACCGTGGAGGCAGGACAGAGTCATCCTGACTTGTAGCCATCCATAGTCCTCTCCTCCTCCATGACTTTGTCCCATCCTCTTTCAAAGACATCTGGGTGGCGCTGTGGGTTAAACCACAGAGCCTAGGACTTGCTCAGAAGGTCGGCGGTTCGAATCCCCGTGATGGGGTGAGCTCCCGTTGCTCGGTCCCTGCTCCTGCCAACCTAGCAGTTCAAAAGCACGTCAAAGTGCAAGTAGATAAATAGGTACCACTCTGGCAGGAAGGTAAACGGCGTTTCCGTGTGCTGCTCTGGTTCTCCAGAAGCGGCTTAGTCATGCTGGCCACATGACCCAGAAGCTGTACGCCGGCTCCCTCGGCCACTAAAGCGAGATGAGCACCACAACCCCAGACCTGGACCTAATGGTCAGGGGTCCCTTTACCTTTTTAGGTTCATGGCCATCGCTGCCTCCTATGGCAAGGTTACCAGATTTTTTTAAAAGAGTCCAGGGACACTTTTTTTTTTTTTGAAAAGAGAAAAAAAGTTATTACATTGATTATTATTATTTTTAAAATTATCTTCTTTTCTGTGATCTCCTCTGTTGCACAGCCTTCCTCTGGGCCCCGGCCTGATCTCTTGGAGTGCTATCTGCCGTGGAATAGGCCCAGGTCGGGTCTGGGCTCGGCCACGTGTCCTTGCCCTCCCGGCGCTCTCCTACCTCTCCTCCTCAGTGGTGGCAGCTGCAGCAGCGTGGCAAGGTCAGGGCTCCCCTCTTTTTTCTCCTTCCTCTTTCTCTCTCTTCCTTCTCCTTCTCCTTTCCTCCTTCTCCCTGTTTCAGCTCCGGGGGTTTTACTAGCCCTGGAGCGCCGCTGGGCAGTTGGCCGGGTGGCCAGGCGCTCTCGCTCCTGGCTCAATTTGAGTCATGGGGGGGTGTCAGCGGTTCTCCCAGTTGGCATGCCGGGCGTCCCTGGTTCCCCCTCAGCAGCAGCAATCTCAGCAGCCCCGAGCCAGCCTGGTAGCACAGTTGGCTCTGGCTGGCTTCAGGAGCTGCTCACTGCCATGGCACCCACCATTTTGCCTCGCCAGAAGTCCCTATATGATGTCTTGTGCCGCTGAACCAATCACGCAACATTCATTCCCTACTAATAAATCTACAACACTTAAAATATAAATCCGGGAACATCAAATGAAATCCGGGGACATTCCAGGGACGGATTTTTGTCTGGGGGCGGATTTGTAAATCTGGGGACTGTCCCCAGGAAATGGGGACGTCTGGTAACCATATGGGAGAGAGTTCCACAGTTTATGCACAGATGTGATTTACAATGATTTACAGCTGCTACTACAATGATGACAAAACTACAACAAAAACATTCTAAGTAAGAGTTGATCAACAGTGGACCCTCCTCCCTTGGAGTTTTTTAAGCAGAGGTTGGGTGGCCATCTGCCATGGACGCTTTGCAGGGGTTGGTCTTGATGACCCCTTGGGGTCCCTCCTAACTCTACAATTCTATGACTCTGTGATAAAAAGCAAGAGCAGACAGGAGTTGTAAAACTGGGTGTCTTCCCCGGGACAGCCTCAGGTTGGATTTTGAGGAGCATTTATTCAAAAAGTCACAAGGCCAGCATCTTCCCTGCACAGCTATCCATCAAATAAAAGTACACGGCTTCAGTTTGGAACCCAAGCAAAACTGTCTCCTATTTCTTCCATTAGCAGCTTGCAAGCTGAAGAGTGTAGCAAATGGGATCATAAAGCTGAGCTGAAGCATTTATTTTCCCCTGAAAACTATCTTCACAGAGTGGAACTGACAACCTTTTCCAGTAACGCTCGAGGACAAATCAAGGGCAGGCAGGGAGGGGGGAATTAAAGAAGCCTCAAGTTCCTTGGGAGCATCTTCATTTCCCCCCACCCCGCCACCCCTTTCGGTGGGGGCTTGCGTGTAGCAGCCTTTTCAAATGTAAAATATCTACACAGTTGTCACTTTGGTGTACAAAACATATTTGCGGAGAAACAGGCGATTATCATTTCAAACCAGAGGAAGGCAGCCCTCTAAGCCTGGGTTATTAAAAAAGCGTGATCAAAGCCTGATAGGAAACTTTTAAAACACACACGCCACACCGAAAAGAGACAGGAAGATAAAATCTTAACTCAGGAGAGCAAGAAGTGTGTGTGTGGGGGGAATACAGTTCATTATGTGTTTCCTATGTGTGACATATTGAGAGAGGTGAAATATTAAAAATGCAAATTGAGGGGGCGAGAATATTAAACGTCATCGAAGTTCAGGAAACCAGGAAGACGGTAAAGGAGACCGTGGAAATTAAGCTCCAAAGTGTCCCTGGCATATGGAAGGGGGGGAAGCTTAGAAAAATGGGGTGCTTGATATGTTCAGTTGCCTATCACAGCTGCAGATTAGAGACTTGACTATTGCCCACCAAGTTCCCAGTTTGGATCTTCCATCTGCAATGAATGTGAAAGGTGGTTCTCCATCCCTCCCTCTGCCCCAGTCTCCTTGCCCCATCTGACCATAAAAACATAAGAATGGCTTGCAGGATGAGGCCAATGCCCCATCTAGTCCAGCCTCCTGTTCTCACAGTGGCCAACCAGATGGGAAACCTGCAAGCAGGATACAGTGGTACCTCGGGTTACAGATGCTTCAGGTTACATACACTTCAGGTTACAGACTCCGCTAACCCAGAAATAGTACCTCGGGTTAAGAACTTTGCTTCAGGATGAGAACAGAAATTGTGCTCCAACGGCGTGGCGGCAGCAGGAGGCCCCATTAGCTAAAGTGGTGCTTCAGGTTAAGAACAGTTTCAGGTTAAGTACGGACCTCCGGAACGAATTAAGTACTTAACCCGAGGTACCACTGTATAAGCACAAGAGAATTCCAACCCTTTCCTGTGGCTTCTAGCAATGGGGAAGCATTATGTCAGGGGTCAGCAAACTTTTTCAGCAGGGGGCCGGTCCGCTGTCCCTCAGACCTTGTGGGGGGCTGGACTATTTTTTTGGGGGGGGGAGGGTGAACAAATTCCTATGCCCCACAAATACCAGCAACCCAGAGATGCATTTGAAATAAAAGCAAACATTCTACTCATGTAAAAACACACTGATTCCCGGACCGTCTGCAGGCCGGATTTAGAAGGCGATTGGGCCAGATCCGGCCCCTAGGCCTTAGTTTGCCTACCCATGCATTACATGATAGTATCATTTACGTATCTTTAGGTGCCAGGTGAAAACATCTCTTTCTTGCCAAGCCTTTGGCTTTTAATTATCTGAAATATATATATATATATATTTGTTCTCTTTTATGCTGGTTTCAATTTATGTGTTTGTTTATACAGTGGTACCTCAGGTTACATACGCTTCAGGTTACATACGTTTCAGGTTACAGACGCCGCTAACCCAGAAATAGTACCTCGGGTTAAGAACTTTGCTTCAGGATGAGAACAGAAATCATGCTCCGGCGGCGCGGCGCCAGTGGGAGGCCCCATTAGCTAAAGTGGTGCTTCAAATTAAGAACAGTTTCAGGTTAAGAACGGACCTCCAGAACGAATTAAGTACTTAACCTGAGGTACCACTGTATATTGTAAGTCGCTTTGTGTTACTTTGGTAAACAAAAAGAGCAACCAATACATTTAACAAACAATTCGAGTACAGTGGTACCTCGGTTCCCGAACACCTCTGTTGTTTCGGTTCTCAAACGCTGAAAACCTGGAAGTAAATGCGTTTTTCGGAACGCGAACGGGCGATGCAGCTTCCGCTGAGTGCAAGAAGCTCCTGCAGCCAATGGGAAGCCGTGCCTCAGTTTTTCAGCATTTCAGAAGCTGAACGGGCTTCTGGTTTTCGCCTACCTCATAGCAAACCGTCACAACTCTTCGGTATTGGCGGTTAGGCATTGGTAGGGGTACTGTTCCATTGTTATGCAAATGAAGGGGGAAGGAATGCTATCACCTTCCCCAAACAAGGGTAGTCCGGTAAAGGATTCCGGGGGGCGTGGCCCTGTCCTAAGCCTAAGGAGGTGTGGGCCCACGGCACGCCCGCATGCGGTGACCCCGGGGGAGCTCCTAGTTGACGTGCCTCAGCAGGACTCCTCCCACTGGTGAATAACCCTTCCGGCCAGTGGCGTAGCGTGGGTTGTCAGCACCCGGGGCAAGGCAAGTAATTTGCGCCCCCTAACCCGTGGATTTTAGTAGGGGCAGAGAGCTGCGAGTGCGAGCGCGCCGCCCCCCAGATGTTGCACCCGGTGCACCCGGCCCCCCCTGCATCCCCCACGCTATGCCACTCCTTCCGGCCTAGGAGCCGGTTAGTAGTTAGGACCAATGCCTAAGCCAATACCACTCAATTCCTGTAATCAATAAAGTTGTGGTCTAATTTGACCCATTAACCTGAATTCTTGTGTCCTGTGTCTTTATTTCCTTGGGGGGAGGTGGGAACTCGCCACGCAACCGAGGTAGTACTGTATATTATTATTCTATCTATTGCATTTTATGTGACCTGCCTTTGGACGCCAGTTGCTGGACACCACAAGAAGGCAGAGGTTCGTGTGCTCAAATCCTGCTTTTCAGGCTTCCTTTTGGAGCATCTGAGAAGCCACGGTGGGAACAGGATGCTGAGCCAGATGGGGTCTTAAGCACACATCCAGAAATCACAATAAGTTAGTTGCTCCATCCCCCTCCATCAGATAATAAAGTGTTTTCTGCCTCTTGGGCTCCAGTACCAACATCCTACTCCCAGCTACCTACAAATTGTATTTTCCTTCATCTGATTGGATAGCCCCCAGCTCCGCTCCCCACTCAAATCTGCCATATGTCCCATTTGACCTCGTTCTTGAACTGCATAGCATGTCAAAACTCGCACCGCATATTTGACAGGAAGAAGGGGGTCTTTGCAGGATGCTTCGGATGCAGGCGGCACGACAGGCAAACAAGAACTGCTGCAAAGCAAAAACGCACCAATTACCGGCTGGCTCTCCTTCCCACCAACTGGCCCTTGGAGAAGGAGGGCCACATCTCTGCGCTAAACATTCAAAGCAGTTGTGTAACACGTTAAACCGCCTGGGCTTCTCTCAAAACATCCTGGGAGCCACAGTTCCTACGGGGCGCTGAGAGTTGGAGAGTTGCTGGGAGACTCTCTCATTCCCCTTACAGAGCTACAATTCCCAGAATGCCTTGGTTAAAGGAATTGATATTACCAGGTAATACTCCTTTCAATCACCTTATTGGGGAAGGGGAGGAACCACTTTTGAAAGGGTAGGATAAAAAAAAAGAGCACAATTTCACAAGTTGCCCAAGCTTCCCTTTTGCCCGTACATTTCAAGGAAGCAAGATGAAAGCAGCAGCCAAGAAATGGGAAGGGATCCTTGCTCAGTGGTTACAGCACAACGCTCTGCATGTGGCAGGACCCAGGTGAGATCTCCAGCATTTCCCAGTTAAAAAGGACTGGTAGAAAGTGGTTGCCTTCAGATGTTTTCTAAAAGTCTGGTAGTTGTTTTTCTCTTTGACATCTGGTGGGAGGGTGTTCCACAGGGCAGGCGCCACTACCGAAAAGGCCCTCTGCCTGATTCCCTGTAACTTGGCTTCTCGCAGTGAGGGAACTGCTTTTAGAAGACATCTGAAGGCAGCCCTGTTCAGGGAAGCTTTGAATGTTTGATGCATTACTGTATTTTAATATTGTGTTGGAAGTCACCCAGAGTGGCTGGGGAAACCCAGTCAGATGGACAGGATATAAATAATAAATTATTATTATTATATTATTATAAAGGGAAACCAGCATTTTGCTCCTTGATTACTTAGACAGGTTGGACAGCACAGGTTGCATTTTTCCAGCATAAAGAGAAACCAGAAAGCAGGGTACCAAGTTCTATTCATAAGCATTGCTGCCTCTGACTGTGGAGCCAAAGCATCGCCATCATGGCCAGTAGGTAGCCATTGCTAGCCCTCTCCTACACAAAATTGCCTTTTCTCTTTTTAATAAGAAGAGATACTTGGGGTGGCAGCCATCACTGTCTCCTATGGGACGAGAAAGGCTTCCACCAGGTCTGCTGGAGCAACTTCTCTCTCTGCTTGTCCCAGAGGATAAATGGAAAACCTATTTATCGCAGGTCATCTGCGCACAGAGATCAGAGGACCCCTGTCAGAATCAGTTAGCCGCTCCCCCATCAGCAAACTCGCGGTATATATTTATGGAGGAATTAAGAGGTCAATTGATTTCCCAGCGCAGTTTGAGCGCTGCCAGGATCGCTGCCGGCAGCTCTTAGCAGGAGCGGCCCACAACATTCCCCATGGGAGCTGGCCTTAGGAACCACCGGTTGCCTCTGCGAAAACTTGCCCACCCTCCAAAAAGGGGGCGATTTCCCCATCAGCCTCCCTGGCATCAAGCAAATCACGTATTCTAGGACTGCGCCACCAACTCGCCAGCCCCAGCCCCACTCCAGCCTTATTAATCTGAAGTATGAAAGTGACAGGGACGCGGGTGGCGCTGTGGGTTAAACCACAGAGCCTAGGGCTTGCCGATCAGAAGGTCGGCGGTTCGAATCCCCGTGACGGGGTGAGCTCCCGTTGCTTGGTCCCTGCTCCTGCCAACCTGGCAGTTTGAAAGCACATCAAAGTGCAAGTAGATAAATAGGTACCGCTCCGGCGGGAAGGTAAATGGTGTTTCCGTGCGCTGCTCTGGTTCGCCAGAAGCGGCTTAGTCATGCTGGCCACATGACCCGGAAGCTGTACGCCGGCTCCCTCGGCCAATAAAGCGAGATGAGCGCCACAACCCCAGAGTCGGCCACGACTGGACCTAATGGTCAGGGGTCCCTTTACCTTTACCTTATGAAAGTGACACCGTCGGCTGGAGAGCATATGGAATGCTAAGGGGATCAATGGCACAGGGCGATGGGAAGAGGTCAGAGGATGTGCAGAAATAATGAGAAGCAAGGAAAGTGAACAACTTGTGTCGGGGGAATAGCAACACAACGCGCATTTCACTCGGTGCTGGCTCTCAGTTATTTGCAGGCTCCAACCTTTGCCAATGTGGTGCCATTTTGAACTACAACTCCCATCAGCCCCGGGAATCGCATGGCAGGTGGAGGGCACCAGGTTGGCCAAGGCAGTCATATTGCATCCATCTGTGTTCCACACCAACCATCACTGGGAGCAAGTTGCTCTGGGATGAAAGGAACAACACGCCTCTCCTGACCAGTTGTACCAAGACAAGTTTGAGGTTATTGTATTAATTAAAAAGTCCTGGGTACCTCAGGGACCTTCCCAGCTCGATCACTGAAATCACCCGCAAAAGCATCGCTGATCATTCCTTGAGTTGGTGAAGTTCACTTATAACAGTGAGAAACTGAGCCCTTAGTGTCATCGGCCTAGTCCTGTGGAACTCTCTGCCACCAGAGATTCAGCAGGCGCCTTCTGTGCCAACTTTTAAGCACCTGCTTAAAACCTCTCCATTCTGCCAGGCCTCTGCAGGCAATTAAAAGTACATCCTTAATCAAAGTCTGTTTTTTTACTATTTTAACTTTTATGGTTTTTACGGTACCGTTGTAATGTTTTATTGCTGTAAACAGCTTTTTTTTAATGACCTAGCAGTTTATAAATATTTTTTTTTAATAAATAAATGAATAAATCCTCATGGGCATTAGTCAGCATTTCACAGTTTTTCTCCTAATACACCCATTTTCGAAATGCAATTTTGCCTATCGTGCATCTTTTTACAGTGCATTTGAGTATGCTGCTTGCACTAACTTATGCATTTATTCAAACTTTCCCTTGGCATATGCATTTTTGCATATGCTGGGCAGAGAACTACATTGGAAAGGTTGGAGAAGGGCGATCTCCAAAAGACAGCTGTGCGAAGTAGCGAAGTACATACCTTCCAACATTTATCCGATAAAAATAGGGACGTCAATAATAATAATAATAATAATAATAATAATAATAATATAAACACTCTGCCCATCTGACTGCATTGCTCCAGCCCCTCTAATCAGCTTCAAAGATATATAAAAACATATTAAACATTAAAAAGCTTCCTTATACAGGGCTGCCTTCAGTTGCCTTCTAAAGCTTGTACAGTGGTACCTCTGGTTACGTACTTAATTCGTTCCGGAGGTCCGTTCTTAACCTGAAACTGTTCTTAACCTGAAGCACCACTTTAGCTAATGGGGTCTCCTGCTGCCATCGCGCCGCCGGAGCACGATTTCTGTTCTCATCCTGAAGCAAAGTTCTTAACCCGAGGTAATATTTCTGGGTTAGCAGAGCTGAAGCATCTGTAACCCGAGGTACCACTGTATAACTTAGCTCCTTTGCTTGGGGGTCGGATAACTCTACACCCTCCAACATTTCTCCGATGAAATTAGGGAAGTCCTAAGGAAAAGCGGGACATTTTGGGATCAAATCAGAAACCAGGACGGCCTCTGTAAATCTAGGACTGTCTCTGGAAAACAGGGACACTGGGAGGGTCTGGAATCAGGGATATTGGCTTTTAAATGCCAGCTGAATCTTCTCCCATCGTTACCCCCCCCCCCAACTTTATTTATAGTGGTAGCACTTCCTAATAAAACTCTTTCCAGGCACCCATCTTGGCAGTCCCGCTGAGCCCCACAGCCCACCAGCAGGCAATTGTGCCTCCAAGGAGGGAGCGGAAGTGTGCCACAATGTCTAACACACACACACACAAGTGCGCACACAGATGGCTGATCTGACTAAACCAGATTGAGTTGACCCTGGAGCTAGTCCATGGAGCCAGCCTCAACATGCGACAGCTCTGCTCTGAACTTTGCCACCCCATACTAGGCGAGGGTGGGCTTGGCTCCAGAGGCCTAATCCCCACATGCTCCAACAAGGGATTACGAGGGCGCGTGTGAAAACGAGGAGGGCAAGGACCCGGCAACAACGCAGGCGGGAGGGTGAAGCAGAGCCAGCCCAGGCTGGCAGAGGCACCAGGGAAAGCAAACAGGAGAATGCAGGGAGAAAACCAACCGCGGGGCCAGATTCTGCAATGTTTTGCAAGGTTTTTGCAATCGAAATCGTAAGAACAGAGCCTGCCGAATCAGACCAATGACCCGTCTATTCCAGCATCCTGTTCACACAGTGAACAAATGCCTGTGGGAAACCAGCAAGCAGGATCTGACCACAGGAGCAATTATTCTCTTGCATGGTTTCCAGCAATTGGTACATAGCTGTTAACTTTTCCCTTTTCTTGTGAGGAATCCTATTCAGAATAAGGGAATTTCCCTTAAAAAAAGGAAAACATCGACAGCTATGAATTGGTATTCAGCAGCCTTGCTGCCTCCAACTGTAGGAGGAAATGGAGGAGGAATGCAAAGCGTCATTGAAGTGTAGAGCCATGAGGTAACCCAGGGGTCATCTAGCAGACCCTCCAAGTAGCCCTATTTTCCAAGGACAGTCCCAGATTTAAGTAAGTCAGCGCAAATGTGAGGTGATGGCAATCCTCTGACCTCAGAGCATGGGAAGTCAAACAAAGACTGATGATTTGGCTTAATATTTGGACTGTTCGCTTCTTTTATAATTTGGAATGTCTTTGATGTAGCCTTTATTGGATGGTTAAATTGGAAAACTTATTAAATATTTTTTTTAAAAAAAACAGAATGTCCCGCTTTTCCTTAGGACATCCCTATTTTCAACAGTCATGGGGTTCTGTGAACCCCAAGTCAAGGAGATAAGTACCTATACAGCGGTACCTTGGATTACAAACTTCATCCATTCCAGAAGTCCATTCTTAAACCAAAGCGTTCTTAAACCAAGGCATGCTTTCCCATAGCAGCGGGGGACTCAATTTACAAATGGAACACACCCAATATGTTCTGCTTCCAAGGCAAAGTTCACAAACCAAAACACCTCCTTCTGGGTTTGCAGCATTCTTAACCCAAGTTGTTCATAAACTAAGCTGTTCTTAAACCAAGGCACCACCGTACAACCTTTAGAAGACGTATGAAGGCAGCACTGTACAGGGAAGTTTTAAAATGTTTAATTATATTTTGGAAGCACCCCAGAGTGGCTGGGGCAAACCAGTCACATGGGTGGGGTGCAAATAATAAAATTATTGTCATTATGGAGTAGGACGTCCCTATTTTGATCAGAGAAATGTTGGAGGGTATGATCCAGTCCAACCATCTGCAGTGCTAAAGCATCCATGACAGATGGCCATCCAACCTCTGCTTAAAAACCTCCACGGAAGGAGAGTCCACCAGCTCCGGAGGGAGTCTGTTCCACTGTCCAACAGCTCTTATTGTCAGAAAGCATTTTTCTTAATGTTTAGTCGGAATCTCCTTTCTTGTAGTTTGGGTCCTTGGGACCCATTGGTTTGGGTCCTGCCCTCCAGAGCTGCAGAAAACTGCCAGGAGCTTGGCCTGCACTCAAGTAGGACGCTGGCAGAGACACATGCCCAATTGGCATGTTCTCTCCCTCCTGGTCAATCATTCGGGAGCTTCAAAAGCTTTCTTCTGCCCGAACATCACAGCAACCGATGCCAACAGACACCGGCACACTTAGGGATCCGCAGAGTTTGCACAACTTGCGTGACAGACCTCAGCAACTCAGCATTTTGGCTAATCTACAGTACAGTGGTACTTCAGGTAACAGACGCTTCAGGTTACATACACTTCAGGTTACAGACTCCGCTAACCCAGAAATAGTGCTTCAGGTTAAGAACTTTGCATCAGGATAAGAACAGAAATCACACAGCAGCGGCGTGACGGCAGCAGGAGGCCCCATTAGCTAAAGTGGTGCTTCAGGTTAAGAACAGTTTCAGGTTAAGAACGGACCTCCAGAACGAATTAAGTACTTAAACCAATTACCACTGTACTTTATTTACATATAAACACACACGGAGTGGCGCTGTGGGTTAAACCACAGAGCCTAGGACTTGCCGATCAGAAGGTCGCCGGTTTGAATCCCTGCAACAGGGTGAGCGCCCGTTGCTCGGTCCCTGCTCCTGCCAACCTAGCAGTTTGAAAGCACATCAAAGTGCAAGTAGATAAATAGGTACCGCTCCAGCAGGAAGGTAAACGGCGTTTCCGTGCGCTGTTCTGGTTTGCCAGAAGTGGCTTAGTCATGCTGGCCACATGACCCGGAAGCTGTACGCCGGCTCCCTTGGCCAGTAAAGCGAGATGCGCGCCGCAACCCCAGAGTCGGTCATGACTGAACCTAAGGGTCAGGGGTCCCTTTACCTTTGCACACGGAGCACTGCAACATGGCTCCCTCTCTCTCTAGCATCAGACAGCAAAGAGAAAAAGAACAATAGTCCCACTTCACGGAACACAGGAACACAAACATCCTGTCTCCATCACTTCCCACTCTGTGGATTCAAAACATACACCGTCATGTGAAAGACAGCAATCCCATGACTGCAATCACGGAGCTGGAATTCTAACAAAAACAAGCTTGCTCCATCATCCAAGGGACAGCCCTTCAAATATCTGAAGACAGCTATCACAGTGAAGCTGCAGTGACATCACAGAATCCCAGCCAATCACAGAACAAAGGGCTCCCAAGCGGGGGGACAGGGACGGACGCAACAGGCCGGCATCACCGCCTAGTCTGGAAAGTCACAGGTTGTTGGCTTCTTAACAAACAATGACTGCTTCCCCCAAGGCATGAATCCTGCGCTTTGCTGAGCAGCTCCTGCATCTCAGAGGCCCCAAAGAAGCACGGACCGGTTAATGATGCCCTTGTTGCGCACACAGCATCATTTTCATGTCAAGCCACCACAACCCCTGGCTATTACGAGTCCCCAGATTAATCATTCTCCTCCGCTATTCCAATAATACATGTAATTTCCAATCCCGCACCCCCCCACACACACCCAGCTCCCGATGCACCCTCTATTTACGACTGAAGCGCGGCCTCGCCAGCGCACCCCGGGCCTTATTAATAACCTGCCGGCCTGCGAGCCTAATTGGTATTCCGCCGCATGTGGAAAAGTGGAGGTTGATTACACCTGATCCACTGGAGGCTGCGCTGGACGGCCGCCAAGGCCTGGCCCTTTGCCAGAGAGGCAATTCTGTGCCTCCTCGACTAGAATGCCAACTCAGGATTAGGCCACGGAGGAAGAGCCCCAAACGGAGGGGGAGGCCAAAGGTCTCCCGTCAACTCTCAGCAGTCAGCCGTCTCTGAGACAGGCAGTTAAGGATCCTCTGCGTAACATTTCAATCTTAGAGAACAGGCAAATCTGTAACCAACCAACCAGCAATTATTATATGAGGTCAAACAGATCAGGAGAGTAAGAATAATAGAAGTACCGATGCAAAAAGGAAAGAGCTGTGTTGTATGGTTCCTGCATTTCAGGGGTGGGGTGGATGACCCTCCTGACGCTACAATCCTGTGTTTCCATATCTGGAAGAGACGGATCCAGCGAGTAGATAATTAGGAAAGCCGCATTTTGAGTTGTGCCAGGCCTGTATTTGCTGCATATTTGCCAAGTTTCAACAACAGCCGACTCTGAGATTGGAGTTGTGGAGGATTCTTAACTGCCTGTCTGCGTGTTGATATGTTAATCGTAGGAATGGGAAAATATGTCAATTTTGATAAATATTTTTTTAAAGATTGAAGCAAAGCAAACAAACCAATACAATAAAAACAGTTGACGTAAGCTCCCCTTACTTTTTCACGTGGTGTATCTAAGACAGCCAGGAAAAGGTTCCAATCTTTATGTATAAATTTAGTAATTTGTTTTGAACTCCTATGTTCTGTGAGAAATGAATAACAAATTTACCTGCCCAATGGATATGCTTTGGATATGGTATACCTACTGTGGTATGTATGTATGTATGTATGTATTTGTGTGTGTGTGTGTTTCTAAAAAATACCTACTTTTGTTTTATTTACTTCTTTTTTATTTATTCATTTCTTTAGTGCTTTTATTGGCTGCCAATCTTAGATTGTGTCAGTTTCTTTCGAGTGTATAATACTGTCTGGGCAGTTGTAATATTTTTATGGTTTCTTTTAAAAGATGAATAAAGGTTAATTAATTAATAATAGAGCTACCAAAAAGCAGTGCCAAGGTAGCTGCATGAAAAATCACACATATTTCCATATGTATTTCTGCTAACCTATGAACTTCTGTACAAAGTTTTGCCTAGTGCATGCATTCTTCCAAGAATTTTTTTAATGTCACCTGCCAGCACAAATACACCCTCTTTTGCATGCTTTCCCCCACTGATATGTGCATTTTGGAATGATTTTTGTTTGTTTGTTTGAGATCCGCATGGCAGAATTCAGAGACTTTTGGAATTTGAAGGAGAGCTGAGTCTTCGTGGATTGGTTGGAGAAATCTGCAAATCTGGCAGGTTCTTGTGAGCGTTACGAAGAGTTTTGCAGCTGGATCAGGTCCAAGAGTATAGTGGTCCCTTGGTTCTCAAATGCCTCGGTACTCAAACAACTTGGAATCCAAACACTGCGAACCCGGAAGTAAGTGTTTCTGTTTGCGAACTTTTTGCAGAAGCTGCACATACTCCGTTCTGAGTGTTACGGACACCCACCAAGTGACTTGACTTCCAGCCGTTCTTGTTACGCTACTTTATTTTCCCAACCAGCTTAAACACATTTAATTATTTCTTTAATCTCTTCTTTTACCTTAACTTTACTCTCCTTTCACTCTAATCATTTTCTGGATTCACTTAGTATCTGTCAGAAATTCTACTTTTTCTGCATAAATTTTGATGCATTCCTTAAAGATAGGCCACTCCTTATTCACTTTTTGCACCATATCTCCTCTTATCCTCCCTGTTAGTTCGGCAAGTTTTTAATATTTAATGCTGTATGGTTTTTAAAACTCGATTGGGAGCTGCCCAGAGTGGCTGGGGAAACTCAGCCAGATGGGCGGGGTATAAATAATAAATTATTATTATTATTATTATTATTATTATTATTATTATTATTAAACCCGGTTCCCCAGATTACGAGTCCACCGCTCTTAACCACTACACCATGATGCAGCCTGATGCTCTGAATACCATCGTGGCTGATGTGCCAACAGAAAAGAGTGCTGCTGCTTTAGCAAAATGCCTGATAGAAACTGATATTGTTGCCCCTCCTCAACCCTCCTAATCATACCCAATTTATATATCCGAGCCCCACAAAGTCCCCTTTTATGACAGACACACACACACACACACACACACCATGCACAGTTCAAAGCCCCCCATCTGGAAAGGCCAGCTACCATTAAACACTGATAGTTGGGCTTTAGAATATTTTTAGCACCAGTGTTTAATGACATGGAGGCAGTTTTAACTACAAGCCGGGAAATCCAGCGAAATGCACTTTCGTTTAAAGAGGAAATCCCAACTTTGGAGCTGCGCGGTCCAATTACGGGGTTTTATTCCATCCCGTATGCGGCAGAAAGATTAAAGCGGCTTAGGGGAGAGAGGAAGACGTGGGAAGAGAGGAGGAGATGACAGGAGAAGAAGACCCTTTTTTCAGAAGCACACACACACACATCCGCAACCCCAACTGCGATGAACTGGGTGTGCATCTCGGCACAAGAATGGCTTGCTATTTTTAAGCTATGTTTCCTTCCATTGGCTGTAGGGCGCTCTGGCTCGAATGATGCCTTTATGGTGGGAAAAGGCTGTGGCTCAGAACAGGGGTGGAAGAAAGGAGGGGCGGTAGGGGCGGTCCGTACCAGGTGTCACCACTGGAGGGGGTGACAAAATGCTGGCTGGCACTCACCGCAGGGCCTGCAGTTCGCCTGAGCTATGCGTCTCTCCTGGAAGAGAGCGTCTCCACCCCCATCGTTCTATCCGGACACTGAGGTCCAGCGCCGAGGGCCTTCTATCGGTTCCCTCACTGTGAGAAGCCAAGTTACAGGGAACCAGGCAGAGGACCTTCTCGGTAATGGCGCCCACCCTGTGGAATGCCCTCCCACCAGATGTCAAAAAGAAGAGAGCGTCTCCACCCCCATCATTCTACCTGGACACTGAGGGCCTTCTGGTGGTTCCCTCACTGCGAGAAGCCAAGTTACAGGGAACCAGGCAGAGGGCCTTCTCGGTGGTGGAGCCCGCCCTGTGGAACACCCTCCCACCAGATGTCAAAGAGAACAACAACTACCAGACTTTTTGAAGACATCTGAAGGCAGCCCTGTTTAGGGAATCTTTTAATGTTTGATGCATTACTGTATTTTAATATTTTGCTGGAAGCCGCCCAGAGTGGCCCAATTGCCTTCTAAATCTGGCCAGCCTCATGTCAGCAGGCATTCTTGAGAACAAATTTTATGAAGGCTTCAGACTGCAAAGCCCATCCATGCATTTGCGATCGCAAGGGAACTGTCCAGTCACACAATCACCCTTGGCCTTCGTTTAACACAAGCTGTTTGTCCAACTAAAGCAGGGGTAGGCAACCTAAGGCCCGGGGGCCGGATGCGGCCCAATCGCCTTCTCAATCCGGGAATCAGCATGTTTTTACATGAGTAGAATGCGTGCTTTTATTTAAAATGCATCTATGGTTTATTTGTAGGTGTCTTTACATGAATAGAATGTGTGTTTTTATTTACAATGCATCTCTGGGTTATTTGTGGGGGACAGGAATTCGTTCATTTATTTTTTTTTTCAAAATATAGTCCGGCCCGCCACAAGGTCTGAGGGACAGTGGACCGGCCCCCTGCTGAAAAAGTTTGCTGATCCCTGTTTTAGGGAGGTGGGAGATTATTTACTTTAGAACAGCTCCCAGTTCTGCTCCTTGCCCACACTTTTTCACCAATGCTTAAGGAGATTGAAAGAGGGGGAAAGGAGAAGAGAGAGAAATAAGACAGTACCAGATGCCTGTGCATTCTTGATGAGTGCCGGTGCACAGCAAGTTCGCAATGATTTGGCAGAGTATTAACTTCTATTTCTTTTCCTGGCTCTGCAGGACAAAAGGGGGGGGAAGGCATCCAGCAAAGGCTGGAAGATGCCTCTTCCCTGCAGTTGGAACCAAGACACTGTGAAGGACAGATGACCATCTTGAAAATTTGGCAGCAATCAGGTTACCATTCTGCCACTCACACTTCTCATCCCGATAGGCCCACAACTGCAAGCTCATGGCATCAGAGAGAATATGGGGGTGAGCTTATATAGCCCAACTTCCTGAATTTAGCCAACCCATACCTATGAATGGGATGCGGGTGGCGCTGTGGGTTAAACCACAGAGCCTAGGACTTGCTGATGAGAAGGTCGGCGGTTCGAATCCCCACAACGGGGTGAGCTCCCGTTGCTCGGTCCCTGCTCCTGCCAACCTAGCAGTTCGAAAGCACGTCAAAGTGCAAGTAGATAAATAGGCACCACTATGGCGGGAAGGTAAACGGCGTTTCTGTGAGCTGCTCTGGTTTGCCAGAAGCGGCTTAGTCCTGCTGGCCACATGTCCCGGAAGCTGTACACCAGCTCCCTCGGCCAATAAAGCGAGATGAGCGCCGCAACCCCAGAGTCGGCCACAACCGGACCTAATGGTCAGGGGTCCCTTAACCTTTACCTTTACCTATGAATTCCTCTTGGAAGGAGGCAAAGGGTTGTCCCATTTGCAGCATAGCCCAGAGCAAAGGAGGAAGGAGGCAAAGGAGAGAATGGTGATCTCCAAAAATATGTCATAAGAAGAGCTTGCTCTTGCATGGGATGTGCCCTTTTAAAATGCATCTGTGAGTTATTTGTAGGGCCTGCCTGGTGTGCATAGGAATTCGGTCATTATTATTTTTCCAAAATATAGTCCGGCCCCCCACAAGGTTTGAGAGACAGTGGACCAGCCCCCTGCTGAAAAAGGTTGCCCACCCCTGCTCCCCTGGCTTCAAAGCAGAGTCCGTTGACTCTGTGATCATGTGATTTCTATTCTTATACCTCCCATTTTGGCTAGAAGATCTTCCAAGCAGAGCTGATCTATATGTGTGCCGACAGACTGAGGTGGGCGTTGTTGTTGTCTTTGGCAGTGTTGAAATGCAGCCGCCGCCCCTTCAGTCAAATCTGAGGAAATTTCTTCTGAGCACTTTCAGAGAATTCTCCTAATAATCAAACTTTGCCATCCCTCCGAATCGATTTCTGTGGCAGGTCTCAGTGATGTTGGCAGATGGCCAGATCCGATTGCCTCCAGAGTATTTTTCCGTCATCCCATTCATGGTGCCAATGGCAATTTTTTGAAAACGCTCCTCTGACTCATCCCGGCTGACGATTTGCACAATTAAAGGCTTATGGGGAAATGTGGGTTTTTTTCCCTCCTGCAAAAGCACTGGTTTTTATCCAGTGATTCAAAACAGAGGAACTTGTGGTACACCCACGGTTCTGACATTAGGATTTCTCTATCCTACTCCTGAGGAAATAGCTCAGGGACAGAGCATCTTCTTTGCATGCAAAAGATCTCAGGTTCAACATGCAACATCTCCAGGTAGAAAAGTCCCCTACCTGAAAGCCTAGCTAGTAGCTGCCTGCCAGTGTTGACAGAACTGAGATAGACAGACCAATGGCCTAACGTGCTGTAAGGCAGCACCCAGTACTATTATGATAAAGGTAAAGGGACCCCTGACCATTAGGTCCAGTCGTGACCGACTCTGGGGTTGTGGCGCTCATCTCGCTTTACTGGCCGAGGGAGCCGGCATACAGCTTCCGGGCCATGTGGCCAGCATGACTAAGCCGCTTCTGGCGAAACCAAAGCAGCACACAGAAACGCTGTTTACCTTCTCACCAGAGTGGTACCTATTTATCTACTTGCACTTTGACGTACTTTCAAACTGCTAGGTTGGCAGGAGCAGGGACCGAGCAACGGGAGCTCACCCCATCGCGGGGGTTCGAACCACCGACCTTCTGATCGGCAAGTCCTAGGCTCTGTGGTTCAACCCACAGCGCCACCCGTGTCCCACTATTATGATAGCATGTATCTATTTATTCCCTGCCTTTTTCCCTGATGGGACTCAAGGGGGCCTACAGATAAAAATAAGAACAGGGAGGAAATGGAGGAAGAGAGGGCTATCAGTGGCTACTAGCTATGCTCTGCCTCCACAGTCAGAGGCCGCAATGCTGAGGACCACAGAATGGGAGAATGCTCTGAGGCTCAGCTCCTGCTTATGGGCTTCCCAGAAGAGGCAACTGGTTGACCATTGTGAGAACAAGATGCTGGATAAGTTGGGCCACTTGCTTTATCCAGCAGGCTCGACGCGGGTGGCGCTGTGGGCCAAACCACTGAGCCTCTTGGGCTTGCTGATCAGAAGGTCGGTGGGTCAAATCCCCACGACAGAGTGAGCTCCTGTTGCTCTGTCCCAGGTCCTGCCAACCTAGCAGTTCGAAAGCACACCAGTGCAAGTAGATAAATAGGTACCACTCTGACGGGAAGGTAAACAACGTTTCCATGCGCTCTGGTACCCGTCACAGTCCTTCATGCGCCAGTAGCGGTTTAGTCCTGCTGGCCACACGACCTGGAAAGCTGTCTGTGGACAAACACCGGCTCCCTCGGCCTGAAAGCGAGATGAGCACCGCAACCCCATAGTTGCCTTTGACTGGACTTAACTGTCCAGGGGTCCTTTATTTTTACCTTTTACATTCTAATGTACAAGGAAAGAATTATCCATCCAGTTAGATGTTTCCTATGCTCTTCCCTCTGGCATGGAGCTTCCTTGGCTCTCTTGCTTGGACAAGTGAGAAGTGGTTGCTGTTCAGTCTGCCTTTCATTACACACACACACACACACACACACAGAGAGAGAGAGAGAAGCTCCCTGACTGCAGCACATGGCAGCCCGGAACTACAGAGGCCAATCTGTGGGCAGATTGACATTTGGTCCTTTCCAACCCCTGTGCAAATGCTGTGCTTCTTAAATTTGACTTTGCCATCTGTGACACTAAACCCAGAATCGAGCAAAATGAATTCGAAAAATAGCGCACTAGGCAGGTAAAAATAGCTCCAAGAGTTCCTTATCAGCCCCCTGGCTCCTTCTGAAAAGTTGTGCTTGTATTATTCATCCGGCTTTTAAAAAGATTGAGTGAATTGGAAGGAAACAAAAGGAAGGAAACCTGCGGTAAACAGGGAGATGGATGCTTATGCTACCCCCAGGAGTCCATAGCCTTTTCTTCCCCCATTCAGAAGCAAAATCTAGGAATGTTTGGTTGGAACTCTAACCATCTCCCTCAATGCAGAAGGGCATTCTCTGTACCTGAGATGCAACCCCCAGGTGTTCATACCAGGTGGAATGCAGCAAAACAAAGACATCCACCTTCAAGCTGGGAGGGGAGGGAAACTTTGACAATCTCTCGCTTTACTAAAATGCCAAAACCACGTTCACAGAGTTGGGGAACTGAGACCTTAACTCAGTAAAGAAATGGGTTGCATTTTGCATGAATCCACACGTGCCAAATTAATGATGGCACATGAACTCCTTTCTCCTCAAGGCCGGGCAGATGAAAATATTAGAAGACCAAGCACTTATCTCTCCTAATGAAAGACGCCAAGGGGTTTGGTCTCACTTCCACAGTGTGCCACAAACAAATCATGTGCGTCCCTCCTGTATCTGAAGGGTTGCCATGTGGAAGACGGAGCAGAGGGTTGGGCCTGAAGCAATGGATACGAATGTCAAGGGTGGAGAGTCCAACTCTACGTTAGGCGGAACCTTCTGACAGTAAGAACTGTTTAGCTGTGGGACAGACTATTTCAGAAAGCAGAACCATAGAATTGTAGTCATCTGGTCCAACCTCCTGCAATGCAGGAATCACTTAAAGAGGAAAGGGTGCAGATTTTGAGAGGGACTCTCCTCCATTGGAGGTTTTTAAGAAGGGGTTGAATGATGGCCATCTTTCAGGGATTCTTCAGGTGTGATTCCTGCATCACTGGGGCTTGGGCTAGATTTGTCAGCTACCTTCCTTCACTGACAGGAAATGAGAAGGCAGGCATAGAGAGAAAACAGATAAGAGTGGAATGCACAGGGGAGGGAGAAGCAGCTGGGAGCAGCCGTAACTTGATCTCTGCTTGACACAGGGGAAAATGAAAGAATGCAACTTGTTAGCTCGGACAGTGACACAGATCCAGGGAGTGCCCTCTCCAAAATCTCGTAGGGTCACGAGACTGGCCGAGAAGCGCGAAAAGGAAAGGAAGAGAAAGTGGGGGTTTTCCTGTTGGGGGAAAGGGGGCAGAGCTTTTAATGTTTGATGCATTACTGTATTTTAATATTTTGTTGGAAGCCGCCCAGAGTGGCTGGGGAAGCCCAACCAGATGGGCGGGGTATAAATAATAAATTATTATTATTATTATCATTATTATTATTATATCTCTGCTATTTGAGGATGATGGAGATTAGCTGAGCTCCGACTAATCAATGACTAATCAGAAGGTGGGCAGTTCGAAACCCCACAATGGGGCGAGCTCCCATTGCTCTGTCCCAGCTCCTGCCAACCTAGCAGTTTGAAAGCACGTCAAAGTGCAAGTAGATAAATAGGTACTGCTCCGGCAGGAAGGTAAACGGCGTTTCTGTGCGCTGCTCTGGTTCACCAGAAGCACCTTAGTCCTGCTGGCCACATGACCCGGAAGCTGTACACCGGCTCCCTCGGCAAGTAAAGCGAGATGAGCACCGCCACCCCAGAGTCGGTCACAACTGGACCTAATGGTCAGGGGTCCCCTTTCCTTTAATAAATCTGAAATAATTAACTGCCGGAGTCATCTCTCGTGTGTGGGAGAGACCCAAGCCATTACAAGATTACTCTTTGGGCCCTTAAAACCCTATCATTCTATAAGCCATCTTGGGAAGGAACACAGGACAACATTCCCAAAGGCCAGACAGCAAGGCTTCATTTGGCCTCTGGACTGAGTTTCTCCAACCCTTCCTAGGCTATGTGGCAGGAAAGAGAAAAGCTCCACAGAGCTAAGTCAACAGGGGCTACCCAGCTCTTTTCATAGAATCACAGTCATAGAACTCTAGAGCTGCAGGAGACCCCCCCCCAAGGGCCATCTTCTCCAATTCCCCTGCAATGCAGAACAATGATGACCCAAAACACCATCTGGAAAGTCTCTGTGTTAGGCAGGCAACTGCATCCTCCTCGCAATCTTCCCCAGTGCCGTATTGAACAGCAATAGCAAGACTGCTGAAACATTGCAGCAACATCAAAGGTGAAGGCACTTCATTCCACCATGCACCCCTTTTTAAGGGAAGATTGGCTTTGTTTTTTCCTGCAGTGCCGAACATAAGCCCTGACACCGATCGTTGAGTGTAATAATTAGATTGGTTTCGTGTTGCAATTTTCGCATTCAATCACAATTAGTCAGAATGGATCCATGCTAAACTAATGCAACCCTATTATCTTTCCCTAGAAGCAAAGCTTTCTTGAGACAGGGTGGAAAACACACAAGAGGGACAGCAGCACCTTCAGTGCCTGCAGGATGGAGATAATGTCCTCTTGAATATCAGTTCAGCCGAGCAGCCTGAAGCGCAGAAAGGAAGTCTGATTTGGGGTGTTCCTTCCGTGCGCTGGGAGTAGATTGGCAAGGAATGCAGAGCTAAGTAAATCAATTAGTTATACCTGGATGGTTGGCTAAGGAAGAATCCGTCACCACAAACGGCAGCATTCAGAATATGAATACCATCCTGTATATCAGAGGGGCCAATGCGGTGACCTTCAGTGGCCTTTAGATCACAATTTAGAACTACTGAATTGTATAGGAGGGACCCAACTATACACTTCCACTGCAATGCAAGAATCACAGTTACAGCTTCCCTGACAGATGGCCAGCCAAGCTTTGATTGGAAACCGCCAGTGATGGAGGGTGAACCACCTTCCAAGAATAGCTTCTTTGGCCATTGGCTCTGCTGGTTGGGGCTGATGGGAGTTGGGGGTCTAGCATAGGAGGGCACCATGTTGACTACCACTGTTCCACATCCCTTTCCAACCCAGGTGGACTACCGATAATGTACAAGTCACCAAGCAGCCAAAGAATGACAAAAGGGCTTGGATTCAACTGATCAAGACCATCAAAATTAACGAAGCTAAGTCAGTCACATGTATTCTTTCCGTTAAGTCTACTCCGCATAGGGCAAATGTTGGAGGCAGGCTAGGATCTCTGCTAGAGCCAAGCCAAACAGATCTTCAAAAACGAATGTCAAGGAAAACCCCACTGTGACGAGACAGCAGGCAAAAGGCAGCTAATGAACAGTACCTACCGGCTGCTGTACTGCTGCAAGGCATTGATTTCCAAACCATAGTCCTGGGAGAACCCAGAGAATGCTTAGATGCATTTCAGGGGTTGTGTAAGAATGGTGATAGGAGCAGCCACTGAGACCACATAACACCGGTCTTGAAAGACCTACATTGGCTCCCAGTACGTTTCAGAGCACAATTCAGAGTGTTGGTGCTGACCTTGAAAGCCCTAAATGGCCTCGGTCCAGTGTACCTGAAGGAGCATCTCCACCCCCATCGTTCTACCGGACTCTGAGGTCCAGCTCCAAGGGCCTTCTGGCAGTTCCCTCACTGCGGGAAGCCAAGTTACAGGGAACCAGGCAGAGGGCCTTCTCGGTGGTGGCGCCCGCCCTGTGGAACGCCCTCCCATCAGATGTCAAGGAAATAAACAACTATCTGATGTTTAGAAGACATCTGAAGGCAGCCCTGTTCAGGGAAATTTTTAATGACTAATGTTTTAATGTGTTTTCAATCTTTGTTGGAAGCCACCCAGAGTGGGGAAACCCAGCCAGATGGTTGGAGTACAGATAATATTAATTATTATTGTTATTGTTATTGTTGTTAGAGCATTACTGGATCAGGCCAGTGGCCCATCTAGTCTAGCATCCTCTACTCACAATGGCCAACCAGATGCCTATGGGAAGCCCACAGGATCTGAGCACAAGAGCCCCATCTCCTCCCATAATCTCAAGCAGCAAGCATTCAGAAGCATTTCTGCCCCTGACCATGAGGGCAGAGCCAGCCATCCTGCCTACTAGCCATCAATAACCTTCTCCTCCATGAATTCATCCAATCCTTCTTTTAAAAGAATCCTGCACCATTAAAACATAAATGGAAGACATGGAGCGTTGGCATAAATAGCATCGGCCGGGTGAGGAGCGTATGACAATATATCCATTTCGCTCATCAGCTGCGACTACTAAATCAGCAGATTGCTAAAAGGAAATAATCAAAGGGATGTCAGGCGCCCGTTACATACCCACCGGCAATGGCCACTCACAGAAAGTGTCTGTCAGGGATGGCTCCTGATATGAGACTTCCTGCACAAGGCCATTCATCATGGATTTGACACCGTCTTGTCCCATCCTTCCCCCAACCGGCCAGGATCCAAGAGCAAGAGGGCTTCCCAAGTGCTGAAAATCAGAAGCATCGCTGCCTTTCTCGGTGGAGGCAGAGCCGAGCCATCGTGGCTAACAGCCATCAATAGGCCCCTCTATCATGGATTTCCCTAATCAGAGGCGGATTTAGGGCAGCGTTCCTGGTTCTGCAGCACTGGGCACTGAGCCTAGGGGGCGCTGCAGGGCACTGCAACTATGACACAGTGAAATGGGGAGAACAGAAGGGGAGAGGTGTTGGGGGGGTGAATTTTGGCCTCGCACGGGGAGCTGCTGAAATTTGAAAGACTAAAGTCTTCAATGACAAACCTAGACAGCATATTAAAAAGCAGAGACATCACCTTGCCAACAAAGGCCCATATAGTTAAAAGCTATGGTTTTCCCAGTAGTGATGTATGGAAGTGAGAGCTGGACCATAAAGAAGGCTGATCGCCGAAGAATGGATGCTTTTGAATTCTGGTGCTGGAGGAGACTCTTGAGAGTCCCATGGACTGCAAGAAGATCAAACCTATCCATTCTGAAGGAAATCAGCTCTGAGTGCTCACTGGAAGGACAGATCCTGAAGCTGAGGCTCCTAGACTTTGGCCACCTCATGAGAAGAGAAGACTCCCTGGAAAAGACCCTGATGTTGGGAAAGAAGGGGGGCACAAGGAGAAGGGGAGGACAGAGGACGAGATGGTGGGACAGTGTTCTGGAAGCTACCAGCATGAGTTTGACCAAACTGCGGGAGGCAGTGGAAGACAGGAGTGCCTGGCGTGCTCTGGTCCAGGGGGTCACGAAGAGTTGGACACGACTAAACGACTAAACAACAACAAAGTCTGCCCCTGGCTTAATCCTCTTTTAAATCTATGGTCGCCAGAACAAACCATGAAACTCGGCCGGAAAGGGGGGAAATGAATGAAAAAGTAATGTTGCAAAATGAAAAATAAAAGAGCAATGAAATAAGCACACCATAAGGCTTCCATTCCATCACACGACTCTTAAGGCTGGTCCAGCCATTGGACTAGTTGCTTTCTGAATTTCGCTCCTCCGCCAAAGTTATTCCCCTGCAACTCCTTGTTTGCAATCTTTATTTAGAACTTGCGTAAGAAGAGCCTTATTTTAAACATTAAAACCTCCAGCGTTTCAATACGAGATCCCAGTGCGCTGGGTAGGAGAGAAGAGTGTTCCTTAAAATAATCCCAATTTGATGCTCTCTGTTCTAATGTTATGGAGATTGGTGAGAAAATGACATCTCAAAACTGATTTCCCTTGAAAATATGTACAGTTAAAAGCACTTCATCTCGCTGAGGCTCTGCAGAGCAATTTTGTTCACAATGTGCTATAAAAAGCTTAGACGTTGCCACTATTTCAATGTTCGTTAGCAATGATCGTTTAAAGAGCTTGAAGCGATGGGGCATGGAGGGTTCCCCCCCCTTTTCCTTAATTAAAGTGCCACAGGTAAGGCTTCTATGCAAAATAGGTGTAATCACAATGCTAATTATTATTATTATTATTATTATTATTATTATTATTATTATTATTATT
>JAXCMG010000059.1:2186183-2261593 GCA_034642415.1 Podarcis siculus
AATAATAATAATAATAATAATAATAATAATAATAATAATAATAATAATTTATATCCCACCCTCCCCAGCCGAAGCCGGGCTCAGAGCGGCTAACAACAGTAAAACGATAAAACATTCTAAAATCATTTCATTATAAAATTAATTCAAATCAGATTAATGGCAACCATTGGGCTAGAGTTCTGTGAGGATTGCCAAAGGAGGGAGTCAGGCTGTGCCCTGGCCAAAGGCCAGGCGGAACAGCTCTGTCTTGCAGGCCCTGCGGAAAGATGTCAAGTCCCACAGGGCCCTAGTCTCTTGTGACAGAGCATTCCACCACGTCGGGGCCAGTACTGAAAAGGCCCTGGCCCTAGTTGAGGTCAATCGAACCACCTTGCGACTTGGGACCTCCAAAGTGTTGTCATTTGTGGACCTTAAGGTCCGCCGCGGGGCAGACCAGGAGAGGCGGTCCCGTAGGTACATGGGTCCTAGGCCGTATAGGGCTTTAAAGGTTAAAACCAGCACCTTAAACCTGATCCTGTACTCCACTGGGAGCCAGTGCAGCTGGTATAGCACCGGGTGAATGTGAACAAATTCCTATGCCCCACAAATAACCCAGAGATGCATTTCAAATAAAAAGACGCATTCTACTCATGTGAAAACATGCTGATTCCCGGACCGTCTGTGGGCCGGATTGAGAAGGCGATTG
Organism: Podarcis siculus; assembly: GCA_034642415.1. Taxonomy (NCBI): domain Eukaryota; kingdom Metazoa; phylum Chordata; class Lepidosauria; order Squamata; family Lacertidae; genus Podarcis; species Podarcis siculus. Next base: position 2,186,869 of record JAXCMG010000059.1, read on the forward strand.
GGCCGCATCTGGCCCCCGGGCCTTAGGTTGCCTACCCCTGGCTTAGATGTTCCAGGGAGCTCATCAGGACTGACCGTCAAATGTCTTGCCCCCTGGATTGGCTGCAGGTGTGGGAACCTGGCCTGGCTGCACTTTGGACCTGTTAGGCTGCCAAACTGCTGGACTGCATGCATAGATTTGGGGCCATCACGGCCTCCGGTGGGAGAGAGTTCCATAGTTTAGCCAAATCTTCCAACATTCAGCTTCGTTGGGTGTCTGCAAGTTCTAGTGTTTGGAGGGGGGGGACTTTTCTCCCTCCATTTTCCCCCATGCCAGGCATCCTTTTGTAACCTTCTCTCCCGTCACCTCCCCCTCGCCTTTTCTCTAAACTAAAAATTGAAGATGCTGCAACCTTTCTTCATGGGAAGCTGCTCTCATTTCCAGTGTTATGAAAGGCCTCTGATCTCAGCTGGTGTGGGAAGAAATGCCTCTTCTTTCTCTCTTGAAAGTTCCCCATTCCAAGTCTCACCCATCAGAAAACTCATCTCTTCCACGAAGATGCTGCCTTATTTACGATTTCGGAAGATTGATGTCCCACCCTTCAGTTATCAGTAGTTTGGGGGCTGGGGCGGTGGTGGTGGAGAGAGGGACTATCCGTCACACACAAAAGCAATAAACTCATAAAAAGGCAATGCATTAATAAATCAGACAAATAAAGTCATCTCTCAACTAAAAGCACCAGGGCGGTGAAGGGGGAGGGGGGAGTCATAGCGGCAGGAGGGAAATGTGGGAAAATCAGCCACAGATTAAAAGGCCTGAGAAAACATCAAAATAATATCCTTCCTTCTTCCCAAAGGAGTCCAGGATGGCAATCACGGAAAAGATAAAACAATTTTAACATCTTAAAAATCTGCTCAGGACAATATTTCCGACACATTAGGGTATCGTATACCCTTAGATCCTGAAATATTTCTACTTGGTGAGCGGAAGGAAAATGTTCGAGAAATAGTGTTCCAGTCCTGTAACTGCTGCTAAGATTATGATAGCCTAAACTGCAGGGAAAGTGCATCTGCTATTGTATGTGAACGAATAATAATAATACAGTAAAGGTCTCTGGAAATAATGACTAAGATAAAAAGAATACACATGGGAAAACATCTTTCATAATATTTTGGAACAATAAGTTCAATGATAATGTACAATCTTACGTTGCTTTCAGCCTGCTGTAATATTATGAATCTCTCTTTATGGGTATTTTTCTGTTTACTTTATGTAAATTATATATATATAGAAAGAGAGAACAATTTCAGTGCAGACTGGAAGATATCTCTTCTTAAAAGGCTTGTTGGAAGAGGAAGGTCTTCAGTAGGCCCTCAAAGACAACAGAGATGTTGCCTGTCTAAGGGGAGGTGCCACCACGCAAAAGGCCCCAATTCCTACACTGTGTGGAAGGGATTCTGGGATAAGATACAGCTGCAGGAGGTCCTCATCTGCAGAGACCAGTGATCTCTTAGGGTGTATAAGGGGCGAGGTGATGTTTCAAGTATCCTGGTCCCAAGTTGTATAGGGCTTTAAGCACCAAAATCAACACCTTGAATATTGTTGCTGTTGTTTAGTCATTTAGTCGTGTCCGCCTCTTCGTGACCCCATGGACCAGAGCACGCCAGGCACTCCTGTCTTCCACTGCCTCCCGCAGTTTGGTCAAACTCATGCTGGTAGCTTCAAGAACACTGTCCAACCATTTCGTCCTCTGTCATCCCCTTTTCCTTGTGTCCTCAATCTTTCCCAACATCAGGGAGTCTTCTCTTCTCATGAGGTGGCCAAAGTCTTGGAGCCTCAGCTTCAGGATCTGTCCTTCCAGTGAGCACTCAGGGCTGATTTCCTTCAGAATGGAGAGGTTGGATCTTCTTGCAGTCCATGGGACTCTCAAGAGTCTCCTCCAGCACCAGAATTCAAAGTAAATACAATGTTGGGGGTCCTGTGCGCCTCCAGACCTTGTAGGACCCCAACTCCCACCAGCCGTATTCAACCTGGCCAATGGCAAGGGATGATGGGAGTTTTAGCCCAGAAGAATCTGGAGGTAGTCAGAAGCAGCACCCATCCCTCATCTGTCTCTTGCTTCTCTGCTTGGATGAGGTGACTGAATGCCTTGTGTCTGTGGGGAGGAGAGAGCCTTACTCTGAGCACAAGTAAACATTCAGCTAATGAGCCTCTTCCAAGGGACCATCAGCCCACTGAGTCTTGCAAGAGCAAAGTTAATGAGGTCTGGGTGGCTAATGCATTCTCCATTATAAATGGAGCACTGCAACTTTTAAAACTTAAACGCAGAGAACAGAAACCAGTGCAAGTGTTTTGCTCGTTCCTCGCAACATGGCTTTTCATTCTTCTCTACCAGAACTTTTCAAAATAATCAGAATTTTTGCATGCAACTCAAATGGAAACATCAGAGCAGGGGGGTGGGAGGAGGAATCCAAGGTCTTTCCTGAGAGCAATATATTCTGCCACGAATAGTTATTCAATTTTTCAGATTTATTATCGTCATCATAGTTTGAGGTTCCCATGTGCTGTTAGTGGGAAGCTAGTCTTCCTCCTCCTTCGCTGTCTCCCACCCTGAAAAAATTGCAGTGTAAATCCAAAGCATCTGTTTGCAAAAACTGCAAATAAATGACAGCCTAACTTAAGAGTAGAAGAAGAGCCTGCTGGATCAGGCCAAAAGGGGTCCATCCATCTAATTTCTATCCTGTCACCTTTTAGAGGGGACGGCTAAACCCAAAGTTCAGGGAATCAGAGAGAGAAAGGAAAGTGAATAACAAAGCAAGAGAACAAAATATCCTCCTGCCCAACTTATGCAAGGAAGGACAATTAAGGGATGGTGCCATGTTTTATGAGACAACGTTATCTGCCAAACCCCAGTGGTGTGCTCCACCATTTCACACCTTAATGGATTTATCTTCTCGTAAGAGTAAGTGCACCTGAAACTCTTTGCTCGGTCCAAGAGTCAGATGAGTTATTTCCCTTCTCCTTGCTTTCGTCCCACCCGATGACCTTCCAGAGTAACCAGGAAGCTCTGCTCATATATCAGCATAATCTGTGCGCGCTTGGCTGCGATGGGGAAGATGAAGGTTACCTGGTGTTGGAAGAAACCCATCCAAGATAAAGGTTGGCTCGCTAAGCTAATTTACAAGAAGGAAGGGACCCCGGAGTGCCGCACCTAACAGAAGACAGAAAGGTCGTGGAGGGAGGAAAGGTACTTATGGGGAATGGGGAGCAATTATCAGAGAGACCCAATACACTATGGACCTTCAATAGCCTTCCTTAACTCAGACTTCCTGAGGCACATACTTTGCCCTTTCACATACCAAAAGATTTATACCTGAAAGTCTTCATATGACGAGGTGCCATATATTCAAGGAGGCCAATCTAACCCCAAGGTGGCCAGTTTCCCAAACCCAACACTGAGGTCTTCTCCGTCCAACTGCCCAATACTATCAAGGGAAGTAATAGTACTTCTCTATTCTGGACGCGGGTGGCACTGTAGGTTAAACCACAGAGCCTAGGACTTGCTGATCAGAAGGTCGGCAGTTCAAATCCCTGCGACGGGGTGAGATCCCGTTGCTCGGTCCCTGCTCCTGCCAATCTAGCAGTTCAAAAGAAGATCAAAGTGCAAGTAGATAAATAGGTACCACTCCAGCGGGAAGGTAAACGGTATTTCCGTGTGCTGCTCTGGTTCGCCAGAAGCAGCTTGGTCATGCTGGCCACATGACCCGGAAGCTGTCTGTGGACAAACACAGGCTCCCTCGGCCAATAAAGCGAGATGAGCGTCGCAACCCCAGAGTCGGTCATAACTGGACCTAATGGTCAGGGGTCCCTTTACCTTTACCTTTATTCTGTCTTGGTCAGACCCCATCCTGTGTCCAGTTCTAGACACCACAGTTTAAGAAGGATATCGTCAAACTGGAAGGTGTGCAGAGGAGAGCAACCAAGATGATCGAGGGTCTGGAGACCAAGCCTGATGAGGAATGGTTGAGGGAGTTGGGTATGTTTAGCCTGGAGAAGAGGAATGAAAGGAGTCTTCAAATATCTGAAGAAAAGATGGAGGAAGCTTGTTTTCTGCTGCTTCAGAAGAAAGGACCAATGGATTCAAATGACCAGAAAGGAGATTCTGACTCAATATTAGGAAGACCTTTCTGATGGCAAGAGCTGTTTGACAGGCTCCCTCAGAAGGTGGTGGACTCTCTTTTATTGGAGGTTTCTAAGCTGAGGTTGGATGGCCATCTCTCATGGATTCTTTAGCTGTAACTCTTGCATTGCAGGGGTTGGACTGCATGGCCTTAGGAGGTCCTTTCCAACCCTGTGATTTTATGATGATTTTTTCATCTGAAGATAATTTTATCCGAAAGTTCATCTCAGACTCTCTATTCAGTATTCCTACTATTATTATTTCAGGCTTGCAACATAAAGGTAAAGGGGTAAAGGGACCCCTGACCATTAGGTCCAGTCGTGGCCGACTCTGGGGTTGTGGCACTCATCTCGCTTTATTGGCTGAGGGAGCTGGTGTACAGCTTCTGGGTCATGTGGCCAGCATGACTAAGCCGCTTCTGGCGAACCAGAGCAGTGCATGGAAATGGCGTTTACCTTCCTGCCGGAGTGGTACCTATTTATCTACTTGCACTTTGACGTGCTTTCGAACTGCTAGGTTGGCAGGAGCAGGGACCGAGCAACGGGAGCTCACCCCGTCGTGGGGATTCGAACCGCCGACCTTCTGATCGGCAAGTCCTAGGCTCTGTGGTTTAACCCACAGCGCCACCTGCATCCCGCTTGCAACATACCACACATGATAAATGTAGGTACACATCGGAAGGAAAACGCTTGCCTTTTCTGTTTTCTGTATCACCGCATATGCTATCTAATGTTAAGTCAGCTCAAACCTGGCAGGTGGAAGACATAAGCCATTCTGTTTCCCCCAACTGTTCACCTGGAAAGAACCCTCTGCTCGCCATAGGCGAATGTCTCCATAGATAACTGGCATATCATTCTTAGCCCTTCAGATATGCTAACGTGATTTCTTTCCCCCCAGTGCCAGCCTTGGCCGTAAACTGCTGCCCATTGTAGCAGATGGGCTTCAGTCTGTTTCAGAAGGGGCTATTTATGGTGTCGTCACTTACACGAGAACAGGAACTGCAGCACATTTCCATACAGAAGCGTGTGGCAACATACCATGTTTGCTCTGTTCCGATTCAAGCACGTTTCGTGCTGAGAAAGCCTTGTCTTAATGAGAAAGTCTACATAATTAACCCAGATTAATTTAGGGTGTGCATTTAATACACAGAGCTTAATCTGTGCTAAGCCCTTCTAAAGCTCCAGACGGGCACCCGTTGTAGATTAGCAGGCCCTCCTCTGAGCCAAGATTAATGCTGTTTTAAACTGAATTAAGGGTAGCTGAAGGAAAGGGGGCGGCCACTTCTAATCTATTCCTCGTGCCCCTCAGGCGTCGGACTTCACCATGGGCAGTGTCGAAATCCTGCTCCTCTTGTCTGTTCTAAGCCAAAGCATTTCAAGAAACAACTTAACCATTTCCATGTTTGCAAACATTTCTCTAGGAGCCCAATTTGAGCAGAAAGCTTAAACATTTGCACAGTGGGGAGGTAAAGGTAAAGGTAAAGGGACCCCTGACCATTAGGTCCAGTCGTGACCGACTCTGGGATTGTGGCGCTCATCTCGCTTTAGTGGCCGAGGGAGCCGGCGTACAGCTTCTGGGTCATGTGGCCAGCATGACTAAGCCGCTTCTGGCGAACCAGAGCAGCGCACGGAAACGCTGTTTACCTTCCTGCTGGAGTGGTACCTATTTATCTACTTGCACTTTGACGTGCTTTCGAACTGCTAGGTTGGCAGGAGCTGGGACAGAGCAACAGGAGCTCACCCCGTCGTGGGGATTCGAACGCCGACCTTCTGATCGGCAAGTCCTAGGCTCTGTGGTTAAACCCACAGCGCCACCCGCGTCCCGCACAGTGGGGAGGGAGAGGGGCAACTACTGTTTCCTGCACCAAGATTTTTAAAAATCCCATTGACCACCTGCAACATGGCGATCTTCCAGGATCCAGCTCTTTACTCAACTGGGTGTTGGAAGGATGAGAAAGAACAGGACTCATCTCCTCTTCAACCCTACAGCTGCGCACTGAACGGCCAGCACAATCTCCCTTCATATTTTTCTTTTTGACAGCCAGGGCTTCTGTCGGTGAGGTCCACATAGCGATCTTTGGTACTAATACTCCTTTATATTTCACCCAGACCTTATATAGTGATTTTCTTACAATGTGATTCAAAAATCCCTTGTGTGCCCTCACCTTTTCGTAAATTAGATAAAGCGTGTCAACCGTAGCGGTTATCAAAACCCTCTAGGTCTAGCACACCTGTATCTCTTAAGGTAATCCAATCTTTAATCCTTTTTAATTGTTATTTTTTCAAGTGTAGCACACCAATAAAAAGTTCATTGAAATTGGTATTACAGTGAAAAGCAGTGTCGATGTCATCCAAAAAACAAACCTAGTCTGTTAACCCAAGTCAATGAACAGACACGATCCTTTTTTAAAAAAATAATAATAATCAGTCTTCGTTGTCTTTTGTACCTATGGATATCATTAGTTATTTTGGATACCACTGTATCATTCCTCAGTTATCAGAGAACCAAAGAATTGTTGAGATGGAAGGGATCACAAGTCCAACTCCCTGCAATGATTTACCATTTGCTTTGACATCTTATTCCATTTCCAGTGCATATTTTATTCTGGATTCTGTGTTTACACCGGCCAATAAACATGTCTGGGTGTTTTCTACACACAGCTAACACTGCATGGGAGATGAGCGGGGCTGCCTTGACCTCTCATGCTTCCTGTAAATATGTGAGATGCAAGCTGCAATGGAGGAGAGACAGAGTTTGGATTTTTGGAATCTTTTATTTCAAAAAAGATGCTGAGCCTCTGAACACAAGACATTGCATTGATATTTTGGTCATCTTTGATGCTTATGTTCAGTTTTTGAAGAGTTCTGCCAGTAAAACTTTGAATAATATTTTTATGGGACTGGACAATGATTTCTTGCAAAGGAGTCAGTTCTTACACTTCCAGACTCTTCAAACTGTGCAATATTAAATTCTGCAATATATATTAAGATCCGAATGCAAACCTGCTCTTGCAGATGTGACCTTTGGGCTTCGAACTTCCTACCATTCGTAGCATTTTCACTTCCTTTGTTAAAGTCAGAGCAAAATCGGCGTCACCGGCTATCAGGGCAATTTTCCATCACGGGGCTTACAATAAAAAGGTGCTCGGTTTTAAAGATAAGTAGACGATTTGCCAATAAAAGTACATGGTGGTTATCATAATGATAGCTAAGTCCTTCATCCTACCAGCCCATCTTCCCAAAATAGCAACACACTTTGAATTAACATATAATGATCCTTTTTATTCGAGTCATCTGTGTCTGTAAAAGAGGAAGTAATTGGTGGGGAAATGGGAGGAGGAAGGCGGCAGCAGCAGCAGAAAACACAATTTGTGCTTCTCCCCCCTTCTAGGGACCAAGTCAGGGCTCCCCAAAGCAACACAACATCATGCCTCTGGATGTTGCCTGACTACAAACCCCCCACTTTGTTTGCTCTGCTGGCTGAGGCTGATGGGATCTGTCATCCCCAAAGGCAGGAGCTTCCACTGCATTGGCTACACCTGAGTGATGCCAACTAGGTATACCTGAAGGAGCGTCTCCACCCCCATCGTTCAGCCCGGACACGGAGGTCCAGCTCTGAGGGCCTTCTGGCTGTTCCTTCACTGTGAGAAGTAAGGTTACAGGGAACCAGGCAGAGGGCCTTTTCGGTGGTGGCGCCCGCCCTGTGGAACGCCCTCCCATCAGATGTCAAGGAAATAAACAACTATCTGACTTTTAGAAGACATCTGAAGGCAGCCCTGCTTAGGGAAGTTTTTAACAACTGATGTTTTAATGTACTTTTAATCTTTTGTTGGAAGCCGCCCAGAGTGGCTGGGGAAACCCAGCCACATGGGCAGGGTATAAATAAATTACAGTGGTATCTCAGGATGTGAACGGGATCCGTTCCGGAGCCCCGTTCGCATCCTGAATTTGCCAGGCAGGTCTTAGGTCAGCTGGGGTGTGAGGAGCCAACTGGCCTGTTTCTATATGATCTTGTGTCTATCTTGGCAATTTAAAGGAAAAGAAATAAGCAGATATAGTGCAGAAATCACCCAGCTGAGATATGAGTATAGAAGAGCCAATAAAGGAACTATATGAACAAATGGAAAAAACAAAACAAGGAAAGAGAGGTAAAATCTATAAGAGAATGATCACAAATAAGAAACAGACAACCCAACTTATTCAAAAGATGTGGAATCAACAGTTGAAAGGATAATGAAAGGAACAGATGAGATTAAAGTATGCAAATTTAGAGAGCTGGAATTAAAAAAATATTCTAAAATGGTACAGAATTCCGGCCCAGCTAGCTAATATGGTAGCAGGATTGAACTCTAACTGTTGGCACTGTAAACTTGCCGAGGGATGGTTTCCCCATATGTACTGGGGATGCCCAGAAGTAAAGGAATTCTGGGCTAAAATCCTAAAGGTTATTAATGAACTGTTTAAAGTGAAGCTTTCAACAGACTTTGATTTCATGACAATGGGTATACTTGGAAACACGGCTATAGAGAAAGGGGACCAGTCTACCTTCAAAGCTATGATATTAGCGGGAAAGGCAACAATAGCTTTAGGCTGGAAAGATAGAGAAAAATGGACTGTAGAGGCATGGAATAGTTATTTGTTTGAACTTATTCAGTCGGACATTGTCGCAGTCATGTCACAGGAAACAACGTGGAAGGTCAAGTCCACCATGATAAGGAACAGATGGAGCCCCTATCTTCAATGGATAAAAGCTACTGGAACAGTAGTTTTGGTGGAAGCTAAAGATGCTATGGCTGTGGCTGAGGATAATTGTTTGAACCCTTCCAATGGATATGGGGGGGGTGGGAAGGGAGGGGAAGGGAAGGGAAAACTGCACGGGAAATTTAAAAATTGGAAGGAGATAATATAATGTATGTAAAAATCCCGAAATAAATTAATTAAAAGAAGAAGAAAAGAAATCACCCAGCTGATAGATGCCATCAGTCCTCCTGCTTCTAACAAGAGACTCTGGGTTTGAACCCAACATTGGGTGAAAGATTCCAATTCTACATTTCTGTGATTCTTATGATTCTATCCCTTGCCAGATCCAAATTACAGAAAGGATGATTGTTTTTATTATTATTTTAAAAAATCAATAGGAGAAGTTTGGAATTCCTCCAAGTGCAACCCCCTCCCCAAGGGAATCTCATTCCAAGGAAACGTGTGATAGAAATGTGAACGCCAGCATGAAGAACCTGGGTATCTGTCAATATTCACAGGAGCTATTTTTAGGCAGGGAGGCAGGCAAGAGCGAGAGAGTAAGAAAGGAGACAAGTATTAAAATGTTAATACAAACTTGTCGACGTCTGATTGCCTTTGGTGAGCCACTCGCAGCTTCATTAGCCAGCGGCGGCTCCCAACCTGTGCAGCTTTCAGGGATCACGGATCCCGAAGTCTGGACTAGAAGCAGAGATTGCCTAGAAACTGTAGCTCTGCCAACCTCTTTAAAGCCCCAACCCATCGCTTTCCACTGCATCTAGAGCCTGCTCTTTCCTGTCTCCCCAAATCAGCGGTTCCCAAAGTGGACAGGGGCTCTCCCTGGGGGCACTGGGATTATCCAGAGGGGTGCTAAGAGACAAAGGGCTAGCAGAGGGGCAGTGGAAGTGACCATTTAGTACTCCTGCAAAGTGACTTTAAACCAAACATTGGGAGTTACATTGCTTATGATCAAATGGGCACAATATATAGGACATAATATACAATTTGAGGACTGGGGGAAATTGTTGAAAGTAAATATGTGGTCCAGCTCTCACTTCCATACATCACTATGGTTTTCCCAGTAGTGATGTATGGAAGTGAGAGCTGGACCATAAAGAAGGCTGATCGCCAAAGAATTGATGCTTTTGAATTCTGGTGCTGAGGAGACTCTTGAGAGTCCCATGGACTGCAAGAAGATCAAACCTCTCCATTCTGAAGGAAATCAGCCCTGAGTGGTCACTGGAAGGACAGATCCTGAAGCAGAGGCTCCAAGACTTTGGCCACCTCATGAGAAGAGAAGACTCCCTGGAAAAGACCCTGATGCTGGGAAAGATGGAGGGCACAAGGAGAAGGGGACGACAGAGGACGAAATGGTGGGACAGTGTTCTGGAAGCTACCAGCATGAGTTTGACCAAACTGTGGGAGGCAGTGGAAGACAGGAGTGCCTGGCGTGCTCTGGTCCAGGGGGTCACGAAGAGTCGGACACGACTAAATGACTAAACAACAACAACAACAAAAATATGAAATTTACCGATTGTTCTCTTTTGAAAGAAAATTACATAAAAATGATGTATAGATGGTATACTACACCAGTACAGATAGCAAAAATGTACAAAACTGGGTCAAACACATGTTGGAAATGTACCGTAAACAAAAAGAAGGGACTTTTTATCGTATGTGGTGGAAATGTAGAGAAGTGGAGGAAAAAATTGGGAAATGATATACAATGAATTGGAAAAAAAAATGTTTAAAATGGCATTTGTAAAAAAACCAGAAGCATTTCTGTTAGGGATTGTAGGACAAGACCTGCCAAGAAAAACAAAGAACTTATTTATGCTACAACAGCGGCAAGAGTCTTGATAGCACAAGGATGGAAGAACAAGGAAATCCCAACGAAAGAACAGTAGCAAGAAAAAATGATGAGCTATGCAGAACTGACTAAATTGATTTATAAATTGTGGGACAATGACAAACTGTGACTTTAGGGAAGAATGGGAGCTTTTTGCATTTTATCTATAAAGACAACAAAATGAACTGGACTCCTTGGCAGGTTTTGAGTAAACAGACACGAATTTATTGGTCGATAACAGGGTAGATAGATAATGTAAGGATATGTATAATTTTATAACATGCAGAGAACAATAAGTGCTGAGAAATCAGAGAGAGGAGCTGAGGGAAGTCTCGGGGGGGGGGTTGAAAGGGGAGGGGGGGAAGGGGGGAATAATGAATATAATATGCTTTGATACTTTGTATGTCGAAATTGTTAATAAAAATATTTTTTAAAAAAACAACAACAACCGAACATTGGGAAACAGGTATCAACACATTAAGAGCTTACTGAGCAGTGAAGCTGTTGCTACAAGTGGAATCGAAGACTCTTGCTAAATGACCACCAGACCTTGAAAGGATGGTGGCAGAAGGACAGGAAAAAGAGGCACCCCCATCTTAGGTGGGATCACATTCCCATGGAAGGTTTGGATTCACTGCCTGGAGGCATTCCAGGACCTTGCTCAGGGATGCCCCATTGTAGTGGTGAATGTTGAGGCTGCTCCTCCACAATGCATGACTTTGGATGCACATAGCAATGTGGTGGACCACCAGCCCATTGGCCTCAACAATGAGGAACAGCTACTTCTCCCCCACCCCACAAAGGGAACCACAACAGCCAGGAGAAACCAAGCACAGAAGCCCACAACTTGGGTGGTTTAAGAAGTCTGAGCAAATTCATGGAGGAGAAGGCTACTGATAGCCACTAGTCATGGTGGCTATGTTCTGCCCTCCACGGTGCAGAAGATGGAGCAATGCTTCTGAATACCAGTTGTTGGATTCTACAGGAGGGGAGAGGGCTTTTCTGCTTGGATCCTGCTTACAGGTTTCCCAGAGGCATCTGTTGGCTGCTGAGAGAAAGGGATGCTAGACTAGATGGGCCTCGTTTGGACTGAAATATCTCAAAGGCTTTCCCATAGAAGAGGGAACAAGCTTGTTTTCTCCTGCTCTGGAAGGGACGACTCAATCCAATGAATTCAAATTACAAGAAAGGAGATTCCGACTAAGCATCAGGAAGAGCTTTTTGACAGTAAGAGCTGCTGGACAGTGGAATGGTCTCCCTTAGGAGGTGGTGGACTCTCCTTCCTTGGAGGTTTTTAAGCAGAAGTTGGGTGGTCATCCATCATGGATGCTTGAGCTGAGATTCCTGCATTGCAGAGCAGGTCTGGGCAATGATGGGACACCCCCCCACACACACACCCCAAACAAAACCCTCCTGGCTTTATCAAGATAAACTTTCTATAGAATGGTTTGCTTTGATTTTGTAGGGGCTTTATTCTTGCAGCGTTTTAAATATCCAGCCCTAAACTTGCATCACTAGAATGTTTTTGAATTATTTTATACAGGACTGCAAGCAGACTACCTGCTGGATATAAGGAAGAGCCAGCATTTATAAATAATCCAGAGGCATACAGCTCAAGATAAAACCCCAACAAAATCAACTTGCCAGAAGCCAGGAATGGCTCTTTGTTTGCAAAAGCACCAGATGCCTCTACACACCCCTTCTGCAAAACAAGACCCTTTCTAGTGTTTAGCAGTGGAGAGCATGTCTGAACTCAGAAGCTGCTCCACGCCACAGGCTTCTTTGTTCCTGGATACTTCTGAGCAATGAATCAAATCTCCCAGGAGAATTTGAAAGTGGTGGCACCCAAATTTATAGTCACCTGGCTGGGAACATGCACATATCCAGACCAGGGTAAAAGGTAAAGGGACCCCTGACCATTAGGTCCAGTCGTGACCGACTCTGGGGTTGCGGTGCTCATCTCGCTTTATTGGCCAAGGGAGCCGGCGTACAGCTTCCGGGTCATGTGGCCAGCATGACTAAGCCGCTTCTGGTGAACCAGAGCAGCGCACGGAAATGCCGTTTACCTTCCCGCCGGAGCGGTACCTACTTATCTACTTGCACTTTGACGTGCTTTCAAACTGCTAGGTTGGCAGGAGCAGGGACCGAGCAAGAGGAGCTCACCCTGTTGCGGGGATTCGAACCACTGATCTTCCGATCGGCAAGTCCTAGGCTCAGTGGTTTAACCCACATCGCCACCCGCGTCCCTGATCCAGGCCAGGGTACTTGCCTGTATTTTGAAGAAAGGACTGTTTCCCTCAGTGGCCCTCCCTCATCTAGGCCTGGTGGTAGGTATCCTGGGGAATGTTATTTCCCAATGACATCCAAAGTAGGGTTGCCATATGTCCATTTCCACCCGGACATGTCCTCATCTTCAGAGTTAAAATTTCTGTCCAGGAGGATTTATAAAATTGGGGGGGGGGGGGGCCTGGGGTTTTTTTGTTTGGTACTAATACCATTCTAGTCTACTGGGCTGGAAGTACCTTCAGCAACTAAGGGCAGAGGAGAAGCAACTGGCAGCTTCACTCAATCAATCAAGCAAGCAAGCAAGCAAGCAATCAAGCACTGGGCTTAACCAAATTCATTTCTGGACATCTATGGCTTGGTAATAATAATAAGAATACACTGGTACCTCTGGTTGCAAACAGGATCCGTTCTGGAGGCCCGTTCGCAACATGAAAGGAACGCAACCTGCAGCGGCGCGTCTGCGCAGGCGCGGGTTCCAATTTGCCGCTTCTGCGCATGCGTGTCACGTCATTTTGCACTTCTGCGCATGCGTGAGTGGCATAACCCGGAAGTAACCCTTTCCGGTACTTCCGGGTCACCGCGGGACATAACCTGAAAGAACGTAACATGAAGCGGACGTAACATGAGGTATGACTGTAATAATAATAATTTATTATTTGTACCCCACCCATCTGGCTGGGTTTCCCCAGCCACTCTCAGCGGCTTCCAACAAAGTATTAAAATACAGTGGTCTGTTAAACATTAAAAGCTTCCCTTCCTTTCAAAACCCCAAAACGCATAACTTGGAAGTATCTGCTGCACCATCAGCGAAGGCACAAGATCCATCTTCTCTGCAGTAGCCACGAACGCAGAGATTAACATTTGAAATGGTTCGCTCTTTTTCTACACACCCACCCAACTTTTAAAACCTTTTCAAACTTCTTGTTTGATGAATATTTGAGGATGAGAGCTTTAAATACTGGGCTTGAGAGCATTTTCTTGTCTCTTAAAAGGATTGCCGGAAGAATATGAGGCCAGCATGCAGCAAGGCCCATTTATTAGAAGCCCCTGGAAATAATTGACATTATTTTAAGGACCGTGATATTTGTACTGGCTCTGCCAATGCACACCTCTGTGCCTCTTCTTGCCATGAACTAAGTCTTTGCATGATGTCAACTGAAGACTCTTTGCATTTTACTGTGGGCCTAATTCATATGACAGGGGACGCGGGTGGCGCTGTGGGTAAAAGCCTCAGCGCCTAGGGCTTGCCGATCGAAAGGTCGGCGGTTCGAATCCCCGCGGCGGGGTGCGCTCCCGTTGCTCGGTCCCAGCGCCTGCCAACCTAGCAGTTCGAAAGCACTCTTAAGTGCAAGTAGATAAATAGGGACCGCTTTACAGCGGGAAGGTAAACGGCGTTTCCGTGTGCGGCTCTGGCTCACCAGAGCAGCGATGTCACGCTGGCCACGTGACCCAGAAGTGTCTCCGGAAAGCGCTGGCCCCCGGCCTCTTGAGTGAGATGGGCGCACCTACCCCAGAGTCTGTCAAGACTGGCCCGTACGGGCAGGGGTACCTTTACCTTTACCTTAATTCATATGACTGGGATCCTCCCTCTTCCAACCTTGACACATCTCTGCACCCTTGCAAATATCTACCATCTCCAAACCCACATTCAGTTTAGTGGACACTACAGGAGAGGGGTCTGTGCAGAAGCCCCTGATTTCAGGCATCCCAGAGGCACCCCAGGGGTGATGGGAATTGTAGTCCCAAAACATCTGGAGGGCTGCGTTTGCCTATGCCTGGACTAGGGTCTGGGAGACCAGGGTTCAAATCCTCACTGGGTTACCTTGGGGGCCAGTCAATGCCTCTCAGTCAAATCTACATCACAGGCTTGTTGTTGGGATTAAATGAGGAGAGAGAGAAGGAACCATGCATACCCCCTTGAGCTCCTTGGAGAACAGGGACTCAGCTACCTTAGGAAAAAAACCACACCCAGTGTTTTAAATGCAATACAAACATGCAACACCAGATGGCACTGCAGAGCACAAAACTTTTCTATGTGATTTCACATAGCGGTTTTTTTTCTTTTGTAAAAATGATTTCATTTGTGACTTATTTATAGCATTTCTTCTCCTGTGTGCAGATCCAGCCCAGGTAGGATATAAATGCAATAAATAAATAAGTGGAGGAGGACGATGGAGATAGGGAGGGAGAGACTTCATACACGGCTTAAGTGCTGGTGTTGTGCGGATACAAAAAAGGGAGGAGGAAGGTGCAATTTCAATGCAAACACTCATCGACCAGTTCCTTGGCTGCGAGTCTCGGCTTGACGTATAAATGCAGTGATTAACCAGCACTCTCAGCCGGCCTCACCTGAACTAACAAGGCTAGCATCAGCCAGATAGAGAAAGGATAAAAAGATGGTGCAATAAAGATATCTGATTCATTTGGCCTTGTCATCAGGGCTTCCCACCAGGCAGGGCCAACCTTGGAGCATGCTGCTTTCTTCAGCTCAAACCCGATGGGAAGACCCAGTTTGCGTAGCATCCAGGCCAGGCATAGGCAAACTCGGCCCTCCAGATGTTTTGGGACTACAACTCCCATCATCCCTGACCACTGGTCCTGTTAGCGAGGGATGATGGGAGTCATAGTCCCAAAACATCTGGAAGGCCGAGTTTGCCTATGCCTGATCCAGGCACCCAAGGTAGCTTCTAGAGAAGAGCTTGGTTTGGAGAGAGGGAAGCAATTGAGGGGGAAGGAAACACAGCCTTCCAGGACTGCAAAGGCATTCTGCAGCAGCACTGCAGCCTCAACTTCTTTCTCTGCAGGAAAAACAGCACTTGCTCCATCAAGAGGACGTCGGGTGTGATGCGCACGGCGGAAATGTAGGCACCTGCCTGATCTTGAATCAGTGCACCTAGCACGGATCGGCAGTGGCTCCCCAGAATTTCAGACGGTGGAGCTTTCCCAGCCCCGTCCAGAGACTGAAGCTGAGATCTTTGGCATCCAAAGCAGGTGCTCTACTCACTGAGCTGCGAGGCAAGCTGAGTGTGATGGCCTGGGAATCGGATTCAGAGGCTGAACCTGAGGAATCCCAGCCTGCACAAGAGTCCCCGCCTCCAGGACCAGCTGAGCTGGGGCTGGGGCTTGAACCTGAAGGGTCCTCACCTGTGCTGGATCCTCAGGTGCAGGCACCAGCTGAGTCTGCTCTGGCTCCTGAGGTGATGGAGGACCCATTGCCTGCAGGTGCTCCACTCTCAGCCCCGTCAGGGGAAGCGGAGGTTGCCTCTGGGTCCAGTAACCCTCCAGCCGCTCCTGAGCTGCAGAGGCTCAGGGCAGAGAGGCGGAGGGAACTGAGTTCCCGCAGGAGGAGGGCTCGCCTCCAGGCCAGGAGAGGCGAGTCACCTGAGGATCGGGGCCGCCTTATGCCTCGGGGCAGATAAAAGCCGGCCAGCCCCAGTCCCAAGTTGTGGGAGCAACATTGTTGGTAGCCTGGTCCTGCCTGGACCCTGTCCTGCTCTTCTGCCAGAGGTCCTCACTCACCCGACTCCCTGCCTTGGACCCCGCTTCAGCTTTGACAGACAGCCTCCATACCACACCCTCTACCTCGGACTGGACTCAGACCATGCTACACGGTAACCCCCTGGGGACCAGCACACTGAGTCTGTGTTCCTGCCCCTCCACTTAGCTGCTCTCCTCCTGCAAAGACCCCGTAAAGGGACCAGAAAACTGCCGCACATTAAAGATGCCATAAATACTCTCTCCAAAGTGATAACTATGTATTGATTCCTCTCTCGTTTGGGATAAGGGTCCCAAGGAGTCAGAGGGAATCTGAGAATTATCACTGTTGCAAGATAAAAACACAGCCAAACACACACACACAAAAAAAACACCACACATACAAAAGTGGCTCATTACTTCTCTTGCAAATTGTGTGGTGATTCATGCTACTCCATGTGGTTTTTGAATGGGAGACATAAAAACATGAGAACATAAGAAACACTTGCTGGATATTTATTTATTAATTAATCTATCTTTTAAAAAAATGTTTAGGGGTGCTCTCATTTTCCTACTCATATTGAAATACATCCCCTCAGTGAATCCAACCTTAGATTCACAAAATGTTTAGGGGCATGCATACCCCCAGAAAAAAAGCACTGTATCTATCTATTTATCAGATTTAGGGGTGCCAACTTGAATAAAAAATGGGGGCAGGTAAGCTCCCCCCCCCCGCATAATCAGTCGCATGGCGCAGTGCACGCACACCATTTGAATGGCAATGCCCATCACCTTTGGGGGGGGCGAACTGACCCCTTCAAATGTTTTATTGGAGGGGACAAACACCCCTTGGCCCCTAAGACTTGGCTCCTATGATTAGATTTGTATAGGATTAGGCCACGTACCCCATCCTGAGCTTCTGGGAGGAAAAGGTGGGGTAGAATCAATCAATCAATGGAAAGTCTTGCTTTTTTAAGAAAGCTATTGTCAGGGGACTGCCATCGGAACAGGGGAAGGAGGCGGGGGGGGCGTTGGGATACAGAGCGCCTCCGAAGCTCCTGAGGAGCAGTTCCTCTTCCAGCGGTGGGAACATTGCTGTTAACTTAAAGATTTGAACAGAAGGGACCAGCAGCCTCGAAAATAAGGGATCAGCAGCCAAAATACGGGATCAACAATTACTTTGATAAAAATACATATTTTGCTGCATGCAAATGGCTTTAGATACCTATTAGGTCCATAAATTACCATATAGCATATATTCAACACACACAAAAAGCAACAATTTGTTGTTGACAAAGGACAGCTGGACATAGAAAGGGCCCCATTACCTTCAGTAGCTTATTTAAGGGACATCATCAATAAGGGACAGCAGCGGGACATGGCGCTGGGATAAGGGACTGTCCCGCCAAATAAGGGACGCTTGACAGCTATGGGTGGGAAAAGCCACACCTCCAGTGGAGAAGAGAGGGAAGGGGCCAGCCAAGCGGGGAAAGAGCTCAAGGATGCTACTGAGAGCCCCAGCGCCTCACCTAGCTGGGCTGGCCAGGAGGGACGCACGCCACTTCCGTCGCCCACTTTGCGCAGAGGGGTGAAACGCAAGGGGGGGGGGAGGAGGAGGCTTGGGGTGTTGAAGTTCTTATGTTGGGGGAGAAGCCGAAAGGGGCCACTCCTGGATTCTGCAAGTGACTGAGACGGGCATGAACTTGGTAGATCTGCACTGTAAATAGTTTGCAGAATAAAACCTGTAAAAGCCAGGGCGGAGTCCTGCCTGGTTACTCACGAGCAACCACCAGCAGCATCTGACAGCTACCAAGTTTGATAGCAAATTAGGGGAGCTGGGTATGTTTAGCCTGCGGGAAAGGGCACTGAGAGATATCATGAGAGCCATCTTCAAATATCTGAAGGGCTGTCACATGGAAGAGGGAACAAGCTTGTTTTCTGCTGCTGCAGAGGGGAGGACCTGAATGGATCCAAGTTACAAGAAAGGAGATTCCGACTCAACATTAGGAAGAACTTTCTAATGGCAAGAGATGAAAAGGACATCCTCAGAAATTCATCATCATCATCATCGCTGGAGGTTTTTAATCAGGGCAATCTGTCCAGGATTCTTCAGTGGTGATCCTGCAATGTAGAGGGTTGGTATGGATGACCTTTGAGGGTCCCTTCCAATTCTACAATCCTGTGATTCTATGATCCACTAGAAACCAGATCAATCAGCCTTCTGTAGTCAGCTGTGCATCTCTGCAGAATATCTTTGGATCAGCCATACAAATCTCTCTGCCCCCGCACCCACCCAAAGCAGGCCAACGTAAGAGTTAAAACCCGATGAAAGATTGGTTGTTTCTCTAAATTTTTGCCAGAGTCCCTTGGCTGCGTTGGGAGAGAGCGCAGCGTGCTGTTTAGAAATGCATGGCACTGCAGCCCCAGCATAATGAGGTCCCTGTTCTCTGCTGAAACCGCTTTGGTTCCTATCGCACAATATCCAGAATTGTACAGGGTTAAACCCATATGATACAATAACCGCATTCAAAACAGCGCTCCCAAACAGCCACAGACCACCACCAGCAGCCCCCCCCCAAAAAAAGACAGGCTCGCGAGGACAATCATCGCTAGCTTGGGGGGAAATAACAAGGAATAATGAACTACGCCCCCTGTTTTTATTAGGCTTTCTAATGAGGAAGGTGCATTTCAAAAGCTGTGTTTTGGGAGAGGTTTCGCCAGACCTCCTTTTTCCGATGTTCTCCTTCCCACCCACAGCAAATCCCACCCTCCCTTTCACTCTCCTTAAAACATCAGACCAAACACGAAGCGCTAGGCAAACCTGAGCCAGCTCCGATGACATCCATCCATCAAGAACCACCGAGCCAGCCCCCATTCATCCCCCCTCCTGGCCCACTTGGCGGCAAAATGTGAGAAATGAAAGGAGCGACTTGGCCAGCAAAAGCTGACTTTGACTACACCCTGCTCAAGAAACAGACCCCTACCTAGATGAAGAAGCACCAACCATTATTATTATTTTTTAAAGCAAATTGAACAGATACATTTCCATTGGCACAGAATTTCTCCCACTAGCTGTGGCGATAGAGGGGAACTACAACGCCCATCATCCCCAATGACTGGCCATGCTGTCTGGGGCTAAAGGGAGACAGAAGGGCTGGGGCCTTCCTGTTAGCAGAGAGGAAACCAGTCCCTGCCAGGGGCACAAAAATCACCTATCACTCTATGGATTGTGTGGCATTTGTCGCCGCAAGATCAAAAGGGGCAGAAACTCCCTGTCCTTCTTGCACCACAGCATAAAATTGTGCGGTAAACTGATTTTTTCCCCAGGGGGTGGGCAAGGGCTGATGTAGCTCATTGCTGGGGATGCCAATACAGCTTTTTGCCAAGGGCACAAGGAATGCCTCTGTGTATAAGAGCTCATAGTTTGCATGCCAAAGGTCCCAGTTTTTTTATTCCCAGGATCTCCAAGTTGGATGGCAAAGGCTTCCACCAGAGTCCTTGGAGAGCCACTATTAGTCTGGGTAGACCAAAGGTCCCCAACATGGTGACTTTAAAAGTGCCATGCCCTCCAATGCCTCAGTGGCAAAATCTGAGACACAATCTTGCCAGTTGCCATCTTCCCGTTTCCCCCCGCAAGAGAACGGTGCCCATTTTGGACACTGTGCCCTCGTGTGAATTTGCACCACACTTCAAAATCTCACCAGAGAGCACTGTCATAAAAGGG
Organism: Podarcis siculus; assembly: GCA_034642415.1. Lineage (NCBI taxonomy): Eukaryota > Metazoa > Chordata > Lepidosauria > Squamata > Lacertidae > Podarcis > Podarcis siculus. The sequence goes on from JAXCMG010000059.1 coordinate 2,207,097, forward strand.
CCGACATTCTCTCAAAAAAACACACACAGGATGTCCTGGTTTTCCCACGACACTTGCAGGGTATGCAGTGTGCCCACCAGTACTGATGCCCACTAAATACCCCACTAAAAATCTTATTCAACATTCCAGCTGCTGTTTGTTCTTTCTCTTTGCACTGGATTAGGTGCATGTCTGTATTTCATTGGGTGCCAGGATTGGACACCCGCCCTCCCTTCTGTGAAGAACAGGAGAGTGGTGTGGTGGCCATTTTGTGCCACACACAACACAGCGGCCATTTTGCAGTTGGCTCCCACGGTATTTTCTCAAAATGTGCCCTTCAGTCTGGTGCAGAAAGCATTAAGCCAGAAACATCTAGAGTCCAGCTCAGCATAAGACCAAGTCCCATAATTTATGGATGACCAGAGGTTCCTCAACTTATCTCCAGGAGTTTACACTGTGACTCGTCTCTCTACCACCTCCCTCAGAAATGGGAAGACTGGGTACCAAAGTCTTTCTACTTTTGACCAAGTGCACTGAGATTTATTGGAACTGATTTGCTGAACAGTTCAGCTCTTGCCGTCGGCTCTGTTGGGACATAGGAGCTTGGGTCATGCAAAGTTTCTTTCCACTTGCCAGTGGTTGGCCAATACACTGGGATTTCCAATGTTATGGGAATTCTAAGGTCTCATATATATAAAGCGTATGTTCATAAATTTACAAGGCAAACACATACGTAAGTATATAAACTACATGTCTGAAATAGTACAGGAGAGCAATCCTGAAGCCATTTTGACTCTCCCAAATTGATCTCAAATATTTCTCTGCAAGGAGGAAGGAAATGGGAAAAGCTTTCCAATTGTCTTTGGACTGTAGGGGCTGCTTACCCCTCCCTGCAAAGACAGTCTGGCAAGTATCTGTTAAGCTGAGCACACTCTCAATATGCGTATGAGATTCAGGAACTAAGTATTTACCATCTCCAAGGAATGGCCAGGCTACCCAGAAAAGGCAATCAGATAAGGCATGATCAGGTATCCTGGCAGACAGAAGAGAAGCAACACACTCCAATTTCTGCTGGGGACCACCTCTTTCTGTGATGTATGTATGGTGTTTTGGGGGGTGGTCTTGATCTACAGGGTGGCGATTTCAAAAGTCTATATAAGAGCTTGCACACCAATGTTCTGGGTTCCTCTACTCCCTCCTGCATGTGATGAGTGAGGACCCTGATGCAACAGTTTAATAAAGATCAGGCTTACTAGCTGCTTTGCTTCTCAATATTCTCTGGTTGGCCTCTGTTATTTTCTCCTACTGATAGGGAACCTACATAAGGACTCTATACAGGCTCTTGGGTACCCCATGAGAGAAAAGGAGCAGTTTTTTTCTTATAACACCAAGCAGCAGGCTCAGCTTTTGACTTCTAAGAAACCACAGAAAATCTCAGAAAGGACCTGGTAGGGATGTATAGCTGTTACCTGGGACCAGGGAGACCAGGGTGCAAACCCTCCTCAGCAATGAAGCCCACTACTGTCTCTCCTTAAGACAGTCACTGTCTCTCAACATAACCGACCTCACAGAATTGTTGTGGGGATAAAATATAAAGCAGCAGAGAAGTGTGTACATCAGCCTTGAGTCTTTTGGAGAAAAGGTGGAATTGAATGCAACCATTTTAAAAAGAGAGAAGTGTGTGTTTTTCACTCTTGCTTTCCATCTCTCGTGGCTGACCAAGATGGGTGACATGCCTAGCACTCACACAAAAATCCAAATGTGTCCAAAGGCCTAAAAAAAAGTTAATGTCCCCTAGCAACATTTTTAAGGGACGTGGGTGGCGCTGTGGGTTAAACCACAGAGCCTAGGACTTGCCGATCAGAAGGTCGGCGGTTCGAATCCCCGCAATGGGGTGAGCTCCCATTGCTTGGTCCCTGCTCCTGCCAACCTAGCAGTTCGAAAGCACGTCAAAGTGCAAGTCAATAAATAGGTACCGCTCCAGCGGGAAGGTAAATGGCATTTCCATGCGCTGCTCTGGTTCGCCAGAAGTGGCTTTGTCATGCTGGCCACATGACCCGGAAGCTGTACGCCAGCTCCCTTGGCCAATAAAGCGAGATGAGCGCCGCAACCCCAGAGTTGGTCACAACTGGACCTACCTAACGGTCAGGGGTCCCTTTACCTTTACCTTTAGCAACATTTTTATTTTTAAAAGAAACCAGAGAGTGCCTTCTCTGAAAGGCCTTGGATGGGGTAAGGCAATATCCCCTTTTCCGTATTGATCGATTGATTGTTAATTCGTTTACCCCAAAGACAAAACCTTTTTCAGACATTGTGATGAGGAGGGAGAAGTATAAGCAAAGCAGTGAGGATCCGTTTGCTTCCTTGATTTTATTGGCTATTTTATGTAGGCTTTAGTGTACCATCAGCACTCTAGTTTTCTGGAATTACACGAGCTATAAATACAGAGCTCAGCCTCTGTGGCACATGGGACAAGAGCACTGGAGGAATTTTTTTCTGCCTGGGACCAATTTATTATGCTGCTCCTGAACTTCCATGATTTGATTTAATATTTGTATTCTGCTTTTCCAGCAACAAATGCTGAGCTAAAAGCAGCTCAGAATAATCACAACCACATTAATAAACAACAAACGTTCCAACATTACTATGATATCAAACACAGCAGTATGTTAATAAAGAGAACAACAACAGTTTGGGAGGCAGCGCCCAGCCAGATTGCTCAACTCCCAGATTTTATGATGTGGTTTGGAAGGAAACAATCCATTGAAAAGAACCAGGGGATGTTTTCCTGAGCCTGTCGTCTGGGAGAAGTATATATTGTTATGAAAATTCTGACGTCTCAAATATATAGAATAAATGCATAATTCTTGCTTTTGAAACTTGTTGGTCATGTGGGCCTCTTTGCATTGTAGAAGCCCTTCATAATTCCCCTTGCCTGAGACCACATAGACCAGGGGTCAGCAACCTAAGGCCCATGGGCCGGAAGCAGTCCACAGAGGTCATTTGACCAGCCTATGAGCCAAACTGAGCCGCCCGCTCACGCACTGCGCTAAACCGGCGCGGCGCAGCGTGGGGACTCGCTTCCATGGCACCAGATTCAATGTGGCAATTCCCAGACCATCCACAGCCCACATTTAGAAGGCAATTGGGCCTGATCCGGCCCACGGACCTTAGTTTGCCAACCCATGGTCCAGATGCTCTGCTTAGAGGGATCACCAGGTCCAGTTGGGCTTTCTGATTGTCATATCAATGATCCTCCTCTTCCCAGTGTTGATGCTTTGTGTAAACTCTGTTAATCCTCAGGAATATCACACCTTGACCTGCCTGAGCCACTGTGACCCCACCTTATGTTTGAAGTATTTCTGTTTTGCAAAGGGGATGTCTGTCTTCTCCATGCCAGAAATGCTAACCTTCAAAAAGAGGTGTCTCTCTTTGTTCTGGGTCTCTCACCTGTTTACAAGGAGGGGTGGGAGACACTGTGGCAACAGAAAAATAAAGATCTGCCTTGCTTCCCACTGGATCCTGCCTCCATCCTTTCTTCTCTGACCAATCATGGACTTAGGGGACTCAGAGTCCCTTGGGGAGTTGGGCAGCCAAAGCCAAACAAGAATTTCCCCTATATTATGGGAAGAGGCAGTGTTGTGCAGTGGCTAGAGAGTGTTGAACGAAGACCTGGGATGCCAGGGTTCAAATTCCCCACTCATCTATGAAGCTCACTGGGTGACCTTTGGGCCCAGTCTCTGCTTCTCAGCCTCACCTACCCAGCCTAAATATACCCAAATCCTTCGACTGTTCCTCATAAGGCTTGGTTCCAGGACCCTTGATCATATTGGTCACCCTCCTCTGCACACCTTCCAGCTTGTCCGTATCCTCCTTAAATTTTGGTGTCCAGAACTGGACATAGGACTCCAGGTGGAGTCGGATCAAGACAGAAGTGAGCAATACTATGGCTTCCCTTGATCTGGACACTAGACTTCTATAAGTCAGTAGACTCCAGCAGAGCTAGAATTTGACTCCTGGGTCTTCTGACAATCTCAGGAAACTCTTATCAGCTTTCCAGAACTTGACTTGAAGAGCGAACTTTTGCTATTCTTCCTCCTCCTCCGAGAAAAAAGGGAGAATTGTCCTTTTAAAAGCTCAATCTCCTTGATATTTCTTATGTTAATGATCTCACATTTTTATCCTCCTTGCTGTAACAATAGCTCCTTGCAGCCATGCTGTGCTCTTCCCTTTCGTTTTACTTAAATGATTGCCCCATGACACCCCTCTTGAATAAAAGCATGGAAAGGGAAAAAGCTGAGCTTCTCTTATTATTAAGCAACATTAGACTCGTGTTTGTTCTCCATTTAATTTGCATATGGAGAGTTAAAAACCACTCCTGTCGGGATTGACAAAGAGGTAATTCTAAGGTTGGGTTCTCTCCCCCCAAGAAAATAAAGTCAGTATGCTAAACAAAGAGGCTAACAGGACCTTTTGTTCGACCTTTCCAGGAGCTTTGAAAAATGCTTTCAGCTTCCCACAATCACCAGAAATACATGGTATCACACAGAGATGTGCCCGCTTCCAGCAGATCAAGGAAATGAGATTGGGATTGTGTTGAAACCGACTCTGAGCCCACAGAAGGGGGAACAAGGAGAGTGAGAAATCTAAGATCACCATAAAGCGGGCAAGGAACCGTCCTTGATCTGGCTACTGATGGCGGCCGACAGAACCTACTACAAACTGACTGTGGTTTCATGTATTTCATAAGAGCCTAAGACAATAATACGAGGGTGCTGGATCAGGCCAGTGACCCATCTGGCCCAGCAACCTGTTCTCACAGTGGACAACCAGATGTCTGTGGAAAACCCGCAAGAAGTACCCTAGCAACCTTGCACAACTCCAAGACAACATTGTCTTCCCAATTGACTTCAACCAGCAAAGAGATGCTGGAATGAAACGGAGGGTGCTGAGCAGTTGGTTGTAAACAGCACAGCTGCCCCACCATTCATAGCAACACTGCAAGGCAGTAGGAGAAGTTCATTGGATGCAGACCTCTGCTACTCCTACAGCACTTGCAAGGGGCTAACCCTGCTTCTTATGTCCTAAGCGTCAGGCATGCCCTCTAGGTAAGACCAAAGTGGATCAATCGGGGTCACAACCCTGTTTCACGTAGCAGCCAGCCAGCACAGCCACAAACAGAGTCACAAGACAACCCCCGTCTCCAGCAACTAGTATTCCATGGTAGGCTACCCCTGAGGCTGGAGGCTCCATTGTTCATTGCTGTCTCAATAGGCACATTGCACACCACCCTGTGACCCTGATGGATAAATGACAGTCTAGGTCTATAGCAAATAAATGTAGCCATCATGACTAATAGGCAGCAAGACATTGACTCATGCATTAAGTAATGAAGTAAGATTCCATCCTGAATGCATTGTCAATCAGTTTATGAAAGCAGACTCTTGAGAGACAGGTAGAAAAAAATTATCTTGGATCTTCCAACAGCATATATCATCTGTGATCTGTGATTACTAAAACCCAACACAGGTTTCTCAAAAATAAGTCATGTCAAACAAACCTCATTTCTTTTTTTGATGGAATTAAGTTTGATGGAACTTGGTGGATCAGGGGAATGCTGTGGACATAGCGTACCTTGATTTCAGTAAGGCTTTTGACATTCTTGATATTCTTGATATTCTTGCAAGGAAGGTGGTAAAATATGGGTTGAACGAGGTAACTGTTAGGTGGATTAGTAGCTGGTTGGCAGACTGAAACCAAAGATGACTCATTAATGGTTCCTGTCATCCTGGAAAAAAGTGCCAAGTTGGGTGCTGCAAGGTTCTGTCCTGGGTCTGTTGTTGTTCAAAGACTTTATGAATGACTTGTATGAAGCAATTGAGGGGGCGTTCATCCAATTTGCAGATGATGCCAGACTGGGAGGGGTAGCTAATGTTGCAGAAGACAGAATCAAAATTCAAAATAATAATAATTATTATTTATACCCCCGCCCATCTGGCTGGGTTTCTCACTGTATTAAAATACAGTGGTCTGTTAAACATTAAAAGCTTCCCTAAACAGGGCTGCCTTCAGATGTCTTCTAAAAGTCTGGTAATTATTCTTCTCTTTGACATCTGATGGGAGAGCATTCCACAGGGCGGGCGCCACTACCGTCTCCACCTCCATCGTTCTACCCGGACACTGAGGTCCAGTGCCGAGGGCCTTCTGGCAGTTCCCTCGCTGAGAAAAGTCAAGTTACAGGGAACCAGGCAGAGGGCCTTCTCGGTAGTGGCACCCACCCTGTGGAATGCCCTCCCACCAGATGTCGAAGAGAACAACAACTATCAGACTTTTAGAAGATATCTGAAGGCAGCCCTGTTTAGGAAAGCTTTTAATGTTTGATGTATTACATTATTTTAATATTTTGTTGGAAGCCGCCCAGAGTGGCTGGGGAAGCCCAGCCAGATGGGTGGGTTATAAATAAATTGTTGTTGTTGTTGTTGTTAAACACAATGTCAATAATAGTTTGAAACAACTTACAGTCATAGAAATGTGGTGGGTCCTACAGTCTGTCTAGAGGGGAAACTCCCCAGGGAGGAGTCCAGCTCTGACCCTGGAAGTGGCACCTCTTTGGACGAGGAATCTCAATCATCTCCCCAACCAAGTCTGTCTGCCCGTACCAGTTCTGCAGAATGGCAAAGAAGCGTTCAGAGGCTGTTGGGAGAGGCCACACCACAAGGACTCTCCAAGGTCCTGAAGTACCCAAAGCTACACATCTCTCTCCCAACCATCTTGTCCTGAAGGTCCTGCAGAGTGCAATTTCCACCAGCCCCAGCATGATACAACCATGTAGCCTGGGATGGTTGTGAGATGCAGCCCCAAACCTCTGGAGGATATCAGGTTGCAGAAGGCTGGTTCAAGGAGAGTTCTGCCATTCTTTCTTCTGTAGCTAATTTTTTAAAAAAGAAAAGATTCCTGGAACAGCCGGCACATGAGTGGAACATAAGAGGATCCTGCTGGATCAGGCCATCTAGTCCAGCATTCTGGTCTCACAGGGGCCAACCAGATGCTTGCGGGAAACCAGCAAGCAGGACTCAAGCACAAGAACATTCTCCTTTCCTGTGGATTCCAGCAACAGGTCTTCAGAAGCATTGCTGCCTCTGACCATAGAGGCAGAGTATAGCCATCATGGCTAGTAGCCATCAATGGCTTTTTCCTCCATGAATTTGGTCATCTAAGTTGGTGGAGGGGAGTTTCATAGTCTAACTCTGCTCTGAATAGAGACGTACTTCCATTTATGCATCCAGGATCTTCCAATATTCAACTTCATTTGATGTCCACAACTTCTAGTGTTGTGACAGTGGGAGGAAAACTTTCCTCTTTCTACTCTCTCCATGCCATGAATAATTTTTATAAACTTCTGTAATGTTACCTCTTACTCAGTCATCAAAGATAAGCAGGACTTGGTCTGGGTAATGGTGGAATGGGAGACCACCCTGGGAACTCTCTGCATGATATTTTGAGATCCACAAGAGGGGGAACATAATGCTTTAAAGGTCCAGGTGAATCCCTGTAAAACTGGACAATTGCACTGGGTCTCTGTGAACTCTGTCCAGGGCTACAGGAGATTGATTATATATTTAAAAAATTGCCGCTAGCTCCTGAACCCACTGAACTGAAGCATCTCCGGGACGGAAATTAATTACCTTTCTTCTACCTATTTGCAGAGCAAAATCCTTGATTGAGCCTTCTTAGCCCTGGCAAAATATTAATCATAATATTCATACTTGTGTCAAGATTTTAGATTATTAACGGTAACTGTTATTTTTTTAATAATAATAATAAATCCATCAGACACATTTTGCTGAGATTTAAAGGCTCTCTGGCAATGCAGATAAGCAATGAAAACTTGGAGATCAGCCTTCCCCAAGTAGTTCCTCTCCAAATGATTTGGACTGCAACTTCCATCAGGCTTAGCCGACGCTTCAAAGCAACTGGAGAGCAACATGCTGGAAAAGCTGTTTTAGAGGAAGCAAGAGAAGGGCACTCTCAAAGCTGCTGAATGCCCTCTGTTTGAGCTGTTGACCCTTGTTTCCAAAGGCCATAAGAACATAGGGAGAGCCTGCTATTTCAAGCCATTGGCCCCAGCAACCCAGCATCCTGTTCTCACACTGACCAATGAGATGGTTGTGGGATACCTGCAAACAAGACCTGCTGAATATACTCTCTGTGCACAGGCAAACTTTCCAACATACATCTGCTGTTGGTTAGTGGCAGATGATGCCAGCCTAGTCATAGCAATGGGAGTAATAATAATAATAATTTATTACTTATACCCCGCCCATCTGGCTGGGTTTCCCCAGCCGCTCTGGGCAGCTTCCAACAGAATATTAAAATACAATAGTCTATTAAACATTAAAAGCTTCCCTAAACAGGGCTGCCTTCAGATGCCTTCTAAAAGTCTGGTAGTTGTTCTTCTCTTTGACATCTGGTGTGAGGGAGTTCCACAGGGCGGGCACCACTACCGAGAAGGCCCTCTGCCTTGTTCCCTGTAACTTGGCTTCTCACAGCAAGGGAACCGCCAGAAGGCCCTCAGCACTGGACCTCAGTGTCCAGGTAGAACGACGGGGGTGGAGACGCTTCTTCAGGTATACTCGACCAAGGCCGTTTAGGGTGTTAAAGGTCAGCACCAACACTTTGAATTGTGCTCGGAAATGTACTGGGAGCCAATGTAGGTCTTTCAAGACCAGTGTTATGTGGTCTCAGCAGTTGCTCTCAGTCACCAGTCTGGCTGCCGCATTCTGGATTAGTTGTAGTTTCCGGGTCACCTTCAAAGGTAGCCACAAATAGCGCGCATTGCAGTAGTCCAAGTGAGAGATAACTAGAGCATGCACAACTCTGGCAAGACAGTCCACAGGCAGGTAGGGTCTCAGCCAGCATACCAGGTGGAGCTGGTAGACAGCCACCCTGGACACAGAATTGACCTGTGCCTCCATGGAGAGCTGTGAGTCCAAAATGACTCCCAGGCTGCACACCTGGTCCTTCAGGGGCACAGTGACCCCATTCAGGACCAGGGAATCCTTTGCATCAGCCTGCCCCCTGTCCCCCCAAAACAGTACTTCTGTCTTCAACCTCAATCTGTTAGCCACCATCCATCCTCCAACCGCCTCCAGGCACTCACACAGGACCTTCACCGCCTTCACTGGTCCTGATTTGAAAAAGAAAACACCCAAAAGCAAATCTTGCTGCCTTACTGAGCTCTTAGAATAACACCACAGCATAAACTCTGCAATCCCCAATGCGTACAGGGTGCATACCTGAGATTTTGTGTGTGTCAGCTAGTTTACACATGTGCTTTTGACATTGTAAATAAATATACATACATTACAATTCCCGAGTAAGGAGATGGCCTTTCCCCAAGGTGTTTGCTTAGCCTTAGCCAATAGCTAAAAGGGACACCTTAAAGCAGTGGTTCTCAAGGGGTGTGGAGCACCACACCAGTGTGGCAGGAGAGGAAGTCAAGTGTGGCAGGAATATTCAAGGACAATCAAAGAAGCATCTAAACCTTTCAGTGTAGTATAGTATTGTATAGTTTTGTTTTAGTTTTTTGCAGAACAGAGATAGATATCTTCAGTGCTTTTTTCCTGGGGGTACGCAGGGGTACACATACCCCTAAACATTTTGTGAATCTAGGTTTGGCCTCATTGAGGGGCAGTATTTCAATATGAGTAGGAAAATGAGAGTACCCCTAAACATTATTTTTTTAAAGAAAAAAGCACTGGATATCTTTGCAAAATGAGAGCAAGAACATCAAGTGATTGTGCAAGCTGACCCCTCTCATTGAGGCCCATACACAAGAGGCTCATTTATAGTTATATTTTGGAAATGATTCCTGTTCTTATGTCGCTGCATTATTTTATACTTTCCGGGGATGTCCCATGTTCATATTATAAAGTAGCTGTGTTCTGTGCTATAAATCAAGCCCTGCTAGGGAGTTGTTCCTTTTGGTTCTCCAATCTATAAGAAGTACACTCAATAATCAATATCAATCAATATCAATAAAAGCATCAATATTCATACCAATATCAATATCAATAAAAAAAATCAAGGTGAGCCCAGAGAAAATAGTTTGAGGACCTCTGCCAATGGCTAGAAGATGCTTGCTTAGATGAGTGTTGCTGGCCCTTGATTTCTGGTGGCTACTAGCTATAGCACAAGTTTTGCCTATTTTGGTGAGGCTTAATAAGAAGCTGTTTACAGGTTAGGAATCCAGAGGAACCAAACAGGAGATGCCTGGGAATGTTGCCGTCCCCCCCACCCCACCCCACACAATTCAAGAAGGAGCTTTGACTGTGGAAACTCCAAGGTTTGGGGGAACAACTGCCATTTCTTAAAAAGCCAGCTCTGCCGACATACTTGCCTTCCCCCTCCAGCTTGGCATGCATTTTTCCTGAAGCAAACAGGTACAGCAAAAGAAACTGTTCTCTCTCCAGGACAGTCTCATCATTAGGAAACTGACCCTGTGAAAGACTGCCCCCTAGAGGCTCCTGCTGCTCAAGGAGAAGGTGGTGAGCACAAAGCATTGAAATAATTCAACTAGACTTGCTTTTGCTGAACTAGGCATTTTGGACAACAGTACATGGAAGGCCCCATCTTCCACGGAAGGGGCGCCTTAAAATCAGAAATGTTCTGGATCTGAGCACACTGCTAAGCCACCCAACAGCCTACCTGGGTATCCACAGCACTGCAGGGTTCACAAAAGCTCCATTTTCCATCCCCCACTGGGGCAGGTGATTCCAGGTGGTCAACAGAGGATGTGCAAAAATCCAACCGGTTATTGGAGGACCATCACAAATGCCAAAGCAAAGGTAAACCCACAAGAAAGAATCCTTAGGGCAGTCTGCACACACCAAACACAAAAAAAACCAAACAGATTCCAGCTGTGTGCAATAGCCAAAAAAGGAGATAAAGGAACCTCAAAAGCATGGAGGGCAAGACAATTCTTTATGTGCATTTCGTATATAAAAGAATCCTTTTCAACAGGAATTGACAGAAGGGTTGGGGTATTGACGACTAAGTCCTACCAACCGTCTCTAGATGCAGACTCGCACCCAAAACCTGCAGATGAAATTCCTCAACCAACCACCGTGTTTTGAATGGGGAGTGTGAGCAGAATCACACACCACTTGCCAGGGGAGAGCTGTGTGTCGACTGCCACATCCATGAACAGCACAGCTCACCCGGCGTTGAGCAAAACGGCAGCGGGGAAGGGTTATGCCAATCACGCTCATCGCTCTGTGCCCGACTCCAGGAATCCCACACCTCAGAGCCACCAAGACTGACGGCGGCCTGTTTCTTCCTGCCCACATATAACATGCTGTCTTTGCGAGAAAAGAAACACACACACACACTAGATTGAATGAACATCCTGTCCTCCGAGGAGAACCTTTTGTAACGCACACTCACAGAAAGAAGGTTATTTTTTTCATATGCATATATATATGCAACCATGGTGCCAAATAACACCACCTGCCATCAAAACTCAGATCTGCAGGAGTCACAAAATCGGGCAGGGACATCAACAGATGGTTGGGGGATCATTATAAATTGAATATAACCAAACACAAGTCCAAGTGCCATTAGAGTGCTCTGTTCAGGGGTGAAAATATCATGCATTTGCCCCCCAAAAGGAAATATTATGAAACTAGCACAGAACTTCAGCAACACACGTTCTCTGCATGCAATATTTTTTCGGGTGTTCGGCTAGGAAGGAAATTGGTGGGAGTGTATGGGGGATACTATCAAGCACACCAGAGGAGAGGAATTTGTTTGGGGGGGGGGTTTCTTCCCAGGTACAGGCCACCTCAAACAGCTAGAACCTGGTTTGATCACGGGAAAGCCACACAAGAGGCAAAATTCCCAGGGCCCGAGACACCATTCATCATTACCAAATGGCCATCCAAGCACCAGGGGAAGCCAAGGGGCCTGGGTCTCTGGTCCAGAGCCAGTCCTGCCCAGCCTAGCCCCCTTTCCAGAGAGGATGCTCTTCAAAGAGGCATGAAATCCATCTCTTCCCTCTGTGTGTGTGTGTGTCATCACTAGCTGGAGAGAAGAGACGCGGGGAAGGTTTGGCTTCTCTCTGGGTTCGGCATTCCCCACATCAGAAGGCTGTTGCCAGGGAAATGGAATGAATGAGAGAAATTCAGAAGGAAAATGCAAAACTACCCCCACCCCTACCAAAGCAAAAAAAGAAAGGGGGAAGCAGTTACTTCCAGGGGGAGAAAGGGGTTCGATACAGAGGCATGGAGCCTTGTCTCTTTTCGATGCAGCAGGAGGAGGCTCATTCTGGGGAGGAGAAGGGGGGGGGGGTTGTACACACACATACACACACAATTGCCGCAGAGAAGGAGAAGCAAGCTGCCTGCCTGCCTGCCTGGGGAGTGAATGAATCTTCCCTCCCCCGCCGCCCCCTCGCTCTGCCAACGTCAGCCGGAGATTTGCATGGCACAAGCGGCGCCCACCGCCGTCTCCTCCTCCTCCTCCTCCTCCTCCTCCAAACCGGGCACCGCGGCCATTGGAGCCGGCCAGCGCTGTGTGTGCGTAAATGTGCCACGCTGAAGATGCCGCCCGCTCTCGGCTGCTTCCAGAGGGTTAAACTCCATCTCCCCCTGGCTGCCAACCCGAGTTAATTTCCACCTCCACAACACCGGGGGTTGGGGAGATTTAATAGAGGGTTATTTTTAGCATCCTTCCAACACGCGCGCACACGCGGGCGCACACACGCACGCACACACCAAAAATCTTCTACAGGGAAGCTTCCCCCCGCAAAAAGAGAGACCTGAAAGGCCAGCCCAGAAATAGATGCGGGAAAGTTTGCAGCCTGTCAAAACCTCTCCTAACCTCCGCTCACCGGGAAGCAAGGCTGAGAGGAGTTCAGGAAACGGGGGGGTGGGAGAGAGAGAGAGAGAGAGAGAGAGAGAGAGAGAGAAGTCTTTTTCAGCCTCCAAGACTCTCTCTCTGGGCTCTGCTGACATCTCCGCACACGCCTGCCTGTCTCTGCAGCCTCCGATGGCACCCACCAGCCTCTCCGAGCGCCCATCACCAGGGCCTCCTGCCCACCAATGCAAGACCCCCTGGAGGCTCCCTGACCGAGCCCAGAGGTGGAAAGATTCCCCCTCCCATGTGCAAGCAGACCGCGGCTGGCATCGCATCTTTCGGGGGGAGGTGGCGAGGGATGAGGCAAACCAGCCTCCTTCTCTTTCCCGAGGTCTTTGCAGCTGGTATTTAGACAGCTGCGTGGAGAAGGGGAGCGGGGGCCAGCAAGAGAACAGAGGGGGCCATTTACGCGCCCAGGAGAGCCCGGCCAACCTAGGCAACACGGAGCTCCAGAAAGCCCGGAGCTGGGAGGATGGAGCGGTGGACGGAGCGAGTCAGAGACGGACCGAGTCCTCCCGGGCATTGCCCGGTGCCCAGATGTGCCTCCGGCTGCATTTGCAGCTGGAGGAAGAAGAGGAGGGAGCCTGGGGCTTCCTCTCCTCTCCTTCCTTCCTTTGCCCACCGCCAAATCTCCCGTTCCTCCCTCCCCGCCCCAAAGTCAGCTCCCTCCAAACGGTCCCTCTCCCTGGGATGCCACCCCCTCCACCGTTCCTCGGTGGCGCAGAGCAGGTCCCCCTCCCCTCTCCCTCGCTTCCCGGACCGGCGGGGAGGTGGGGGCAGCAATCCGGTCGCCTGAGCCAAGACCCGAGTTCGAGCCTCGTTCGGTTGAGATTTGGGGGTGGGGGAGTGCGAAAGAGCTGCTTTTTGAGCCCTGGAAGGTCGGGGGTGCGAAGAGAAGGCTCTCCATGCTTGCAAGGTCACCACGACGCGGGAGGTGGGCTATTTTTTCCCCCTCCGGTGGAGAGAGAGAGAAAGAGAGAGCAGTAGCGAGCCGGTGGCCGGCACTCACCGTAGACGCCTTGCCCGGAGATGCCCTCCAGCAGCACGGCGAGCAGCCACACGGCCCCGTAGGCTAAATCCATCTTGGCGGCGGCGGGAGCAGCGGCAGCCACATATCCGGGCGGAGGGGACCGGGAGCAGGAGGAGGCGCGCCCCGCTCGCTCGCTCGCTCGCTCCGCCACGGCCCGCTCGCGGCTCCCGAGGATGGAGGAGGGCGAGGACGAGGATGGAGAGGAAGGCAGCAGCAGGAGGAGGAGCCCCCCGGGCAGGAGGCGACGCGCGGTGGCGGAGGCTCCGAGCCCCGGCTAGATCGCGGCGTCCTTGCGCGGCGCACTCTGCTGCGGTGGGGCCGGCGGCAGCGGCTCGGCGGCGGCGGAACAGGGCGCAGCCATGGCGGGAGCGCCCCCGGCGCACTCCCGGGCCTGCGGGCGGCTGGCTCTCTCCTCCTCCTCCTCCTCCTCCTCCTCCTCCTGCAGCGGCGGGCCCGGGCTGGGAAAGGCAGGATGCGCGCCTGGCAGCAGCTGCGGGGCTTGCGCGCCGCGGTCACGTTGGGCGCTACGTGCTCCGAGCCGCCAGCCGACCAGGCAGCCCCGAGCCGGCCGCGTCAACCGCTCGCCGCCGCCGCCACAGCCGCTGGGACCGCTGGTGCCGCCGCCTCTCGCTTCTCCTCCTCGCAAGCGCCGCGGAATGGGAGGCGCCGCGCCTGCCTGCCTCCTGCTCGCCCAGCCTCCGCGCACCTCCTCCTCCTTCCTTCCCTCCTCCTGGCCTGTGGGAAGCTCGCCGGCTTGCGGGCAGCACCGCACGCTTCGTCGGCAAGCGGCTGGGTGCAGGGATCTGGCTCACGTCTGCTTGGACATCTTTGGCTAGGGCGCGCCGACCCGTCTCCTGGGGAGAGTCGAGGGGGATGGAAAGAGGTCCTTCTTGACGCAGCGCATAGCTAAAGCCTGGAAATGCCCCCTCCTGGGGGGGGGGCAAGGACGGCCACCGACTTGGAGGCTTTAAAAGAGGCAAACAGAAATTGGCGGAGGCGACGGCCCTCGATGGCTACCAGCCAGAATGGCACAGTTGGAGGCAGCAGTTCTTCTGAATGCCCGTTGCTGGAGGCTGCAGGAAGAGAGAGGGGCTCTTGCGCTCAGGGCTTGCTTATGGGCATCATCTGGTTGGCCATCGTGAGAACCGGATTGCTGGGCTAGACGGGCCACTGGCCTGATCCAGCAGGCTCAATTTATGTTCTTAATGGACACGGCTAACTAAACGCCAGGAAGAACTTTCTGACACTAAGAGCTGTTAGACAGCGGAACGCTCTCCTTCGGGAGAAGGTAGACTTTGCTTCCTTGGAGGTTTTTAAGCAGAGGTTGGATGGTCATTTGTCCTGGATGCTTTAGCTGAGATTCCTACATTGCAGGGGGGTTGGGCTAGATGACCCTTGGGGTCCCTTCCAACTCTACAATTCTAGGACTCTAGGCCGATTAATATAAGCCATAAATCAAGAAGGAGAGGGCTACCAATGGCTTCTAGATACGATGGCTATGCTCTCCTCCACTGTTGGAGGCAATAATGCTTCTGAATACCAATTGCTGGAGACCACAGGAGGGGGGAGAGTTCTTGTGTTCAGGTCCTGCTCCTGTGTTTCCCACAATGAGCATCTGTTTGGCCACTGTGAGAACAGGGTGCTGGATTAGACGGTCCATCGGGCCGTCACCCTGGGACCTTAGGGTGACAGGAGGGGAATAAATAAGTGAAGAATATTTATGTTCTTAAATATGTGACTCCTGGTCCTGGTCCTGGAAGCCACAGCGAAGCCAGCCAAAGGCCACCCACCCCCCAATCTGGATGACGTGATGTGCAAGGGGACTCTAGCAGCATTTTCCCCCAAGCTGGGGGACTCTGCACCACACTTTTGGGCATCAGGTCTTTTCACCCACTTGATTTTGGGTGGGCTCAGAAGCCATTTGACACCCACAAGACATGTTGTTGTTGTTTAGTCATTTAGTCGTGTCCGCCTCTTCGTGACCCCATGGACCAGAGCACGCCAGGCACTCCTGTCTTCCACTGCCTCCCACAGTTTGGACAAACTCATGTTTGTGGTTTCGAGAACACTGTCCAACCATCTTGTCCTCTGCCGGCCCCTTCTCCTTGTGCCCTCAATCTTTCCCAACATCAGGGTCTTTTCTAGGGAGTCTTCTCTTCTCATGAGGTGGCCAAAGTCTAGGAGTCTCAGCTTCAGGATCTTTCCACAAGACGATCTGTCCCACAAGACATACCCCTCTCAAAAGTGAAGACATGCATATATACAGAAGAAGTTCCCAAAGTCAACCTGGGAGGGGGAATAAGAGGGTGACCTGCATTATTCTCAAGGCCCCCTCTCCCTTCTGGGATAAACATCAACAGCTACTTTGTGTTGAATCAGCCCACTGGCTAGTACCTGTTCTCCAAGATCTGAAGCCCTGTCAATGAAATTATGGAGATGGTCTGCAGGCAATGTGTGTCTTCTTCCACTGAGCTATAGCTCTTCCCACAGATGATTTAATTTTCATTTCCTCAAATATGGGCTAATCTGGGATTTGAGCCTGGGACATGACCCCCAAAGTGAGAATTGGGACCCTTGGCCAGGAATGATTAGCCTGTAGCCCTCTAGATAGGGCTGGACTCCAGATCCCATCTGCCCTGGGGAGCTTAGCCAACCACCATCCAGCAACATCTAGATGGCCCACAGATTCCTCCTGCCCTACACAAAGAAGTTGAAAACTTTCAAGAGATGGACAATTCATAAATTTTGGGGTGAATGAATCTATGCTATCAAGAGGAAGAACTGAGGAGGCTGATCTAGCAGGTCTCTCCTTATGTTCTTAAATTCATTGAGTACAAGGCTATCACTAGACAATGCAGGAACATTCATGGAGCAGAATGAGGTGTGGACTCCAAGACAGACAACTTCCAGTTTACATGGGGGTTACGTTCCAATGTGCCATGCTTTTAAGAGAAATCAGGTATATTTGAAACACCATTGAAAAAGCCTGCATAGTTTTCTGTGCCCCTTTCTGTGACTTTTTTGTGACATTTTCGGGTCACTTCCACGTTCAGTGCGATGCTCACATGCGCGGTCATGCACATATCGGGTGCACCTACAACGATCGCTGCCTGTACTCATCCGCCACTAATGCACTATTATTGTGCCAGTTATATGTTGCAGAAGACACCTGCAAAAAGCCCCACCAATTGACAGGGGCTTCGTTTCCCACTCGCTGGCTTCCAATGGGCATTTGATTGGCCAACGCTGGAACGGGATGCTGTGTTATGATGGGCCATTGGTCTGATCCAGCAGGACCCCTGCGCACTCTTTCCAGCATTTGAGAGAGTTTCTGAATACAAGTTGCTGGCAATCACAAATGGGGAGAGGGGCTGTAGGGCTTCTATCCCGCTTGCATGGTTCCTATTGGAACATCTGGTTGGCCACTGTGAGAACAGGACCTTGGGCCTGATCCAGCAGACAGGCTCCCTTTCTGAGACAATAAGAGCAAGACAACAACAACAACAATTTATTTTTGCACCCCGCCCATCTGGCTGGGTTTCCCCAGACACTCTGGGCGGCTTCCACAAAGACCAAAAATAAACTAAGATGTCACACATTAAAAACTTCCCTGAACAGGGCTGCCTTAAGATGTCTTCTGAATGTCAGGTAGTTGTTTATCTCTTTGACATCTGATAGGAGGGTGTTCCACAGGGCGGGCACCACTACTGAGAAGGCCCTCTGCCTGGTTCCCTGTAGCTTTGCTTCTCGCAATGAGGGAACCACCAGAAGGCTCTCGGCACTGGACCTCAGCTTCTGGGCAGAACAATGGGGGTGGAGATGCTCCTTCAGGTATACTGGACCAAGGCAAAATAGTATTTAATAAGCACCACCTAGATGGCCTGGGCAAATAAAAGGTTTTTGCTGCAGGACATTTCAAGCAGCAGAAGGAAGGTCTTCATGGGGAGAATTCTAGAGACAGGGTGCCAACACTGAGAAGGCCCTCCCAAGAGGACCTCACTAGCTAGTCAGAGTACTTATGTGAGAGAAGGGATCCTTGATAATGAGGTCTATGGGGACCTGCCTTCTACTGGATCAGATTATTTCATCTCAGTATTCTCCATATTCAGTCACACAGTGACATTCTGTGGCTTCAGACAGCAAATGATCCTGCCCATAACCTGTTATATTTTCTCCAGTATCAGAGACAGACAGCCTCTCAGAAAGCCACTTGCTGGGTTTCATGAACGGGAGAGTGGTGTTGTGCTTTTGGGTTTCCCAAAGATACCTGGTGTCATGGTCTGGTTCACAGACGATCGAAGTCCCAGCTGGGGATGTCAGGACTGGGGGCAAGATGGTGGGGTGGGAGCAGAAACAAGAGTCCAGAAGCCAGGAGTCAGGAAGCCAAGAGTCCGAGGGTCAGAGAGCCGGCAGTCAAGAAGCCGAGGTTCAAGGATCAGGAAGCCAGAAGCCAAACGCAGCAAGGCAGGAAACGAGTTGCTGTGGCAAAGAGCCGAAGGGAAATGCTGACCTTATATCCCTTCCCAGCTCTTGTCACCAGGTGCTGTGAGTTACCAAGCTGCCTCACCTGTGAGCCTTTCCTCTTCAGAACAAACTTAGGAAGGCCCCAGTCCTGTGAAGTCCTATTGGTCACAGGGCCTGGCTCCTGCACCTGGTTCAACACTATGGAAAGCTCTACCATTAGGCTGAAGGAAGTGCCTGCCTCGGGTGGCAGTTGCTGAGGGAAGGGGACACAGCGGTGTGAGCTGTTTGACTTCCCCTGAGCCTCTGAAGGAAGTCAGACGTGGAGGAGCTGTCCCATTGCCAGTGCTGAACTGGGATGCAACTCCCAGCATGGTTGGCTTTTGCACACGGGTTGGGGTGCAGGGTCCAATATGGTTCTTCATTCCAGGCAGCAAAGTGTTGTTGGCCAGCCCTGCTCCTTACTAGAGTTCAAGGGTTCGTTCCACCCAGGCAAAAATGCTTGGGGTGGAAAGGGGGTGGCCAGTGAGTGGTGTGACCAGAGGAGAGGGGGAAGTAGCTGGGGTAAAAGCCCCAGAGACCAGAGAAGATGCCACATCCTGGTTCATCAGGGACAAAGGGCTAGAAGGTGCAATAGCAGCCTGAGGACCAGACCAGCCATTCATTTCCCCTCTTGCCTGCTTGGCTGACACTCTTGAAGCCAACGCTCCAGATCATTTTGCCGTCTCGGCTTGAGCTTTGAGCACATGAGTCTGTGCAAGGGCTTTCACACATGGGGGGGGGGGAGCCAGGGCCTTCCAAATCCAATTTTAGGGTGGTGAGTCAGCCTCCATGGTTTGATATGACATGCTAATGGCATTTCCTCCCAGCAAAAAAAAGGGGAGGTTGTTCTTTACGCAGAACCAACACCCCTGGCCCAAGGGAATGTGTCCTGTCCTCCACCCCAGCCCTGTCTTTGGCAAACATGGAAAATTGTCAAAACTCTCAAAACTTGGCATCGTAGGAAAGCAAAACTGCCTTCCCCTCCCCATCCCAAAATGTTGTGAATACATTTCGAATTGACATATAAAAATAAGGAGCAGGCATATGCTAAACCATACTGGGAGATCCCAGCAATGTAGGCATTGCTTAAACATGACATATCTGAGCTAATCTCTAATTGGGGTCCCTGAATATATTACATTTTAGGTGTACATCTAATGTTTCCCCCAGCAAATGTACACCTAGAAATTTGTCCAGAATTTCCAGCGGAAAACTCGATGCCTATTTCTTTTCATTAACTGTTATTTATAATATTCTTTGATTTAACAAAATATATATGTCACACATGTATATTATAACCTCTAAGCTGTATCACACGAAATACTTAAAATTATCAATTAAAACATGTAAAAGCAACTAAAAACATTTAAAGATAATTAACGTTAACAGTAAAAGAAAAGACACATCAATATCTACGAGTCTAGATGGGCTTACCTAAACAACAACAACAATTACCGTATTTT
Organism: Podarcis siculus; assembly: GCA_034642415.1. Lineage (NCBI taxonomy): Eukaryota > Metazoa > Chordata > Lepidosauria > Squamata > Lacertidae > Podarcis > Podarcis siculus. Next base: position 2,226,987 of record JAXCMG010000059.1, read on the forward strand.
TTTCTCTATAAGACTCACTTTTTCCCTCCTAAAAAGTAAGGGGAAATGTGTGTGCGTCTTATGGAGCGAATGCAGGCTGCGCAGCTATCCCAGAAGCCAGAACAGCAAGAGGGATTGCTGTTTGCACTGCGCAGCGTTTCCGCTTGTTGTTCTGGCTTCTGAGATTCAGAATATTTTGTTTTTGTTTTCCTCCTCCAAAAACTAGGTGCGTCTTGTGGTCTGGGGTGTCTTATAGAGCGAAAAATATGGTAATCAGTCACTGAAAAGAGCACAGTGAATGTGCCTGTCTGGTGTCAATTGGCAGGGAGTTCCAAAGTTTAGGTGCTGTGCTAAAATATTGATTTCTTACAAGTGCAGTGTAAGTGTTATTTGGAATCTCTGACAGCACCAGTTCTACAGACTGAAGTGGTTGAGCATAAGTGGTTGAGGTCAGGTGACCCAACAAGTAAACTGGTTCCAAGTCATTAAGAGTTTTATATACCACTTTGAACTGGGCCCAGTAAGAAGTTGGCAGCCAGTGCAGAGGTGCAATATGCTTCTCAGGAGGCACTGATGGCCACCAACTCGGGGGGCTTTGTCTATGAATTAGACATGGGGTGGCCAACTCCCAAGAGACTGTGATCTACTCACAGAGTTAAAAACTGGCAGTGATCTACCCCCTTTTTGGGGGTTCAGGTCAAAGTTGTTGAATTTTTTCAGGGAGGAGGTAAAATGTTGAGCTTTTTTTAGGGGAGCCACAGTTGTTCAGCTTCTTTGGGGGGAGCCAGTGATCTACCAGTAGATCACGATCTACCTGTTGGACATGCCTGAATTAGACAAATTCATAGAAGAGAACACTATCAATGGCTGCTAGCCAGGATGGCTTTGCTCTGCCTCCACTTTTGAAGCTACATTCTTCTGAATACCAGCTGCTGAAAACTGCAAGAGGGGAGACTGCTCTTGTTCTTGAAATCTGTTTGCAGGTTTCCCATTGGGGTATTTGGTTGGCCGCTGTGGGAACAGGAGGCTGGGCTAGAGGGATCCAGCAGGATCCTCTTATGTTCTTGCTGTGAGAAAACAAACAAACAGAAGCCTCCCTTTCCTTTTCCTCCCTCTTGTCAGTGCAATATCCATGCCCAAAATGAATGACAGATGATGCAGGCTGGAAAAAGCTGACCTGCTTGTCAAAATGTCCATCCAGAAGGGGCAGATGGTGGTAGGCCAAAGCCTTAACTAGATTGGGAGGCATCAAGCCAAGATACCTGATGCTATCTTGGCTGTCGACGGGAATGTGGCTCCGCTGCAAAGCCAAGTCGGTGTTGCGTGAGGGTTGAGTTCTCATTGAAGGGGAAAATCAAGGACTGTGTTGTATTGTAGGTTGGAGGCTCACAGGATAGGATGTCCCTCTGGCCTTCTCCAAATGTGCTCAGCTATTTCATCCTTTCTTTAGAGGACATGAGTCTCCAAGATCTACTACCTTTGTCACCCTCCTCTGGACACACTTCAGTTTGTCAACATCTTTCTTAAACTGTGGAATCCAAACCTGGAGACAGACCCCAGCCTACCCTCCAAGGTTTCTCCAATGAAAATAGGGATGTCCTATTCTACATCAGGTAGCTTCTCCCTCATTTGATCTCTCCACAGACATGTCATATACTCATATACAGAGACGCAGGTGGCGCTGTGGTCTAAATCACTGAGCCTCTTGGGCTTGCCGATCAAAAGGTCGGTGGTTCAAATCCACGCGAGGGACTGAGCTCCCGTTGCTCTGCCCCAGCTCCTGCCAACCTAGCAGTTCGAAAGCACACCAGTACAAGTAGATAAATAGGTACCGCTGCGGCAGGAAGGTAAATGGCGTTTCCATGTGCTCTGGTTTCCTGTTGGTGTCACGGTGTCCCGTTGCGCCAGAAGTGGTTTAGTCCTGCTGGCCACATGACCTGGAAAACTTTCTGTGGACAATCGCCGGCTCCCTCTGCCTGAAAGCAAGATGAGCGCCACAACTCCATAATCACCTTTATCCAGACTTAAGCGTCCAGGGGTCCTTTACTCTTTTGTATGTTGTTGTTGTTTAGTCATTTAGTAATTTCCGACTCTTCGTGACCCCATGGACCAGAGCACGCCAGGCACTTCTGTCTTCACTCTTTTGTGTACTCATATACATTGATCACCTTGAGTCAATTGCAACCTCTCAGCCTCACCTGCCTCACAGGTTTGTTGTGAAGAAAAAAGGTGTGAGGGAAGGGATAATGTGTAACACCTTCAACAGAGAAATGGAATGAAATAAAATTGGACGCGATGACTCCCAACTCTGCAATTTTATGATTCGATGTTATACTGCCGTTTGTCTTCCACCGAAAGCTACATCATTCGCCTCGCCATCCACCATGGCAAAACGCTGCAACTTAACGTAATTTACAGAATTAATTATGTAAATTGTGTTGCCATTATGTTCTTCCACCCCATTCATTTCAATGCAAAGGAAACCCAATGCAAATCGGGGGGAGGGGGGAGGATCAATTACTTGCCATTTGCGGACAGAAAACAACACTAGCAGCAAATGCTGATCATATTTGCAGGATTGATTTCCATTCCAGACATGGGGATGACAAATAAGCAAGCATTGGCAATTTCCACTCCGGTTTCTGTCAGAATTCTGTGACATCCCTGCAAGACAGACACATCTGCCAGGCAGCTGCACCAGGTGCTATGTCACTGCTGTTAGGCAGACGGCGATCCCTTATGCAGTTATACTGGCCAAGTTTCCCCCTCACTAAGGGCTCCTGCGCCCTTAACATCTGTTTCACAACTGTAAACTCAACAGGTGGTGCTATCCATATCCCTGTATGGGTATGCTGGAAAAGCTTCACCTATGGAACTTTTCATTATCCATTCCTTTTGTATCCCATCCTTGCCCCAAGGAGGAAAGGGGCCATGGGCACTGCCCTCCCCTTCCATTCATTGCCATAACAGAAATAGGGGTTAGGCTGGCACAGAGCCAGTGGATCAAGGTCAACCAGTGGCTCGACTGCATGGCAGACTGGAGATTTCACAGAACCATAGAAATGGAGAGTTGGAAGGAACCCTCTAGTCCAACACTCCGCAATGTAGGAATCACATCTGAAGAATCCACCTGTGGCTTAAAAACTTCCAATGAAGGCAAGTCCATCACTCTTTTCTTGCCATTGGTTGAGGTCCTAATTTCTTGCAGCAGAAAAGAAGCTTGCTGAAACTTCCATGCGACAGCAATTCTATGGCTATCCGATTGTGGGAATGTTGTAGATGCTAGGAGAGGATATATTGATTTAATAGTATCCTTCCTAACGCACACTTGTGAGTCAGCAGCAGAGAGACATTCCCCAATATATAACAGGAAGCCAGTTGGTAGACTTGTTTGAATCTCTTTACTTAAGCAATCTAACATGGCTTCGTTCAGATTGGAGTGTATTCCTGGCAAGACCCCTTTTCAAGGTAAAGGTAAAGGGACCCCTGACCATTAGGTCCAGTCGTGACCGATTCTGGGGTTGCGGCACTCATCTCGCTTTACTGGCCAAGGGAGCCGGCGTACAGCTTCCTGGTCATGTGGCCAGCATGACTAAGCCGCTTCTGGCGAACCAGAGCAGCGCACGGAAACGCCGTTTGCCTTCCCGCTGGAGTGGTACCTATTTATCTACTTGCACTTTGACATGCTTTTGAACTGCTAGGTTGGCAGGAGAAGGGACCGAGCAACGGGAGCTCACCCCGTCACGGGGATTCGAACCACTGACCTTCTGATCAGCAAGCCCTAGGCTCTGTGGTTTAACCCACAGTGCCACCCGCATCCCAAGACCCCTTTTATCCCTCTGAAAAAGGATAAAGACACAAGAAGCTTCTTTTAAAAGTATAACAAGAAGTTTACTCAGATTCAGTTCATAGTTGGATCCCTGAAGGCAGGCTTTAGCTTGTAGCTACAGATACAGTGTGGCTTACATCTTTTTGTAAGGACGGGTCCAGAGAGCCAGCAATGCAGTCCAAGAGAAGAAAAGGCATCAAAGGAGAAGAAGGTGGCTGTGTGACTGGACCTTTTCTGGGGTTTGCCAGGGTCACGCCCACCTACCTGCCCACATGCAGGAGGAGGATGTTTCAGACCAGGTGGAACAGGAAGTTCAACTGGCTGGATCAACATCCCCCTGTCCGTGTCCACTCTAGGCATACAAGGAATGTTGTATTTGACTGCTCCAATGGATACATCCCACACCTATCACCTCTCAGTCTTCTTCCAGCTTGAGCATCTCCAACTCCCTCAACCATTCCTCATAAAGTTTGGTTTCCAGATCACATATTCCAGCCTGTCAATATGCTACTTAAATTGTGGCACCCACAACTGGACACACTTCTCCTGGTGGGGTTTGACCAAAGCACAATGGCTTCCCTTGGTCGGGACACTCCATTTCTGTTGATTAGACCTCAGGCCTGTCTGCCATTTGAAAGAACCGTGTCCCAGCGAGCAGGAAATCACATTATTTGGCAAAGTTCCTGCAGTTCCTGCCATCTAACCCGGCTGCTATTGTGAGAAGGGGAGAGCTCACTGCCTCATGGGATTTTGCCTGCAATTAATATTCAGTGCACACCTAGAATCCCATAAGTAAATAGCTGCAAATGGTTGGGTCCATCATATTTCTCTTTAAATGTGCCAAACTAATTCAATTTCATTCCAATTCGAAATGGGCTTGATAATGTTGACCTTCTCACTTCTCACACATTACATCAATCAGAACACCGCCAACCTGGATGGCTTTAAAAGGGGATTAGATAAATTCCTGGAGGAGAGGGCTATCGATGGCTCCTGGCCACAATGGCTAGGTTCTACCTCCACAACTGGAGACAGGAATACTTCCAGTCTGCAACATTCTTCCGGACGGCCACTGTGAGAAAGGATGCTAGACTAGACTGGGAGATTCACCAAGGTACTTGCTGGCCTGGGCTGCCCAGTAGTCCACCTGCCTGCCCCCATCTCCCTTCTCCAAAGCCTCCAGCACAGCTGTGATGGACCAGCAGCTCTGAGAGCCCATTTTCTTGGATGCTGTAGTTCAGAGCACCACCTGTTGGCAGCCATGTGAACTGCAGAGTGACAACATCCTTAGAAAATATCGGGTTTACATAAAGCACACACAAATCTCTATCTATATCTCTGATGTGGATTTCCAGCTGTGAAGAGACCAGAAATACACAGGAGAGTCTTGTGGATTAGACATGGTCCTCAACCAGGGGGCCAATTATGCTAGGGAATTTTTTAATTTTATGAGCTATGTGACTTTGCTGTAGTTTGAACTTTTTACACAGCCTTTTCATGCATTGTGATATTTTATGTGTTGTGACTTTGTTGTCATTGATTATAGTCCAGTAATGATTTTCTGTAACTGTTGAGAGTGGATTTCTGTTTATTCTTTGCTGACATTTTGAGAGTTAATTTTATTGCGTAATATATTCTAAATGGATTATTGAACATTACTTGATACAAGTTGCTTATTTTAAGGTCATTTTTTTATTGTGACACATCTGCATTGGGTCGGATTGTTACAGGATGTGTGATCCTTGTTTTATATTTTGTTGTTTCTGCAGCTTACGGAAACTGCCTTGTGTAGAGCAATAGAGAAAGATGGTATACAAATTAAAAGGGAAATGAAGAAATGAAATCTGTGTAACTTAATGGAGTGCATAGCGGAAACTACTTTATGCAGAAGAAGGTGGGCAGGAGGGAACGGGTGGTTGCCAGCTGGGCAGGGCGTGGGGAGGCAATCTGTCCAGCTCCTTTAAGAAGTTCCATATGCAGAAATCACCAGGTCAACCTCTGCTAGCTCCTTCCATTTGTTGCAACAAATGATAGAGATCCATTTCTTGCCAGGATGCTGCCCTCCCAGTTCCCATGCAGATTAGAAGACCTGCAATTGCTGGCGACTGAGACCCTGTTATAAGAACATCTCCGGGGCTCAGTTCCAATGCTGGGAAGAACACCGATTTGTCAAGGGTTAAATCCTATGTAACCATTTCACGGTTGCCTTTTAGCATTTTGATTGCGTGTCCCACTGAGCCAATTTTCCAGGAAGGCCAGTGATGCATTTTAATGTAAAGAAAGTCATTGGGGGATATGGGTTTTTGTAGCCCCCATGGAAAAGGCTCCCTTCCAAAAGAGACACTTGGGACAGTCTGCAGCAGGCAGCCCACTCCTGCCCCCCAGCCATATCTCTGAAGGTTCCCATCTGTAAGCAGCTCCCTGGACACAGCAAACTAGCAAAGGGCTGTTGTGCTCTAGCCTTGCTTAGTAGCTTCCTTTTGGGACATCTGGTTGACCACTGTGGGACCAGGATGCTGAACTAGATTGGCCTCTTCTGACATCCTTGAATTAGGCCAAGCATTTGGGGTTTGGAAAAAAAAAAGATGATTGGGATGAGACATGATGGGTTTTTATTTTATATATTTTTAAAATATATATATATATATATATATATATAAATGATGTGAAGGGAGAGAGCATTTCCCACAACACTTTCTCCTAATACTTGAGTCGCTCAAGGAACTTCATAGGCAGCAGATTCACCACAGGCACTGTATTTTTTGCTCTATAAGATGCACCAGACCATAAGACGCACCTAGTTTTTGGAAGAGGAAAACAAGAAAAAAAATATTCTGAATCCCAGAAGCCAGGACAGCCAGTGGGATCGCAGCACAGTGACCCTGCTGGCTGTCCTGGCTTATGGGATATGCGCACAGCCTCTCCCGGGCAAGGGGAGCCTTCATCCCCTGCCCGGGAGAGGCTGCGTGTGGCTAAGGCTCCCCCAAGAGCCACGCTCCCTTTAAAGAGCACGCAGAGTGTGTATGCGGCTCTTGGGGGCTTTTCCCCGAGGAGGGAAAAGGGCAGCCCTTCTCCCTCCTCGGGCAAAAGCCCCCAAGAGCCGCACACACACTCCTCACGGCTCTTTAAAGGGAGCGCTGAGCAGAGCCTCCCACCTGCATTTGCTCCATAAGACGCACACACTTTTTAGGAGGGGAAAACTGTGTCTCACAGAGCAAAAAATACAGTACGTTTCCAAGCACAATTCAAAGTGTTGCTGCTGACCTGTAAAGCCCTAACAGACTCGGCCGTGTATACCTAAAGGAACATCTCCACCCTCAATGTTCAGACTGGCGCACTGAGGTCCTCCTCTGAGGGTCTTCTGCTGGTTCCCTCACTGTGAGGTTATAGGGAACCTGGCAGAGGGCCTTCTTGGTTGTGGCGCCCGCCCTGTGGAACGCCCTTCCATCAGATGTCAAGGAGATGAGTAATTATACAACCTTTAGAAGACATCTGAAGGTAGCTCTGCATAGGGAAGCTTTTTAAGATTCAACATTTTATTATGTTTCTATATCTGTTGGGAGCTGCTCCGAGTGCCCGGGGCAACCCATTCACATGGGTGGGGTACAATGTATTTATTATTATTATTATTATTATTATTATTATTATTATTATTATTATTGTTATTATTATTATCCTAGAAGATAAGGTGCCGGTAGTCACCATGAAGTTGTTACAGTAAGTGCCTCATTTTAACCAATTGTCGTCTTCTTCTTTTTCTTCTTGAGGTTCTTGCATTGCAGGGATCTGGGCTAGGTGACCATTGGGTCCCTCTGAACTCTGTAATTCTATGATTCTATTAAAGGGTTGTTTTCTTTTCGCACTACATAATGAACTTTGGATCCACTAACGCAAAATGTGGAGATGACCATTAGCTTGCTTTAAAGGGTGATTAAACAACTTCATGACAAACGTGGAGGAGGAGGAGGAGGAGGTCTATTCACAGGAACTATGGATCCATGAGAAACAAAACCTCTAATTTTAACAGACCTCTCTGACTGTGAACTTCTATTAGCTGCAAAGCAGAGAAGGGCATTTTATTCCTGGCCCTCCTGGATGCTCTGGGTTGGAGAAGAGGACACTGGCTTAGGCTGACCCAGCAGGGCTCCTCTTCTATTTTTACAACTGCCTTGGGACCCAGTCTCCCGATCAATGGGGGTCCAGCCATGATGTCTGGGCTCTTGGCAAATACGCAGAGATCCACGTGGCTGCCCAGCTTCTCCCCAGAACGATCTTGCCTGAAAATTGGACACAGTCCTTGTGGAGATGGCAGCTGGTCCCTCTGGTGGACTTGCCAGACAACTGCCAGAGGAAGGCAGGTGAAAGCTTGACATTCTCCGCTCTTCAGTGACAGATGCTGGAAAGAACAGAGGCTCTATCGGGTGACAAGTTTTCCAGACAATGTTTATCGATCCCTCTGTTCTATTGACAGGGAAAGCGTTCAATATTATCTTTCCGAGTCTTGCAAAATAAGGAGAGGCCTTGAGGACACTAGCCCCACCCCACCCAATGTCTACCATGGTTGCAAAACACACTCCCTTAAAAACAAAGGGGGGGGGGAGATGGATATAGGTGTGTGCTAAGGGAATCCAAGTTCAGATCCAGCACAAAATAAATTTTGCAGCTTTCCTTCCCATGTTAGAGGGCTCTCTGCTGTTCTGGGTGCCTTACAATATTGTAGAGCTGGAAAAGGGCAACCGGAAAGGTCAAGAGCATAGGTAGGCAAACTAAGGCCCGGGGGCCGGATCCGGCCCAATCGCCTTCTAAATCCAGCCCATGGATGGTCCAGGAATCAGCATGTTTTTACATGAGTAGAATGTGTCCTTTTATTTAAAATGCATCTCTGGGTTACAGTGGTACCTCTGGATGCGAACGGGATCCGTTCCGAAGCCCCATTTGCATCCTGAAGCGAACGCAACCAGCGCCCACGCGTGTGCGGGTCACTATTTGCTGCTTCTGTACATGCGTGTGACATCATTCTGAGCGTCTGTGCATGTGTGAGTGGCGAAACCCAGAAGTAATGCTCTCCGTTACTTCCGGGTCGCTGCGGAGCACAGCCTGAAAATGCTTCACCTGAAGCTACTTCAATCCGAGGTATGACTGTACTTGTGGGGCTTAGGAATTCGTTCTCTTTTTTTCTTTTTCAAAATATAGTCCAGCCCCGAACAAGGTCTGAGAGACAGTGGACCGGCCCCCTGCTGAAAAAGTTTGCTGACCCCTGGTCAAGAGGATGGAGGAAGTCCTCTATGAATAAAGGCTATAGCATTTGGGACTTTTTAACTTTGGGAGAAAAGCAATGACAAAGCTAAACAGCATCTTAAAAAGCAGAGACATCACCTTGCCAACAAAGGTCCGTATAGTTCAAGCTATGGTTTTCCCAGTAGTGATATATGGAAGTGAGAGCTGGACCATCAAGAAGGCTGATCACTGAAGAATTGATGCTTTTGAATTCTGGTGCTGGAGGAGACTTTTGAGTCCCATGGACTGCAAGAAGATCAAACTGATCCATACTTTAAACTAGTGAGAAGTAACATATCCCTCCTTCCCCCCCCAAAAAAAACCCCAGCAATCCAAGAAGCATTGATTTAAATGTAAAATAGGAGGCAAGCAGATTTCCGTCAGCCCCACCCAAGATGGCCATCTGCCACTTTGGCTGAAGGGAGCATGACCAGGTTCAAGGGAGATTCTGGAAGTTGTTTCATAGAATCAAATAAATGCAGAGTAATCCAGCCCCCCCCCTTGCAGGAATCACAGCTACAGAATCCCTGACAGAGCCATCCAGCCTTTGTTCAAAAACCTCCAGGAAGGAGAATCCACCAGCTCCCAAATGAGTCCATTCCACGGTTACCATCAGAAAGTTCTTCCTGATATTTAGTCAGAATCTCGTTTATGGAAACTTGAAGACATTGGTTCATGTCCTACCCTCTGGAGCAGAAGAAAACAAGTTTTCTTTCCATAGGACAGCCCTTCAGATATTTAAACATTGATAAAATATTGTTTTGCTCTTGCTTTCTCACGGTCCGGTCTACTGGAAGTCCCAGCTGAGGACGTCGGGATGAGGGGCAAGATGGCGGGGTGGGAGCAGGAACAAGAGTCCAGAAGCCAGGGGTCCGAGGGTCAGGAAGCAGGGAGTCACGAAGTCAAGGGTCCGAGGGTCGAGAAGCAAGGAGTCACGAAGTCAAGGGTCCAAGGACCAGGAAGCAAGAAGCCAAAAGCAGCGAGGCAGGAAACGTGTTGCTGTGGCAAAGAGCCGAAGGGAAAGGCTGACCTTATATCCCTTCTCGGCTCTTGCCACCAGGTGCAGTGAGTTACCAAGTGGCCTCACCTGTGCGGCCGCGCCTTGCCTCTCCAGAACAAACTTAGGAAAGCCCTAGTCCTGCAAAGCCCTACTGGTCACAGGGCCCGGCTCCTGCACGCACTCCTGACATGCTTTTGTTTTATTATGCATTTTCTTTTCTCATTTTGTTTTTTAATGTTGTGAACTGCCCTCTGATCTTCAGGTGAAGGGCACTATACAATTTTGGCAAGTAAATAAATAAATAACATTTCAAAACGGCAGTGTTATAAGGAAGGCTAAAGGACGCCATTGGAGTGGTGGCCATGGGGAGGACAAAGGAGGGAACGTTGATGGATACCTCTTGCCCAGTTGGCCCTCCCTGACTGAGAGAGGGGGCTCACGGCTCCCCTGTAGCCCCCTTCAGTCCCAGGAAGATGTCTTCCTGGATGTTTATCACAGGATTGCAGGAGAATAACAATTAGGTTTTATCAGGATGTCACCGTTGATTAAAAAAGGCGGTGGATCCAGGAGGACTGTGAGATAATTACATTTTCCACGGTGCGGTACTGTAACATTTTATTTTTGGAATATAGCCTTTCACCGCCATAAACCCCAATCGCTTAATATTCATCTCAGACTCCCGCACACAATAGGCAGCGGCCCTGTGGAGATACAGTACCTGCAGCCTCTGACGTCGTGCATCCTCTTTATATATATATAAAGAAATCTAAATTGCAGCTCTATTCCTGTAGAGGCTGAAAGAAAGAGCTGTCAGCAAACTTTACCACAGTGCCCTGATTTCCATCCCACACTGCCGACAGGCTGCCTGCCTGCCTGCCTGCCTCATTTGCTGAGTAGTGAGAGAACATTGGGGCAAAGCGGTGGGTGGGCCAAGGAAAGCAAGACCCCAAATAGATTGCAGGAAGGTCAATGCATACTCGCCTTTTCTCCATCCTAAAAAATCCCTGACGCTGCAAAGTTTTATCATAGGAGCATCACTCCACCCCCTTGAGACTCTGGGTTGCCCTTTTCGAACCGTCTCCAACTCTACGGTATCCTTTTTGAGATCAGGCAGCCAGAACGAGACACGGTCTTCCAAATGCAGTTGAACCAAAGATTTGTTTAAAATAATCTTTGTTTAAAAAAACACACACAGAAGCTTTCCTACTAGGTATCACAGGAGTGGACTTACGAAGATCACAAAAGAATTAATTTATGTATGCAACCACTGCCAAATGGACACTGTTAGCACAACATTGGAAGCAAGAAGGAGTCCCACCTAAAGAAGATTGGCAAGTCAAACTAATGGAATAATCTGAAAAGGCAAAAAATGACAATGAAACAAAGAGGAAGAGATGACAATGAATTTAAGGAAGAACAGGAGATGTTTATTGCATATATACAGAAGCACTGTACACAGATTAATACATAAGCAGGATTTTAGGATTAGTGTGGGCGGCACTGTGGGTTAAACCACAGAACCTAGGACTTGCCGATCAGAAGGTCGGTGGTTTGAATCCTGCGACGGGGTGAGCTCCCGTTGCTCAGTCCCTGCTCCTGCCAACCTAGCAGTTCAAAAGCACATCAAAGTGCAAGTAGATAAACAGGTACTGCTCTGGCGGGAAGGTAAACAGTGTTTCCGTGCGCTGCTCTGGTTCGCCAGAAGCGGCTTAGTCATGCTGGCCACATGACCCGGAAGCTGTACCCTGGCTCCCTCGGCGGCCAATAAAGCGAGATGAGCGCCACAACCCCAGAGTCGCTCACGACTGGACCTAATGGTCAGGGGTCCCTTTACCTTTATGCTTTACCTTTAGGATGACTTGTAATTTTGTTATGAATGGACAATAGGTAACTTCAAAGTTAAGAATGGACATGTGATACATTGACAGATAATGGAACCAAGGAAGGGACTAGAGGAAAGTCCCATGTACTAGGCAAAGGTAAAGGTACCCCTGCCCGTACGGGCCAGTCGTGTCCGACTCTAGGGTTGTGCGCTCATCTCACTTAAGAGGCCGGGAGCCAGCGCTGTCCGCAGACACTTCCGGGTCACGTGGCCAGCGTGACAAGCTGCATCTGGTGAGCCAGCGCAGTACACGGAACGCCGTTTACCTTCCGCTGGTAAGCGGTCCCTATTTATCTACTTGCACCCGGGGGTGCTTTCGAACTGCTAGGTTGGCAGGCGCTCGGACCGAACAATGGAAGCGCACCCTGCCACGGGGATTCGAACCGCTGACCATACGATCGGCAAGTCCTAGGCGCTGAGGTTTTACCCACAGCGCCACCCGCGTCCCTTTCCCATGTACTAGGAAGAACTTAATAATGGCAAGAGCTGTTCAACAGTTGAAGGGATGGCCTCCAAGTGTATTGGAGTCTTCTTCATTGGAGGTTTTCCAACAGAGATTGGATGGCCATCTGCGAGGGGTGCTTTAGCTGCGATTACTGAACTGCAGGGGGTTAGACTAGGTGATCCTTAGGGGATCCCTTGGAACTCTGCAATTCTTTGATTCTCTGGAAACCAGGACTTGGACTCCCAGAGGTTGGGGGCTCTTTTAATTGAGCAGCAGAAAATCCAGGAGTCAGGTAAGATGCCTCAGCATGTTGGTTGATGGATGGCCTGGGGTCTGAACACATGAGCTTGCTCTTCTGCTCTGCCAATACCAGCGGCACTCGAAAAAAATGCAGCCTTGCTCCTCCCATACTTTCTTCAGGTTATTTTGCAAGCGAAGGGCACACACAGATAATTCAGCGAAGGCTGACATTAAAAAGAGTAATGACGATCTTCTGCATTATCAGCAGGGGTGGGTGGGTGGGGGGGACAGCAAGGGAGCCAGCCCTTGTTAAGTTATACAGATAGATGAATGCACAGCGCACTTGCTTGGCAAAGTTCTCTCTTGTGTGCTATGGAAATGAGCTGCGGGAGCAATTTAATATCGTGTAACCTAGCTGAGTTGATACGCCTGCATGGAGGGAAACTCGTCTGGAACGTCTCTCTCCGGGCCTCCTCAGAATTCCCAGGGAAATGATGGGCACTCCACCATCGCCCCTGGCTAACAGATACTCTGCATCAAACACAGGAGAGACATTATTAGCATGGAAAGGCTGTGCCCATCCCTCGTGAGAGGAGGATGCCAGAGAGTACAGTGGTACCTCTGGTTGCAAGCGGGATCCGTTCCGGAGTCGCGTTCGCAACATGAGCAGAACGCAAGCCGCGTCTGCACGTACACGTGTCGCAATTCGCCACTTCTGTTCATGAGCATGATGTCATTTTGAGCGTCTGCGCATGCGCAAGTGGCAAAACCCAGAAGTTACCATTTCCGGTACTTCTGGGTCGCCACAGGACACAACCTGAAAAGACGTAACCTGAACCGAACGTAACAAGAGGTATGACTGTAGATGGATTTGAGCACACTCTGCTGGCAAGGGGAGACAGGGAGCTTGGTGGGTGTGAAACAGACATTAGAATAATAGAAGTTTGAAAAACAGGGCTGTGCATAATCTAGAATTATGCATGGCATGGAAGGAGTGGATAGAGAAAGCCTCGACAGTAAGAGCTGTTTGACAGTGGAATTTGCTGCCAAGGAGTGTGGTGGAGTCTCCTTCTTTGGAGGTCTTTAAGCAGAGGCTTGACAGCCATATGTCAGGAGTGCTCTGATGGTGTTTCCTGCTTGGCAGAGGGTTGGACTCGATGGCCCTTGGGGTCTCTTCCAACTCTATGATTCTATGATTCCCTCCCTCTCTCCTAGCATTGGAACTTCTGGGCATCCTATGAAGCTGAATGTTGGGAGATTCAGGAAAAATTGTAGAAGGGCAGTGCAGTTTCACGCAGTGAAAGAACTATGGAACTGGCTCCTGCAGGATGTGAATGAATGTTCAGGGTGGCAGGAGAGGATATATTGTTTATTAATATCCTTCCTATCTTGTGCTAGCAAGTTCCTTTATGTAGCAGAGTTACATTCCCCCTTTTTATATGCACAGCAGATAGCTGGTTGCAGGCTCGTGTGAGCATCTCACTATTATACAATTCAGTCTGTCTCATATTGAATTGTACATTCCTGGCAAGTTCCTTTGAATCCCTCTTAAATGAATAAAGACACCACCATCTTATTCAAAGTCAATAAAAGAAGTTTACTCACATCAGTTCACAGTTGAATTCCTGAAGGCAGACTTAGTCACAAATATGTACATGTGGATCTAGCCCATTTGGGGAATAATCCCAGTGCTTCTGCTAGCAGAGCAGTCCTAGCTAAAAGCTGGTCAAATGAAGAAGGAAGTCAAAAAGAGAGAGGTGTGCTGTGTGACTCGTCCTTTTGTTACCTGGACAGGTGAGGTCACACCCACCTTCTATCACATGCAAAAGGAAGGATGCTCCAGCCAGGAGGAACAGGAAGTTTTGACTGGCTGGACCAAACATTCCTGTGCATGTCCACTAAACAAGGAATGCTGTACTTGACTGCCTCTCATGGATCACACCCCACACAGGAGGCAATGATGGCCACCAACCTGGATGGCTTTAAATGAGGTTTAGACAAGTTCATGGAGGAGGAGAGGGCTGCTGATGGCTACTAGCCAGGGTGGTTCGGCTCGGCCTCCACAGCAATGTTTCTGGAAGCCAGAGGAGGAGAGAGGGGTCTTGTCCTTGGATCCTGCCTGCAGCTTCCCCACAGGTATCTAGTTGGCCCCTATGAGAACAGGCATTGGCCTGAACCAGCAGGCTCTTAACAGGAGCTGTTTGCGATGTTTTGTTTGTCCAGCTTAGACTGTCCCCCGAGAGCAAAGAATCTGGCGAGCTTCAGCACCGCTCCACGAAGGATGATTTACCTGCATGGAGGTAATTGTGTAGGAAAACACTTCCAACACGGCAACATTCAGCATCCTACTGGAGAGCTCCTCACAGCAGGAGGACGGTGATCCAGCTACCTGCTGCAGCAGCCTCTGTCAGCTCCCTTGTGGATTTGTAGTGCATTGGGGGGCGGGAGAGAGCTCTTGCCAGACTTCAGATATCACAGTTTGTAAAAGGTGTGCGTGGTGCAGGCAGAGAGAGGGTTTTTTCCCCTCTCCTCTCCCTTTCTTCATAGTACCAAAGCACAATCTCACCCAATTAAACTGATTGGCAGCAGATTGAGGACAGATGAAAGAAAGCCCTTCTTCACACACGGCACATAATTAATTCAATTAACAAAAAAAGCTTTCGTTTTAAACGCTGCGTTAAGGGCGGTTTCAATCTTCATTCCAGCTCCAAAATGCGGGAGTATTAGAGCTCTTAAGGGCTACAGTATTAAGAGACGTGGTGTGATGGCCTGGGATTCGGACTTGGAGGCTGAACCTGAGGGATCCCAGCCTGCACAGGAGTCCCTGCCTCCAGAACCAGCTGAGCCGGGGCTGGGGCCTGAGCCTGAAGGGTCCTCACCTGTGCTGGGTCCTCAGGTGCAGGCATCAGCTGAGTCTGCTCTGGCTCTTGAGGTGATGGAGGACCCATTGCCTGCAGGTGCTCCACTCTCAGCCTCATCAGAGGAAGCGGAGGTTGCCTCTGGGTCCGGGAACCCTCCAGCCTCTCCTGAGCTGCAGAGGCTCAGGGCAGAGAGGCGGAGGGAACTCAGTTCCCGCAGGAGGAGCGCTCGCCTCCAGGCCAGGAGAGGCGAGTCACCAGAGGATTGGGGCCGCCCTATGCCTCGGGGCAGATAAAAGCCAGCCAGCCCCAGTCCCAAGTTGCGGGAGCAACATTGTTGGTTGCTAGTTCCTGCCTGAACCCTGTCCTGCTCTTCTGCCAGAGCTCCTGATGTCACCCGACTCCCTGCCTTGGACCCAGCTTTGACGGACAGCCTCCATACCACACCCTCGACCTCGGACTGGACTTGGACCTCGCCGCATGGGACCAGCACACGTGCCATTTAGACGAAATGGAGAGGGTGTGGGGTCCCACCCAGCTTCAAAGATGGTGATCTTAAGAAGAGCTGGCTAGATCCGGCCAATGGTCCATCTATTCCAGCATCCTGTTCTCACAGGGTCCAGCCAGATGCCTGATGGAAAAGGGCCCCTTCCTGCTTCTTGTCTGTCAAAGACTGAGGGTTCATCCCCACTTCCATCTGATCCATGACTTCTAGGCAAAGGTCTGAGAGGTGTTGCTTTGATCCTGCCCCTTTCCCCAGAAAAACCCGATGTTTGCTGCTGAATCAGAGCAAACGTCAACATACCCTCCAAGTGTCCCTATTTTCCAGGAACAGTCCTGGAATTTACATAAACCCTTTGTAAATTTGCCACCAATATTGCATTCAAAATCTTTGCATCAACATTCATTAATTGTTCATAAAGTTCAACAAAAAAAGCAGAAGATACATAGCTGTCAACTTTGTCCTTTTCTTGTGAGGAATCCTATTCGGAATAAGGGAATTCCCCTTAAAAAAGGGGGGAAATTGACAGCTATGCAGAGGAACCAGGGGATCAGTTCATTCTATATCCCGTTCATGCATAAGGTCCATGTATCTGTGGGCTGCTATTATTTTACATCTGAAAATTGATTACATTTATGTATGAGTTTACATGTATAGTGTCTGAGCATGGATTAAATTTGCTTTACTTCTGTTGTGCCATATGGGTCACTTTAAGAAAGAAATTTTGTATCTGTGGATTGCCAACACCTGTTACTCAAACCAATATTGCGCTTGTCCACATAATCTTGCTTTGTAAAAGGTGTTGTTTACTGCAAGCACCACTATGCTATAAGATCCACTATCCTGTAACATTACATATGGTATGTACAGTAGTGTAAAGTTTTTTTAATATTATTTTTTGCTGAAAAATGTGTGAGATTACGATAGTGTATTTATTTGCATTACCTAGAGCCTGTACTACCGATGAAGCCTAGGATGGCGAAACAAGGCTAATATTCCGGAAATCCTTGTCTTAGACTCTGTGAAAGGTTTCTGTGGAACTGTAACAACCCTTCATGTGGATTATTGGACTCTATGAACAGACAGTCCATGGGACTGTCAGTCCATGGGACTTGAGGGTCCCATGGACTGCAAGAAGATCAAACCTCTCCATTCTGAAGAAAATCAGCCCTGAGTGCTCACTGGAAGGACAGATCCTGAAGCTGAGGCTCCAATACTTTGGCCACCTCATGAGAAGAGAAGACTCCCTGGAAAAGACCCTGATGTTGGGAATGATGGAGGGCACAAGGAGAAGGGGACGGCAGAGGACGAGGTGGTGGGACAGTGTTCTCGAAGCTACCAGCATGAGTTTGACCAAACTGTGGGAGGCAGTGGAAGACAGGAGGGCCTGGCATGCTCTGGTCCAGGGGGTCACGAAGAGTCGGACACGACTAAACGACTAAACAACAACATGAACAGACAGATGGAATAGACACTTATATGTGTATGGACCTTATGCATGAACAGGATATAGAATGAACTGATCCACTGGTTCCACTGGAGAGCCAGTGTGGTGTAGTGGTTAAGAGCGGTAGTCTCCTAATCTGAGGAACCGGGTTCGCGTCTCCGCTCCTCCACTTGCAGCTGCTGGGTGACCTTGGGCTAGTCACACTTCTTTGAAGTCTCTCAGCCCCACTCACCTCACAGAGTGTTTGTTGTGGGGGAGGAAGGGAAAGGAGAATGTTAGCCGCTTTGAGACTCCTTTGGGTAGTGATAAAGCGGGATATCAAATCCAAACTCTTCTTCTTCTTCTTCTTCTTCTTCTTCTTCTTCTTCTTCTTCTTCTTCTTCTTCTTCTTCTTCTTCTGCTGCTGCTGCTTTTTTCATTGAACTTTATGAGACTTCAGTTGAAATCTACAATTTGATACAATGAATAGTATACCTTATTTATTGAAAAATACAGCTGGTAACATCTTGTGTGTTTATTGGAGTGGGTTTCGGCAGCAGCTGCCTGGGGTGTGTCGCTCTCCGCCAAATACCCAAGTACGACTCTCCCAGCAGCCGCTCAGAAATGTTTGCTTGTGTCAAATGAGCTAACGCTGGTCGTTTGGCGGAGCTACATGCTCTGGTCCTTGATGGGATCGTTCCCGATAACGGCTTCACAAATTGGAAGAAAGTGATACGCCTCAGCTGGGAACACGTAGAGGATTTTTCTCATCCAGCAAAGGGAGCAGACCTTGATAGACTGGACCTGGAGGTTCCCATTGTGCAAATATTATACACCCGCCACCTCTCCTGTCCCTACTTGGCTAAAAGCTGAATATGTGATCCCCTTGGCATTTTTTAATTTCCCCTTGTTCGGACAATGCTCACCAGTAACAGCCGATGTCTCAAACGTTCTCTCTGCTAAATCTGGCGTTTCTGATCCTCAGGAATTCTGAAAATGACACCTACACTCGCTAGATTCAACGTGCTGCCATCTGCCTTATTGCAGGACAGATTCCAGGGTAAACCGTACTCGGAATGAGTCTGTCTGTGATGGCCTGGGATTTGGACTCAGAGGCTGAACCTGAGGGATCCCAGCCTGCACAGGAGTCCCCGCCTCCAGAACCAGCTGAGCCGGGGCTGGGGCCTGAGCCTGAAGGGTCCTCACCTGTGCTGGGTCCTCAGGTGCAGGCACCAGCTGTATCCACTCTTGCTCCGGAGGTGATGGAGGACCCACTGCCTGCAGGTGCTCCACTCTCAGCCCCGTCAGGGGAAGAGTAGGTTGCCTCTGGGTCCGGTAACCCTCCAGCCTCTCCTGAGCTGCAGAGGCTCAGGGCAGAGAGGCGGAGGGAACTAAGTTCCCACAGGAGAAGGGCTAGCCTCCAGGCCAGGAGAGGCGAGTCACCTGTGGACTGGGGCCGCCCTATGCCTCAGAGGAGATAAAGGCCAGCCCGCCCAGTCCCAGGTTGCGGGAGCAACGTTGTTGGTAGCCTGTTCCTGCCTGCACCCTGTCCTGCTCTTCTGCCAGAGTTCCTGACCCCACCCGACTCCTTGCCTTGGACCCCGCTTCAGCTTTGATGGACAGCCTCATACCGCACCCTTGACCTTGGACTGGACTTGGACCTCGCCTCTCGGTTAGCCCCCAGGACCAGCACACTGTCCCTGTGGCTTGATGGAGGTAGAAACTGTCTCTCTTGCCTTGTTACGCCACCATTTCTATGGGGATATTACCCCTGATATGCAAAAATCTCCAAATGAATCCAAACTTCAATGTCTAAAATCTCTGGTAGAGGACAAGGATCCTGAGATCACGTTAAGGGTAGCCAAATTCTGTGAGTTTGCCATAAAACTTAGGGAACAAGCTGTGTTATCATAATGATTAAGGCCTTAAATGATAATTTTAGGTTATATGTTAGTGACTAAGTTTTAATTTATATATTTTTTAACTGTTGCTATATCTGTATTGTCCCTGTTATACCTAATTGCAAATTCAAATGTATCCCTATTGTGTTTTATGACTTCCTTGATATTGTATGTGGGCTGGAACTGGTCTGTGACCGAAATAATAAAATTCATTCACCTGCACTGCTTCAAAAGGCCCATTCCTCCCAGGTTCTGTGGTGCTCTTGTCTGGTTTTGTGTTTTTCAATGTGGGCATTTTCTTTGTGGAACAGATGATAGCCATCAGAAGATGGGGTGAGCATGTTTGCAGCTGGCCCAGAAGGCAGGACCCGAACCCATGGATTCAAAGGGCAAGAAAGGGGATCCTGATTAAACGTTAGGAAGAACTTTCTGATGATAGGAGCTGTTTGGCAATGGAGTGGACTCCCTTGGAATGTGGTGGACACACCTTTACATCAATTCTTTTTCAAATTTTGATGTTTCTTTTGCAAGTCCTGCTTTTTTATCAATGGTTAATCTTTCATGTATTTGAAAATATTGCAGCCAGTCTGTTAGGTGCCCTTTAATTTCTTCATATTTTTTTCAGTATAGGTTCATCCTGTTGTCCTTCTAATTAATAATCGGTATGTGGCCCATTCCCCATCCGTATTCTTTTTCTTAACTGCGTATGTTTCTGTAGGTGAGGCCCACAGGGGGGTCTTGGGTTCTGTTGTTGTTGTTGTTTAGTCATTTAGTCGTGTCCAACTCTTTGTGACCCCCTGGACCAGAGCACGCCAGGCACTCCTGTCTTCCACTGCCTCCCGCAGTTTAGTCAAACTCATGCTGCTAGCTTCGAGAACACTGTCCAGCCATCTCGTCTTCTGTCGTCCCCTTCTCCTTGTGCCCTCACTCTTTCCCAACATCAGGGTCTTTTCCAGGGAGTCTTCTCTTCTCATGAGGTGGCCAAAGTATTGGAGCCTCAGCTTCAGGATCTGTCCTTCCAGTGAGCACTCAGGGCTGATTTCCTTCAGAATGGATAAGTTGGATCTTCTTGCAGTCCGTGGGACTCTCCAGAGTCTCCTCCAGCACCATAATTCAAAGCATCCATTCTTCGGCGATCAGCCTTCTTTATGGTCCAGCTCTCACTTCCATACACCACGACTGGGAAAACCATAGCTTGAACTATACGGACCTTTGTTGGCAAGGTGATGCCTCTCAGCACCTCTCAGCACCCTTTACAAACTACAGCTCTCAGATTTCTTGGGGGGAAAGGCATAACTAAGCATAAGAAGAGCCTTCTGGTTCAGGACAGTAGCCCATCCAGTCCAGCATCCTGTTCTCACAGTGGCCAACCAGATGCCCCAATGGGAAACCTGCCAACAGGATCCAAGCACAAGAGAGCTCCCCATGTCACTGTGGTTTCCAGCAAGTGATATTAAGAAGGATTGCTGCCTCCAACTGTGGAAGCAGAGCATGGCCATCCTGGTGTGCTGGGCCCGGGGGTAACCCAAGAAACACAGTCCAGGTTCAGTCCAGAACCTGAAGGTTCCACTAGGAGTCAGTATGACAGGGCCGAGGCAGAATACGAGGCAGGAAACCAGGCAAGGACAGGTACAGGATTTGGCATACAGCAATGTTGCTCCCGCAACCTGGGGCGGGGTCCAACAGCCTTTTATCTCTGACGGGGTAACGGCTGGTCCTGATCCCCCAGCGACTCACCTCCCTGTTTCGCTCAAAGGCCAGCACTCCTCCTGCGAGTACTCAGGTCTCTCCTTCTTTCAGACCTCAGTCTCTGCAGCTCGGGAGATGTCGATGGGTTACTAGACCCAGAGGCCACCTCAGCCTCTCCTGACCCAACTGGTAGTGAAGGCCCAGCTGAAGGCAATGAGGTCATCCCTGCATGTGGAGCCAGGGCAGGCTCAGGCCCCTGACTCGGCCCAGCTGGTGCTTGTTGCAGGGGAACCTGTGCAGACTGGGACTCTTCAGGATCAGGCCCCAGATTTGGTTCAGGTGATGCCTGAGGCAAAGGATCCGGTGCAGACTGAGACCCCTCTGGTTTCATGTCTGAGCCCGAGTCCCAGGCCATCACACCTGGCTTTTGGCCACTGATGGCCCTCTTCTTCTCCATGAATTTATCCAATCCTCTTTTAAAGCCATCTTGGTTGGTGGACACCACTGCCTCCTGGGTCAATGAGTTCCCTAGTTTAACTCTGCACTGTGGGAAGAAGATGTTTGTTTTCTCTGCCCCGAATCTTCCACCTTCATGGGATGCCCACAAGTTCCAGTGTCAACCTGCCTGTTCCTTGAGACCTGCTTCCAAGGACTTTCTCCAGGTTCTTCTCCCCACCACCTTCAGAACTTAACTGGGTGCTGAAGAGAAGAAGGCCTTTGCGGCAGCGGTCTCATGCCTCTTCAACAGCCCCCCAGGACGGATTTGCAAGGCGCCTGTATTATGATCATTTAGACACCAGCTGTTTCCCTTTTTCCTCCTCTTTATCCAGGCTTTTAATTGAATTGTTGCTGCTAGTTTTTATTGGCCCTGTGCTTTTATTGACTGCTGTTTATTGATTTTGTCTGCTGCTTGCTGCTTATTTTATTGCCGATGGTGGTTTTTACGGCTTGCTGCGTTGAACGTGTTGAATATTGTAAGTCGCTTTGGAGACCTCTTGCTAGGAAGCAATGAAAAGAGGGGGGAGCCTTGGAGGGGGTCCTCTCTCCATCCCTGATATAGTCCATGTATATGGGATGGGTAAACATAAGGAGATATGATTCAGGTAGGTAGCTGTGTTGGTCTGATGCAGTCAAAATAAATATAAAATAAAGATAAAAAATTGTCCAGTAGCACCTTAGAGACCAGCTAAGTTGGTTCTGGGTATAAGCTTTCATGTGCATGCACATTTCTTCAGACAGATACACTGAAACAGAACCTGTTGAGACTGTTAATGATTGCAATTAGTCCAACTGCAGTCATTAACAGTCTTCAACAGGTTTACCATACCCATTGAGTCAATCACCCATTCCCACCACCCTTCTGAGTAATACCCCTCCCCACCCTCCCACTATATATAAGGTGACTTCTGTTTCAGTGTATCTGAAGAGGTGTGCATGCACACGAAAGCTCATGCCAATAACAAACTTAGTTGGTCTCTAAGGTGATACTGGACAATTTTTATTTTTTTTAGAAGAGTTTGGATTTGATATCCCGCTTTATCACTACCCGAAGGAGTCTCAAAGCGGCTCACATTCTCCTTTCCCTTCCTCCCCCACAACAAACACTCTGTGAGGTGAGTGAGGCTGAGAGACTTCAGAGAAGTGTGACTGGCCCAAGGTCACCCAGCAGCTGCATGTGGAGATGCGGAGACGCGAACCTGGTTCCCCAGATTACGAATCTACCGCTCTTAACCACTACACCACACTGGCTTTATAAGTAAACAAGAAGAGCCTGTCTGCTGGATGATGCCAATGGCCCATCTGGTCTAGCAACCTGCTCAAACAGTGGCCAAGCAGTAGCCAACATGCTACAATTCCAATCTAGGGATTTCAAACATTTCCTAGAATTGAAGAATTGGATGGGGACCCTCAAGGACCATCTCCCTGCATTGAGGATCCTGCTGTCAGAGGAATCTAGCGAAAATAGGATTGGAAGCTGCCAGTGTTTTCTTATTAGTCCTGTGTTCAGAAAGGAAATCGATCCAACAAACACTGACGGTGTTTGCTGCCGCCGTTGTTGTTCCCACTCTTTAAACGATATGAAATTGATTATGTTCATCCCCCTACCCCCATCATTTGCACTGTGTTTCCTCTGCATTGCAAAGAACGGTGTGGAGTAATAAAATAATTACACAATGAATTGTGTAAAATGCCACCTCAGTGGATGCTGAGACAAATAACACAGTTTTTGCTAGAAGCCAAATTACAGCGAGACGGAAGCAGCCCTGCAGGTGACGAATGTGGGTTGGAACATAAATCAATGCCTTTTTATATCGCTATTCCCATACCCCCTGACTACGAGCCTTGTCGGTGTGGCTGATGAGAGTTGTCACTCCCAAAATCTAGAGGACACCCTGTTGTGTGCCTCTGGTCTGATTCTCACTTGCAGGTTTGCTGAGTCAGGTCTGTAGAGGACCACCACCCAAAGGTCAATGAATAGAGCCTTCAATCTCTCAGGAGCTTATTCTACCTTGGTCAGACACCACTGGAGTCCTGTGTGCAGTTCTGGGGACCCCAGTTTAAGAAGGGCATTGACAAGGTGGAAGATCTGTGGTGGACGGTGACTGGAGTGACCAAGGGCTTGAAACCAAGCCTTATGAGGAATGGTTGAGGGAGTTGGGTAAGCTTAGCTTGGAGAAGAGAAGAACGAAAGGTGATATGATAGCTGTCCTCAACTATCTCAATGGCTGTCGCATGGAAGGTGGAGTGAGCCTGCTGCTTCAGAGGGGAGAACCCAAGCCAATGGACTCAAGTGACAAAAGAGGAGATCCTGACTGAACATCAGGAAGAACTTTCTGATAGTAAGAGATGTTTGACAGTGGAACGGACTTCCTTGGAAGGTAGTGGACTCTCCTTCATGGGTGGCTTTCAAACAAAGGCTGAATGCCATCTGTCAGGGATTCTTCAGCTATGGGTCCTATATTTCAGAGGGTTAGAGATCCTGGAGGTCCCTTCCAGCTCTATGGTTCTATGTTTCATGCTTGTGAAACATGGAGCACTTATAAACCCCATCTCCAGCTCTTTGAAAGATTCCATCAACGGTGTCTCCGAAAAAAATTACACATCACTTGGGAAGACAGGTAAACTAATACCAGTGTACTGGAAGAAGCAAAGATCACCGGTGATGAAGCAATGATTCTTCAACATCAACTTCATTGGACTGGCCATGTTGTGCGGATGCCTGATGATCGTCTTCCAAATCAACTACTCTATTCCAAACTT
Organism: Podarcis siculus; assembly: GCA_034642415.1. Lineage (NCBI taxonomy): Eukaryota > Metazoa > Chordata > Lepidosauria > Squamata > Lacertidae > Podarcis > Podarcis siculus. The sequence continues at coordinate 2,251,276 of JAXCMG010000059.1, forward strand.
AAAAATGGAAAGTGTAATGCTGGTGGTCAACAAAAGAGGTTTAAAGACTCTCTCAAGGCAAATCTAAAAAATATGTTGTAGAAACACCAACAATTGGGAAACACTGGCCTGCGAACGCTCCAGTTGGAGAACAGCCTTTACCAAAAGCTGTCATGGGTTTTGAAGACACTTGAACTCAGGACACAAGAGGAAGGCACGCTTGGCAAATCCACACCGTGATCAGCTCTCACCTGGAAACAATGTCACCACTGTGGAAGGACGTGTGGATCCAGAATTGGCCTCCACAGTTACTTACAGAATCATTGTTAAGACCGTGTTTATGGAAGACAATCTTACTTGGCTACGAGTGATCACCAAAGAAGAAGAAGGTTCTATGACCATTAGGTTTGCTTGCTGGAACTGGTGAGAGTTGTAACCCACAGCAACCAGAGGACACCATGCTTTCCTCCTCTGGTCCAGGAGCTGACTTTTACTTGCTGGTTTGCCAAACCAGGTTTGGATGGCAAGAGTCAGGCATGGGACTTAGTGCATCTGTCTCTGCCTGTCCTGACTGCCATGCAGCAAGCTTATGCCCAAGTGAATCCAACTGGTTGCTCTCTCTCTCTGTAGATGCAGCACCATGTGGGAGCATCACAATCCCACCGACTCCAGCGCAACCCATTCCCACGTAAGCATGCCTAAGATCATGGCCTCAATCAAGCACCCAAGTGACTGTCCCCTTTGAAATTACACAATAAATTAAAACATCAAATATTCATTGCGTAATCTCTGTTTGACATTTCATTCTCATCCATGAATTGCGGAGGGAATTCGCGCCCGGCCGTATTATTAATTACCCATCCATTATTTATGCGCTGCTGTATTATTAATAGAAGAGCAATATATATATTTTAATTTTTTTGAAAAAAAAATGTATCCCTATTGACGCTTGCATTGGAAACCTACAAAATACAATGCGATGGGGAAAGAAGCTGGATGGTCCATAAATCATGGCCGAGCTAAACTGGTTGAGAAGTTCTACTCAGTTGAGCCTTCTTGTCAAGCTTCTGGAGCAGAAGAATGTCAGAAGATCATAGCAGGATTGGACCCAAGTCCACATTGCAACAATGGCCGCCCAGATGTCAATGGAAGCTCACTGGGTGGGGATGATGGCCAAGTCACCATGGCTAATAGCTGATGCAGAATTTTTTGGAGCACCATCGTCACAATTGTCCTTTATTTATAGGCCACTTTTCCATAGTTGGGCGCATGGGTGGTGCTGTGGTCTAAACCCTGAGCCTCTTGGGCTTGCCAATCAAAAGGTCAGCAGTTTGAATCCCTGCGACGGGGTGAGCTCCCATTGCTTGGTCCCAGCTCCTGCCAACCTAGCAGTTCGAAACCACGCCAAAAGTGCAAGTAGATAAATAGGTACCATTCTGGCAGGAAGGTGAACGGCATTTCCATGCACTGATCTGGTTTCGCCAGAAGCGGCTTAGTCATGCTGGCCACATGACCTGGAAAAACTGTCTGTGGACAAACGCCAGCTCCCTTAGCCTGTAAAGCGAGATGAGCGCCGCAACCCCAGAGTTGTCTGCGACTGGACTTAACCGTCAGGGGTCCTTTACTTTTACCTTTTCCCCCCATAGTTAAAACAGCACTCAAGGCACATGAAGAGATTTACATAATTACAAGAATATAACAGAAGTAGTAGTTGTAATAATAATAATTTATTATTTATACCCCGCCCATCTGGCTGGGTTTCGCCAGCCACTCTGGGCGGCTCCCAACAAAGATTAAAAATACATTAAAACATCAGTCATTAAAAACTTCCCGAAACAGGGCTGCCTTCAGATGTCTTCTGAACGCCAGATAGTTGTTTATTTCTTTGACATCTGATGGGAGGGCATTCCACAGGGCAGGTATGTTGGGATAATGCTCCAAGATCTCTGAGCATCCTCCGGTGAGCATAGCTCTGGAAAAGTCATCCCCTTCTTTTCCAATGCGCTCAAGCGACATAAACCAACTTGATTTATGCACACTAGCCTTCTCTCTTAACACAGCAAAAGAAAGAGGCATCATAGTTCTAAACTACTATTTATTTACACTATATTACACAGACACAGAATCATGGTCCTTTCTCTCATCCAGCTCCGAGGGAGAGAACAGGACAGCGTAAAAGTGAAAGTACAGTTTCACAGACTCACACCAGAAGAGAGATAAGACAGTCTTCCTTTCTCAGGCTCCATTCAGACAGGCGTGTGAAATATACCAACCATAAAATCAGCACCGGGGAGCTTGAAATCCTAACAGGGCACCACTACCAAGAAGGCCCTCTGCCTGATTCCCTGTAACTTGGCTTCTTGCAGGGAGGGAACCGCCAGAAGGTCCTTGGAGCTGGACTTCAGTGTCCAGGCTGAATGGTGGGGGTGGAGACGCTCCTTCGGGTCTACTGGACTGAGGCCGTTTTGGGTTTTCAAGGTCAGCATGAATACTTTGAATTGTGCTCAGAAACGTAGACTCTATGATTCTAAGGGCGTTCTCTCTCTCTCTCTCTCTCTCTCTCTCACACACACACACACACACACACACACACACAGAGAGAGAGAGAGAGAGAGAGAGAGAGTTCTCTATGCAAGGGAGCATTAGCATAGTTCAAGGATACATTCCAACCAGGCAAACATTTTCAAGAAGGGTGTGAAGGAAGACTAGTGAGAAGGACCAGGAGGAGAGGACCGGAGGGATACAAGAGGTCCCCAGTTCTGAGGTCCCTTTAACTCTGTTCTACGAGGAGCAACCTGCATAGGAAAAATGGAAGTTATCCACCAACGTAAGGAGCGGTTAAGAAGCTGGGGATGTTTAGCGTGCAAATGAGAAGACTGACAGATGCTAGGAGAGCCATTTTCCAGTCTCGAAAGGGCTGTCTCATGGAAGGTGGAGCAAGGTCTTCTCCTGATCCAGAAGGGAGGACCCAAACCAATGGTTTCAAGTGACAAGAAAGCAGATTCCGACTAAACCATAGGAAGGGCTTTCTAAGCAAGAGCTGTTTGCCAGTGGATGAGGTGGTGGACTCTCCTTTATTGAATGTTTTTCAACAGAGATTGGTTGGCCATCTACCAAAGATTCTTCAGCTGTGGTTCCTGCACAGCAGGGGTTTGGACTAGATCATCTTTGGGGTCTCTTCCAACTCTACAATTCGGTGATCCCAACATGAGAGGTCTGGGTAAAAGCTAGAGGGTAGAGGCTAGGGAGATGGGAAGGGCCACAGCCTAGTGGCAGAAGATCTGCCTGGCATGCAGAAACTTCTACCTTCAAGTCCTGTCATTGCCGGGTGGAAAGTGGCAATGTTCTGCATCTGAAGCCCTGGAGAGCCACTGTCACTTAGTGCAAACTGTACTTAGCCAAATGTATCACTTGTCTGGCTCAGCAGAAGGCTCCCACTCACTGTTTGCCGAGTGTTCATAAATGCCCTTGTCCTTATCTATTAGGGGGTGGTTTTATGTTGCTGTAATAGTTATGAAATGCTTATTTGTTCCATAATAGTTTTATGATCCCACTCACCATTGAAATTTCACCCAGAGTGAAGTCCAGGCTAAATCTGTTTACATGTTTTTCTCAAAAGCTGACATTTGGAAGCTGACATTCTCTGGCAAATCAACAGAGGTATTTCAAAATAATGTGTAAAAGCCAGTGGAATTTCTCGGGGGACCCCCCCCATGTATTCCTCACTGCTGTGGACTCCATTTTAGGGTCCCCTGTTCCAGGCAGTCCCATAACTGCTAATGCCCCACAAGAGAACAGGGCCTTTTCTGTAGTAGCCCCTCGCCCCCATCTATACAATGCTATCTCCAGGGAGACCCACCTGGTGCCAATTTTGTCGTTTTTTCAATGCAAAGCCAGGGTGTTTTGTTTTTCCAGGCGTTTGGACGGTGCCCATGATGGGATATTTTAAAATTATTTTTATACATTTTCATTACTGCATTCCACTATTGCAACCCATCACTTGAATATTTTACACTGTGGGAATGTCACTGTGGGAATACACTTAATTTAAGCCTGGACTGTCTCACTTGTAGAGCTCCTTTGTACTGGTGGCTGCTAGCTGAGATGAAGCCCCATGCGAGGTGATGGAAGAGAGGGCTGCTGATGGCTACCAGCTGTGATGACTCTGCTCTGCTCTTCCTCCACAGCCAGGGACAGCGATGCTCCTGAACACCAGTTGCTGGCAACTGCAGGAGGGGAGAGCGTCGGGATTCACAGAATGCTGTGTGAGATAGTAAGTCTGCAGGCTTGAGTTTGCTAGCTGATGCAATCAGCCTGCAATACTTTCTGTGCAAGTGCTGGGTCAGAATGACTCCCAGTAATGTGCTATGAGTTGATTGGCTGTCATCAGTTTAAAAGGGAAACCTGTCCAGCAGTACGGGTGGTGGTGTTGAAGAGTGTGGTCAGAGAGAGAGAGAGAGATAGAAAGGTCTTCCTTCAGGTGCAGCCAGGTACTCTGTTTGACTGTACGAACTGCTCATGTGTTACAGCCTGTAGATATTTGTATATATAAAGGTAAAGGGACCCCTGACCATTAGGACCAGTTGCGGACAACTCTGGGGCTGCGGCGCTCATCTCTCTTTATTGGCCGAGGGAGCCGGCGTACGGCTTCCGGGTCATGTGGCCAGCAGGACTAAGCCGCTTCTGGCGAACCAGAGCAGCGCACGGAAATGCCGTTTACCTTCCCGCCGGAGTGGTACCTATTTATCTACTTGCACTTTGACATGCTTTTGAACTGCTAGGTTGGCAGGAGCAGGGACCGAGCAACGGGAGCTCACCCCGTCGTGGGGATTCGAACCACCGACCTTCTGATCAGCAAGTCTTAGGCTCTGTGGTTTAAGCCACAGCGCCACCTGCGTCCCTCTATTTGTATATATAGCTCACAATAAATATACTGCACTGAAGAACCTGGAACTCTGGGAATTTCTGCTAAAGCGCCGCAAAGAATTCGAGACATAGAGTTGCTCTTGTGCTCAGATCCTGCTTGCTGATTTCCAATAGGCATCTGGTTGGCCACTGTGAGAACAGGAGGCTGGACTAGATGGGCCATGGGCCTGATCCAGCAGATGCTCTTCTGTTACCACAAATTCTCCTCTCACACCCATTATAGCAAGGGACTGAAATATCAGAAGGGCTGTCCCTTGGGAGATGGAGCAAGCTTGTTTTCTGCTGCTCCAGAGAGTAAGACACAAACCAACTGATTCAAGTTCAAAGAAAGGAGATTCCAACTAAACATTAGGAAGAACATTCTGTTTGACAGTGAAACAGACTTCCTCAGAAAGTGATGAGCTCTCCACTGATGCTTTGAAAGCATAGTTTGGGTGGCCATCTGTCAGGGATTCATTGGCTGTGATTCCTGCATTGCAGGGGGTTGGACTAAATGACCACTGGGGGAACCCTCCAACTCCACAATTCTGTGATTCTAGGAGGAATTAAAGAACCTTTTAATGAGGGTGAAAGAGGAGAGTGCAAAAAAGCTCAACATCAAAAAACAAAGATCATGGCCACTGGTCCCATCACCTCCTGGCAAACAGAAGGGGAAGAAATGGAGGCAGTGAGAGATTTTACTTTCTTGGGCTCCATGAGCACTGCAGATGGTGACAGCAGTCACAAAATTAAAAGACACCTGCTTCTTGGGAGGAAAGCAATGACAAACCTAGACAACATCTTAAAAGTATTATGGAACAAATAAGCATTTCATAACTACTACAGCAACATAAAACCATCACCTAATAGATAAGGACAAATCTAGACAGCATCTTAAAAAGCAGAGACATCATCTTGCCGACAAAGGTCCGTATAGTTCAAGCTATGGTTTTCCCAGTAGTGATGTATGGAAGTGAGAGCTGGACCATAAAGAAGGCTGATCGCTGAAGAATGGATGCTTTTGAATTCTGGTGCTGGAGGAGACTCTTGAGAGGAGACTCTTGAGAAGCTACCAGCATGAGTCTGACCAAACTGCGGGAGGCAGTGGAAGACAGGAGTGCCTGGCGTGCTCTGGTCCAGGGCGTCACGAAGAGCCGGACACGACTAAATGACTAAATGACTAAACAACAACAAGTGGCTTAAGGCAGCTTCCTCTGTTCCCATCAGGGTGCTTGTGAAGGGCAAGGCTCTGCCTCAGAAGTGGTTCCTCGTTGGAGGCACGGGTGCCAACTTGAATAAAATATTGGTAGGCCCTGTAGCACGCAACGCGTGCTAAGTAAGCCCTGTCCTGCAAAACTGGCCCAAGTAAGCCCTGTCCTGCAAAACTGACCACATGGTGTGGTGCACAGACACCATTTGAATGGCAAGGCCCATCAACTTTAGGGGTGGTGCTCAGCCCCCTCAAATATTTTATTGGGGGGGCAAAGACCCCCCAGCCCCTAGGAGTTGGCCCCTATGGTTCGAGGAGAAGCGAAACTCTCCACCTGATCTTTGTGAACTCCACAGAAGGACTCCTGATGGCTCACACATCTTTTCCGCATGCCCTCCGAAGGCCTGCTTCCGGAGCCTTTGATTTCCGTAACCGAGAAGTAGTGGGAGTTTTTGCTGAGGGAGAAAGATGAAGGCAACACAGAGAGAAGGGTCTCGTTCTCTGTCCTCTGCAAGCGACGACGCAGCACTGCAGCTCGCCGCCTCTGTGGGGAGGGCTATTTTCTTTACAATACGTCTATGAATTATAAATAAAGAGAAATTGCAGGGTGCTCATTCCTGGAAATCCAAATTGGGCTGGTTCCCTTTTTAAAAAGAAAAAGAATCCTGCTGAACTTGCTGAAAATTAAGGCAATGTGGCACAAACAGAGCATTTTGGCTCCGCAGCTGACGGCAGAATGGCAATTCCACTTTAATGATTATTAAATAGCTTGCATGACATTGTTAAAAGGACGCAGCAAAACTGTGGTCTGGAATCTCAAATGCAAGCGGCAGGGAAATGGCCTGTTCTTTTGAGCTGAGCCCAATGTCTGCTGCAGAGAGTGGGAGCGAAACACCTGGGATTCCCCTGGATGGATTCCTCTGGGGGAAGCTTGTGCAACGGAGGCCGCCTCAAACGTACCACCTGCAGAACTAGCAGCCTCAAGGTTTTGTAAGCAAGGGGGCTGGCCTGGAATTTTAACATGGTTTATTTCTGTGCATCGTGGCATCAGCGCAGTGGAGGGTAAGCCTAATGTAAAATATACTGCTCCTGAACTATCTGTGACCCTGGTTACAAGCGCCTATCTCAGACGTGACCTGGAAGGAATAATTACCATCCTGACCTCTAAGAGCTGCAGAAAAGATCGGCATACTAATCCTTGCATTTTCCAGAAGACTTAAATATCACCCCCTCCTGTAAGCAAGAAACAGATGTCATGCAGATGTTGGAAATCTCTTGCAAGCAAATTTATGATTCAGAAACTGTGAAAATCAACATGTGGTCTCCCTGAAATTATGCTGGTGTCGCCTTCCCTATAAACGTGGGATGGAGATTTGGAGAGGGCCAGTTTTCCCTATGAAGATTTCTTTGCACATAGAAAAACAGCCCATCAGGGAGGACCCTTTCTGCTGAGCTGTTGGATTCCTTCTGACAGGGAAGGGAGGGATTTTATGTGACGTCACTGGAACATGCAGCAGGTCTGGTCTATCCCAGAAGTCCCTAGATGCTCACTTTTCCACTGCCATGTTGCAAGGATCCTGAGGAATTTTAATATTGTCATTATGACGTGGTATCTTGGTGGCGTGTGCAACGAAGGTGCCTTGGAGGAATTTGTATCCTGAAAGGCAGGATGGAAAGATATTGGAGCATTGGAATATGATCCACTTAGATCTGGGGGTCATGCGAATGTAGCTCACCGAAGATGTCAAGCCAGCATGCAGCAGCTGTGGAAAAAGCCGATTCCATGCTAGGGATCATTAGGAAAGGGGCTGAAAACAAAACTGCCAATGTCGTAATGCCATTATACGTATAATGCCAATGGTGTGACTGTACTTGGAATGCTGTGTGCCACTCCATATGTTGAAAAGGATATTGCAGACCTGGAAAAGATTCAGAAAAGGGCAACTGAAATGATCAAGAGCCTGGCATCATTAAGAACATAAAAAAACGCCTTGTGCCATTTCCATATGCTAATTCCACTAACAAATTATTTCTGTGCACTTTTATGCACTTTACCATAATATATACATTTTCATACATCGTGTGCTTGGAGAACCACATTGTTAAACTTGAACCAGTGGCAATTCCGTAGGACGGCTGTGTTTCATGGAATCATAGAGTTGGAAGGGACCCCAAGAGGCATCTAGTCCAGCCCCCTGTGATGCAGGAATCTCAGCTAAAGCATCCAAGACAGAGGACTTCCAACCTCTACTTAAAAACCTCCAAGGAATGAGAGACCATTGTTTTTTTGTGGAAAAATGTTGGGGAAATCCCCACGAATATCGTTTGTTTGTTTGTTTGTTTGTTGTGGGCCTAGTTGGCAGTGCCAACCGCCCACCCCCTGGAAGAGGATAAATATAAGATGTGATTAATAAACTCAAGCAGACAATGATCTGGATTAGGAATGGCCACAACTTGAATGATTACAGATGTGGGTGGATTTTTGGCTCAGGCAGTGGGTGTGTATCTGCTCCCCTCACCCAGCCAGAAAATTATTATTATTTAATTTTAGAAAGGCAAGAGGACTCATCTCCCCCACGTTCGTGCTCCAAAAAGCCCTGGGAGAGTCCATAACCTCTCTAGGGAGTCCGTCCCATTGTTTCGCCTCTCATGGAAAACGTGAATTCGAGCGGTTCGCCTTTCTATGCCCGCAGCCTTCGAATTCCACCCCCATCTCTAGAGACACGCGAGGAGCCTGTAGTTCAGAAACTCCCAGCTCCTCCTCCTCCTCCCCGTGACCCGCTTCCCTCTTTCTGCCTTCCGCGCTCTTGCAGCTGCCGCCTCGCCCGCCCGTCTCCGTTTGTCCCGGCGCGCTCAGCCAGGGGCGCGCCGGCAGCCGAGCAGAAAATGACGCGAGGCCTTCCCTGACAGCTCCGTTCCTGGGAAGCGACCTGCCTGCGAGGCTCCGCCATCCATAGCCACCAGCGGCACCTGCATCGGAAGAGCTGTAACGATCTGCGGCCGCCTTTCGCTCCCGGGGAGAGGGAGAGGAGGGACCCCGCTGTCAGGACGCGCCAGGCTTCCTCAACCACCGCTTCATCCTTTCTGCCCTCTCCTCTTTTTTGGCAGAGGCGCCGTCAGCAGCTGGAACTGAAGAGGAGCAGGCAGTCCCCTCAAGTCCCAGCAGAGCCGTCCCCATCATCGGAGCCTTGGCCCTTTCATGTAATTCCAGCTCGCTTCCTGCAGCCTCACATTGTTTAACGCATCCATTTGGGCACTGCCGCTTACTCTCCCTGCCTGCCTCTGCTGCCGCCTCTTCCAGGGGACGGTCAGAGTGGAGGATTTGTGGCTTGAGGCAGCCTTATCTCGACAGTCCAGCAACGCTAGGGGGGCCGGCCGTGCGCTATCTGTGCTGCAGGCATTGGTTTGAGGCTGCGTGGATAATGGCGGAAATGGCCTTGGTGCTACTGAAGTGCAGGGCCGTCTGGAGTGGGGACAAAGCAGTGACGTAGCATGAGGGCAAGGGGGGGCTGTGGCCCCGGGCACAGAATTCTGAGGGGGTGCCCCCACAACAGGCTCCCTCACTGAGGCTGCCTTCTGGAGCCATGGAAAGGTGAGACGCACTCAGACCTGGCCCTTGAGGCTGCACCAGTGCCTCCTTCTCCTCATCGCCAGTGAAGGGACGCTTGCCCCGGGTATAACTCCTGCCAGTCAGAGCCCAGACTTTTCCTGGCCTGGTCCTTCTCTGTGGCCTCCCTCCTGGTCTCTGTCCTTGGGCGAGGGGCACCCCCAGCCACAGGAGCACAGAGAGGAGAGTCACTCATTCACCTGGGACTTGCCACTGCCTGTCCTTGACTGTGCAGCCAAGGAGTTGCAGCCAGGGAAGGGCTGCAATTGGCACCTTGTCTTGCGCTCTGCTGCCCTCTGCCTATGTGCTGGGCCCGGGGGTAGCCTGAGCCACGTGGTCCAGGTCCGGTCCCAAAATCCAAGGGTTCCACGAGGAGTCAGTCCGACAGGGCCAAGGCAGGACACGAGGCAGGAAACCAGGCAAGGTCAGGCACAGGATCTTAGCCAGGTTCTAGCAAACAGCAGTGTTGCTCCTGCAACCTGGGGCAAGGTCCGACTGTTGGAATTCTGCCAGGGTCAGAGGAATGTGCCACAGCGTAGGCACCGGCAGATATTCCTGGCGACCTCCCCGCGTCTCCCTCTGCTGATAAGCAGGCGAGGTCTCGGCGATTCTTCTCA
>JAXCMG010000059.1:2261603-2284965 GCA_034642415.1 Podarcis siculus
GCTGCTAGAGCCTTTGCTTGCTGCAGCGTTGGTGCTTTATGGTAACACCGACAACCTTTTATCTTTGTCGGGGTAGCGGCTGGTCCTGATCCCCCAGCGACTCACCTCCCTGTCTTGCCCGAAGACGAGCACTCCTCCTGCAAGTACTCAGGTCTCTTCTTCTCTCAGACCTAAGTCTCTGCAGCTCGGGAGACTTCGGTGGGTTACTAGACCCAGGGGCTGCCTCAGCCTCCCCTGACCCAACAAGTAGTGGAGCAGCTGTAAGTGATGGCCCAGCTGGAGGCAATGAGGCCATCCCCGCATCTGGAGCCAGGACAGGCTCAGCTGGTGCTTGTTGCAGGGGAACCTGTGCAGCCTGGGGCTCTTCAGGATCAGGCCCCAGACTTGGTTCAGACACTGCCTGAGGCAAAGGATCTAGTGTCGACTGAGACTCCTCTGGTTCTGAGTCCGAGCCCGAGTCCCAGGCCATCACAACCTAGACTTGCAGCAGCAGTGGCTCTGGCACGGCTGGGAACCACCAAGTTTACCAAGGAGTGCCAGCTGCTACTCCTGCCGGGAGCTCAGAGAGCTGAGAGGGAAAACAGAGCGACCAGCAGCCAGCCTCCATGAGGAGCAGCCACTGAAGGGGTGCAGCAAAATCCACCTGTTGCCTCCCACGCAATGCCCTCAAGGAGGTTAGGGGGTACGACCCTTGCCTTGTCCCGGGCGCTTCCAATGCATGCTATGTGGAAATGTTCAGGGTGGCAGGAGAGGATATATTGTTTATTAATATCCTTCCTAATTTGTGCTAGCAAGTCCCTTTACTTAGCAGAGTTTACATTGCCCTTCTCACGTGCACAGCAGATAGCTGGTTGCAGGCTCGTGTGAGTCTCTCACTATTATACAATTCAGTCTGTCTCAGATTGAATTGTATACAGTGGTACCTCAGGTTACAGATGCTTCAGGTTACAGACTCCGCTAACCCAGAAATAGTGCCTCTGGTTAAGAACTTTGCTTCAGGATGAGAACAGAAATTGTGTGGCGTGGTGCGGCGGCAGAGGGAGGCCTCATTAGCTAAAGTGGTGCCTCAGGTTAAGAACAGTTTCAGGTTAAGAACGGACCTCCAGAACAAATTAAGTTCTTAACCCAAGATACCACTGTAGTTCCTAGTAATTTCCTTTTAATCCCTCTTAAAAAAATAAAGACGCGACAATCTTATTCAAAGTCAATAAAAGATGTTTACTCACATCAGTTCACAGTTGGATTCCTGAAGGCAGACTTAGTTACAAATATGTACATGTGGGTCTACCCCATATGGGGGAATAATCCCAGTACCTCTGCTTGCTGAGAAGCTAGCAAAGCATTCCTAGCTAAAAGCTGGTCAAATGAAGAAGGAAGTCAAAAAGAGAGAGGTGTGCTGTGTGACTCATCCTTTTGTTCCTGGACAGGTTAGGTCACGCCCACCTTCTTGACACATGCAAAAGGAAGGATGCTCTAGCCAGGAGGACCAGGAAGTTTTGACTGGCTGGACCAAACATCCCCATGCATGTCCACTCTAGGAAAACAAGGAATGTTGTACTTGACTATTTTCAGTGGATTACATCCCACATGCTATGCCACTGGGGCAAAGGGATGAGCAGGCAGAGCTGCAGGCCTGGAGAAAAGCAAGGACTCCATGCAGCACCTAGTTAAACCATGGAATTCACTCCCACAGGGATGGGCACCAACTTGGATGGCTTCAAAGAGGGTTAGATAAATTCGTGGAAGACAAAGTTATGAGTGGCTACTACTCGTGTTGCTACCTCCACGGTTGAAACCGTGCTTCTGAATCCTAGTTGCTGGAAACCACAGGAGGGGAGAGTTCCTCTTGTGCTCAAATCCTGCTTGCGGGTTTCCCATCATGGGCACCCAGTTGGCCACTGTGAGAGCAGGATGCTGGACTAGATAAACCACTGGCCTGATCCGGCAAAGGCTTTTATTACATTCTTAATGGGGGCAGCTGATTATGATGGAAGCTGTGCAAATCCCATCCTGGTTTGATTCTGATGTCTTTAGCAATATCGGGTCATTGTCGTTCTGTCCTGGCCTTTTAGTGGCATTTGAAATGAATTTGATATTTTGAAAGGCTTAAATTGTCTGTATTCAGTAGGTTGTAAACTGCTTTTGGAAAGGGTCTGTAAAACTGTGCAATAATAGTAAATAATAAATTGCTGCTGCTTGCCTTCTTGAATACACAGACGGGAAGACTGCAAGTTAATAGATAAATGAACAATAAAGGATAGGAGAGGGAAGGGGTAGCAAAGGATGGCAGTGGGGAAAAATACAGCCCAGCAAATTCCATCTCTGAGGATATTTCAGTGGCAAAGTAAGTTTTCCTTCTCCTGCAGCGGTGGAGAAGCTGGCGAGCAAATCTGACCAACTTCTGCGTATGATTTGGAGATGGGTCATTTCAGCCGGGCTTACAAAACAAACCAGACAGTTTCCATGCATTATTCCAGTCCAGGACAGGGGTCAGAACCCTCATTTGCATGTTCGGTGACCGAACAACATTGCTTACAAAAACACAGTTGATTAAGGGGAAAGTGCGTGGGGCAGAGGTTTCTGGAGAGTGCCGTGACCAAAGCAAATGTCCAGGTTTAATCAACGCAGCATTTGCATAAAAAGCAGACAAGGATTAATTTCAGATGCTTCCTTGTTTACTAAAAAAAAAAAGCACCCTCAAACTGGGGCATAATTTATTAATTTATCTAACAATGCACTTCAAAAATGGCTTAAGTTCCCCCCACCCCACCCCACCCTCCGCAATATACAATTAAACTTTACTCCTCCTGCTTGTTGCACATTGGGTGAAGCTGAGGTCATGCAACAAAATTGTTTGGCAGTATATTTGGGATGGAGGCAGGGAGAATATGAAGTCCTCGTGCTTGTTGTTAGTCGTGTCCGACTCTCCGTGACCCCATGGACCAGAGCAGGCCAGGCACTCCTGTCTTCCACTGCCTCCCACAGTTTGGTCAAACTCATGCTGGTAGCTTTGAGAACACTGTCCAACCATCTCATCCTATGTCGTCCCCTTCTCCTTGTGCCCTCCATCTTTCCCAACACCAGGGTCTTTTCCAGGGAGTCTTCTCTTCTCATGAGGTGGCCAAAGTCTTGGAGCCTCAGCTTCAAGATCCGTCCTTCCAGTGAGCACTCAGGGCTGATTTCCTTAAGAATGGAGAGGTTTGATCTTCTTGCAGTCCATGGGACTCTGAAGAGTCTCCTCCAGCACCATAATTCAAAAACATCCGTTCTTCGGTGATCAGCCTTCTTTATGGTCCAGCTCTCACTTCCATACATCACTACGGGGAAAACCATAGCTTTAACTATACGGACCTTTGTTGGCAAGGTGATGTCTCTGCTTTTTAAGTCCTCGTGCTACATCTCATTAATTCACTGCTGTGGGATGGGTTGATGGCTACTAAGTTGGACAGCTTTTGACAAGACTTCAGCAAACCCAAAGAGAAAACTTTCTTAACCTTAATGGGTGTGATTAGGGCACCCTAAGGGTGTTCTCCCCACATAAGACTTCCATGCTTCCTTCACCAGGGACATGCTCTATGGGAAGATGGCATCAGGCACCAGGTCCATGGGCAGATCAACTCTCACAGAAACATAGAAAGTGCCCTCCTAGGTGGCCAAGAGGCCTTTCCACCCCCTTCCATTTCCTGCCTCCCCCATCATCCCCTGAATAAGCTGCCCACCAGCCTGAGGTTGGGCACATCTTTCCTCTGTACTGCCTTTCGCTGGTTCATCAAGCCCTAATGCTGCTACTTAGAATGGGAATTTTATACCCACTGATGCGCACCAGGACTATACCATTAAAGAGCCTTAACCAGGAAGAGAAGAAAAAGATTATCCCTCAGTTAAATAGGTCATGCATACACTTAGCATATGTTGCGTTAATTCTCTTCTGCTGAGCCAATCGTGCTGGCTAATTGAAGATCTAAGAAGAACAGGGGGAAGTTCTTCCCCAAGCAGGTTGAAAGAAATCAGCCTTCGGAGGAGGGCAGGGTGAGCATAGGAGAGGGGACTTCAGTTAACGGGTGATAAAACTGGTCGATTTCTGGTCCATGTCTTCCTCTATTAACTCCATCTCACCCCTTTCCTGCACTGATCTATAGGCTTAATTTTTAAAGGAAATCTATACATAGAATCTAGAATCATAGAACTGTGGCGCTGGAAGGGACCCCAAGGGTCATGTAGTCCAATCCCCTGAGATGCAGGAATCTTTTGCCCAACTTGGGTCTCCAACCTACGACCCTGAAATGAAGAGCCACATGCTCTACTGAGCTATCGTCTTTGCATGTGAATTTATTTTCAAACGTATTTTCAGACATATTTTTCTCTCTGAATACACGTTTTCCTCTAGCTTCAAAATGCCTTTTCGTAAAGGATGGCTGGACCCGTCCATTTTTGTGAACTCTGTGCTGTGAACGTAGTCCTACTCAGAGGAGATCCACTGAAATGGATTTAAGTTATCCAGGGATGACAGTGTCCAATACAACTGTGTAAATTTTGCATTGTTAATTCCTAAATTCGTTCTGTCCCATTTCCACATTGACCTGTGGTTTGTTATTTAAAGATGTATTTCGAGTATGTTTCCGAGCACAATTCAAAGTGCTGGTGCTGACCTTGAAAGCCCTAAACGACCTCAGCCCTGTATACCTGAAGGAGCGTCTCCACCCCCATCGTTCTGCCCGGACACTGAGATCCAGCTCCGAGGGCGTTCTGGCGGTTCCCTCACTGCGAGAAGTGAGGTTACAGGGAACCAGGCAGAGGGCCTTCTCTGTGGTGGCACCTGCCCTGTGGAACACCCTCCCACCAGATGTTAAAGAGAAAAACAACTACCAGACTTTTAGAAGACATCTGAAGGTAGCACTGTTTAGGGAAGCTTTTAATATTTAACAGGTTATTGTATTTTAATATTCTGTTGGAAGCCGCCCAGAGTGGCTGGGGAAACCCAACCAGATGGTTGGGGTATGTATAAATAAATAAATAAATAAATAAATAAATAAATAAATAAATAAAAATTTACAAAACAGAATCCTAGAACTGCAGAGTAGGATGAGACCTTCAAGGGCCATATAATCCATTCCCTTGCAATGCAGGAAAAACAGCTGTTCCCAGCTTGCATCTGTTCCCCTCCAACGCCCGTACAATAACTCACCTAAAACTTTGTTCCAAGGTGTTTTGTTTTTTTGCCCCAAATCCACCACTCGAGATCTGAGTGAGGCTGGGAAAGGAAAATAAATAGGGGGCACTCTGCAAATAGATTTGAATTTGCATCCCACATGCAAATGAAGGACTCACTTGTTTATCGCGCCGAAAACTAAATAAATATTAAAAATATTGGTATTAGTATTCATTAATTATTGAATGTAATAACCATTAGTTTGCTATTTGCTCTTCATTAGCTTCGTGTTGTTGCATTTGTGGATGCTTATATTTTGGGATTTGTTCTGAAATTTGCACGGCGTGTTGTGGGCCGACAGTTGCATCCCACCTAAAGGGAAGGACCATAGTTCAGTGGTAGAACACGTGCTTTGCATGCAAAAAGTCCCAGAGTAAGGTTACCAGATTTTTTTTCCAATGAATCTGGGTACACTTTTCAACTTCAGTAGGAATGATAAGATTTTGTCAGGGGACTGATTTGTAAATCTGGGGACTGTCCCCAGGAAACGGGGACGTCTGGTAACCTTATACCCAGAGTGAATCCATAGCATCTTCAGGCAGGACTGAGGAAGACTTCAGTTTCTGAAACCCTGGAGAGCTGCTTCTGGTCAGTTTCGATGGACCTGAAAGTCTGACATTACACTGTCTGCAGCTGAAAATCATAGGATCTTAGAGTTGGATGGGACCCAGGGGTCATCTAGTCCAACCCCCTGCAATGCAGGAATCTCAGCTAAAGCCTCCATGACAGATGGCCATCCTGTCGGCATGCAGAGGGCCGGGAGGCTAGCTGGCTAGCTCCAGCTGAGCCGTTCCCTTCCAGTCGTCCAGCTGCAAAGACCACCAGCCTCTGCCCGACGTAAATAAGCAACCCAGGTTTCAAAGCCAGGGCACGCTATCAGCAGAGTGAACAGCGCACACAGAATAGGCCTGAGGGTTGTGGAAGCATACTACAACTACAGATTTATTAATCATAAATCATGACAAAGAAACATGTCATCTCTCTCTCTGTGCTGGTCCTGGGGGCTAACCGTGCGGAGAGGTCCGAGTCCAGTCCGAGGTCGATGGTGCGGTATGGAGGCAGTCCGTCAAAGCTGTAGCTGGGTCCAAGGTAGGGAGTCGGGTGGGGTCAGGAACTCTGGCAGAAGAGCAGGTCAGGGTGCAGGCAGGAACAGGCTAGCAACCACATTGTTCCTGCAACTTGGGACTGGGGCTGGCCGGCTTTTATCTGCCCTGAGGCATAGGGCGGCCCCTGTCCACAGGTGACTCGCCTCTCCTGGCCTGGAGGCAAGCACTCCTCCTGCGGGAACTTAGTTCCCTCCGCCTCTCTGCCCTGAGCCTCTGCAGCTCAGGAGAGGCTGGAGGGTGACTGGACCCAGAGGCAACCTCCGCTTCCTCTGACGGGGCTGAGAGTGGAGCACCTGCAGGCAATGGGTCCTCCATCACCTCAAGAGCCAGAGCAGGCTCAGCTGATGCCTGCACCTGAGGACCCAGCACAGGTGAGGACCCTTCAGGCTCAGGCCCCAGCCCCGGCTCAGCTGGTTCTGGAGACGGGGACTCCTGTGCAGGCTGGGATTCCTCAGGTTCAGCCTCTGAGTCCGATTCCCAGGCCATCACACACTCTCTTGTCGTCTCAGAGAGAACAGGAAAAGCAAAAGCTATACACAACAGAAGTTCCCAGCAAGCTGTGCTGGAATGTAAACAGACATGTGACACGCAACAGCTCCACACATCTGCTCCTTAAGGTGGAAAGGAAATCTCAACACATCCAACCTCTAATTGAAAACCTGCAACAGAGGGGAGTCCACCAGCTCCCGAGAGAGACTGTTTCACGGTCCAACAGATCATTCCTCCAGAAAGTTCTTCTGCGTGTTTAGTCGGAATCTCCTGTCTTGTAAGTTGAAGCCATGGGTTCGAGTCCTCCCCTCCAGAGCAGGAGAAAACAATCTCCCTCCCTCTTCCTTGTGGCAGCCCTTGAAATATTTGGAGATGGCTGTCATAACTTGTTGAAGGAGTTGGGTAGGTTTAGGCTGGAGTAGACAGGGAGGTGACATATCGGAAGGGCTGTCATGTAGCCATCTTTTTTTCTCCTGCTTCAGAGGGTAGGATCTTTTAGTGTAGCACCACCTACACTTTGGAACTCCCTGCCTCATGATACCGTCACTGTATTCTTTTCGGCACTTGCTAAAAACATTTTTCTTTAGACACACCTAATCAGATGTTTAGAAAATAGAGTCGTGTTATAGTCTATTGTCATTTGAACTATTAGAAAGTCTTAAAATGTCCTTATTTCTTCCTATAATTTTATTGTTTCATATTTTTCATAAACCACCCTGAGGGTTCTTTTTACAATCAAGTGGTGTCTTCAAGGTTAGATTTCTGCAATGCGTTCCGCGTAGGGCTGCCTCTGAAGACAGTTTGGAAACTTCGGCTGGTGCAGAATTCAGCGGCCAGGTTGCTCACCGGAGCAAAGCAGGTTGAGCATATTACACTGATCCTGATCCGACTCCACTGGCTACCAATTAGTTTCCAGGTCCAATTCAAAGTGCTGATTTTGACCTATAAAGCCTTAAATGGCTCAGGGCCACAATACCTCAAGGACAGCCTTTTCCCATATGAATCTACCTGGACCCTGAGATCATCTTCTGAGGCCCTCCTTTGTTTGCCTCCTCCTCAACAGGTCAGGAGGGTGGCAACACGAGAACGGGGCCTTCTCTGTGGTGGCTCCCCGTCCATGGAATGCTCTCCCCAGGGAAGTTCGCCTGGCACCTTCATTAAACACCTTTAGGCACCAGGCAAAAAGGTTCCTTTTTAAACAGGCCTTTGGTTGATTTGATTGACATCCAACACTCTTTTAGAATGTGGCTTTGGGGGGGGCGTTATTGAGTTACTGCTTTTGGTTTGATTTTATATGTTGTGGTCTTGTTTTGAACTGCCCTGAGACCTCCAGATATAGGGCGGTGTATAAGTTGAATAAAATAATAATAATAATAATAATAAATTACGTAATAAATAATAATAATAATAATTTAAAAAACCTTTCAGAAAGCCCTCTCCTCAGCCCCCATTTAAGACCTAAAACTACAATGTTATTTGCAAACATGAAACATCAACTTTGGCCTTTAGACTTTTTGTCTTCAGTTGGATTTTATTGATGTTCTGGTTGGTGTACAGGCTTTTTCATTTAATTTGCTGTTAGCGGCTTTGAAATTTCTCCTGGAACAAAAAGCGGGATGATATATTTTTAAAGTATATATATATATATATCAAATGAATGAATGAATGAACAAGCAGAGAAATTCTTGCTCAAATTCTCACCCTCCACCCTTCCTCCAACAAAACCAGGGTGGCTTCTGGGTCCCCTCCGTTCCACAGCACAGATCAGGCCTGTCCAGCCCCCCCCCCCCCCCCCCGTGTCCGCAGCCGGCATTTACGCCTCTAGACAGCCCTGTAAAATTGAATTATTTGTCAGCTGGCAACAGCTTCCTGGTCCTGCTCTTATCCACCTTTCAGAAGCTGGCCTAGTTTGCTTTAAATAGCTGGATTGATAGCAATTCAGATCATTCCAGAGTGCACTAAAAGCAGTCGCAGAAACCCTCTGGAAGCCGGATGATAACAGAGTCTCTGATTCACAGCCGCGCGGAGAGGGCTTTTCCGTATCTGCTCAGCTGCGACAGAATGAGAGAGCCAGGAAGACACCAGGATCCTGCCTTCAGTCTTGAGCTCCCACTGGCTCCTTTGATCATTTCTCCCAGCTCCTTTCAAAGAATCGTAGAGTCGTAAAGGAAACCAAGGATCAGTTAGTCCAAACCCCTGCAATGAATTCTGCGGCTCCTTCTCATCTTGAGATATTCCCCGACTTATCCCAATTCCTTCTTGGAGCCTTCCATTCCTATGATATGGTTACCAGATGTCCCCATTTCCCGGGGACAGTCCCCGGATTTACAAATCTGTCGCTGGAAAAAATCCGTCCCCGGATTTCATTTAATGTCCCGGATTTAGATTTTAAGTGTTGTAGATTTCTTATTTCTCGAAGCTACAAACATGAGTCTGACCAAAGTGCGGGAGGCAGTGGAAGACAGGAGTGCCTGGCGTGCTCTGGTCCATGGGGTCACGAAGAGTCGGACACGACTAAACGATTAAACAACAACAAGATTTATTAAGATGGACGTGGGTGGCGCTGTGGGTTAAACCACAGAGCCTAGGACTTGCCGATCAGAAGGTCAGCGGTTCGAATCCCCGCGACGGGGTGAGCTCCCGTTGCTCGGTCCCTGCTCCTGCCAACCTAGCAGTTCAAAAGCACGTCAAAGTGCAAGTAGATAAATTCCGGCGGGAAGGTAAATGGCGTTTCCATGTGCTGCTCTGGTTCGCCAGAAGCGGCTTAGTCATGCTGGCCACATGACCCAGAAAAACTGTCTGCGGACAAACGCCGGCTCCCTCGGCCTATAGAGTGATATGAGTGCGCAACCCCAGAGTCGGTCCCGACTGGACCTAATGGTCAGTGGTCCCTTTACCTTTACTTTAGATTTATTAATAGGGAATGAATGTTGCATGATTGGTTCAATGGCACAAGACACATCATATGGGGACTTCCGGCGAGGCAAAATGGCGGGTGTCACGACAGTGAGCAGCTCCTGAAGCCAGCCAGAGCCAACTGCGCTGCCGCTGCCACTGCCACTGGGGAAGGGGAACCGGGGACGCCCGGTGCGTCAACTGGGGGAACTGCTGACCCCTCTCCTGCAACCCAAATCGAGCCGGAGGCAAGAGCGCCTGGCCACCCAGCCAATGGCCCAGCGGCGCTCCGGGGCCAGTAAAACCCCCAGAGCTGACCCAGTGAGGAGGAGAGGAGGAGGAGGAAGAGAGAGAAAGAGGAAGGAGAAAAAAGAGGGGAGCCCTGACCTTGCCACGCCGCTGCTGCCAAGGAGGAGAGGTAGGAGAGCCCCGGGAGGGCAAGGACACGTGGCTGAGCCCAGGTCCAACCCAAGCCTGTTCCATGGCGGCAAGTGCTCCAAGAGAGCAGGCTGAGGCCCAGAGGAAGGCTGTGCAACAGAAGAGAAGATATGACTTCTTTATTTATTTTATTAATAAAATAAAATAAAATTCCCTCTTTTCAAAAAAAAATATGTGTCCCCAGATTCTTTGAAAAAAATCTGGTAACTACTATCTGAACAATAATCTTGGTCATTTGATTGTCCTTTTTACCCATTGTTGTCTTTTTAATTGTATCTATCTATCTATAGTAGTACCTCGGGTTAAGTACTTAATTTGTTCCGGAGGTCTGTTCTTAACCTGAACCTGTTCTTAACCCGAAACTGTTCTTAACCTTAAAGTGGTTCTTAAAGCACCACTTTAGCTAATGGGGCCTCCTGCTGCTGCCGCGCTGCTGGAGCACGATTTCTGTTCTCATCCTGAAGCAAAGTTCTTAACCCGAGGTACTATTTCTGGGTTAGCAGAGTCTGTAACCTGAAGCATATGTAACCTGGAGCATATGTAACCCGAGGTACCACTGTATCTGGTAACCTAACCCTATAAGGAAAGGTTGCAGAGTTAGGGACTTTTCCGTTTAGAGGAAAGACAAGAGGCGACATGATCGGATGTTTGGCAGGTAGAAAGCAGACAAGAGAAAAGTTTTTTTCTTCTCCTAACACTAGAACTCATAGGCATCCAGGAAAACCGAGTGCAAGAAGATTCAAGAGGGATAAAAGGAAGTCCTTTATACACCTGTAGCCCCATCTTCAGTGAATTTGTCTAATCCTCTTTTAAAGCCCTGCAACTTGGCAGCCATCACTGCCTCCTTTTTCATAGTTTAATTATGTGCTGTGTTAAAGGCAAGGTTATAAGGTATCACTTTAGGAATCCTCCGCAGCTTCCAATATGCCTTCTAAGAGCGATGGAAGACGATCTCCGGTATTAGGCGGCTACAAATCTTCTAAACTGTAGACATGTGCAATTCTGAAAATACCTGCCTAAGATGCCTTCATCTTTTGAAGCAAAAAAAATATTAGATCTGCGCTTTGAAATATAAACTCGCAAAGAAACAGAGAGAAGCTTGTTTCAGTCCATGCAAAGCGCCGGTTCTCTGGGGTCTTGGGAGAGAGAAATGAGCGTTCTGAATTAGAAGCTGCTTATCTTCTCTCAGAAACTGAAACTGATTAGCTGCCTTGAAATTGTAGTGTTTTCAAGGATATATTTATTGAAGGGATGGGGGGGAATCCAATTTTGCTTGCATTTTCGTAAGAAACTATCCAATTTGCACTTTTCAAACCAAGACACAGGGCAAAACACAATTACCCTTTGAAATCTGTGCCTTTCCAACTTTTGCGATTCGGTTCTCCAGCCAACGCGTACAAAAAATGGATACACTAGGAAAAAGTCTGCATTGAACAGCTGGAACATTGAACCCTAAGACCTGCAAAGACATCCTATACTTTTCCATGATAATCTCTCACCTATTTTCTAAGTCAAGACGCTTACTCTTTTCCACATGTTAGTTTACACTGCTGCCGTTCATTTACTGTACTACTGCCTTTATGTACTACCTGCAAGGCATGCATTCTAATAAATTCATTAAAAAAGAACGCATGCATTGGTGGAAATAACATTAAAAGATGTGTTGTGTCTCAAAGCCAGGGTTGTGCTCACACCCCGACACCAATCCCACCCAGGTTGACATGGGGAACACATGGATTTGTCCCTGAATCAACTTGGGGCATGGGACTGGTTTTTAATTGTTGTTGTTGTTTAGTCGTTTAGTCATGTCCGACTCTTCGTGACCCCATGAACCGGAGCACGCCAGGCACTCCTGTCTTCCACTGCCTCCCGCAGTTTTTAATTAAAGGTAAAGGGACCCTTGACCATTAGGTCCAGTCGTGGCCGACTCTGGGGTTGCGGCGCTCATCTCGCTTTATTGGCCAAGGGAGCCGGCATACAGCTTCTGGGACATGTGGCCAGCATGACTAAGCTGCTTCTGGCGAACCAGAGCAGTGAACGGAAATGCCATTTACTGTAACTTCCCGCCGGAGCAGTACCTATTTATCTACTTGCACTCTGATGTGCTTTCAAACTGCCCGGTTGGCAGGAGCAGGGACCGAGCAACGGGAGCTCACCCCGTCGCGGGGATTTGAACCACCGACCTTCTGATCGGCAAGCCCTAGGCTCTGTAGTTTAACCCACAGTACCACCCGTGTCCCAGTTTTTAATTAGGGGGTCTTTAATTAAAGCATGTCAAAGTGCGAGTTTGGGTGGTGGGAAGATAAACGGCGTTTCCGTGCGCTGCTCTGGTTTGCCAGAAGTGGCTTAGTCATGCTGGCCACATGACCCAGAAGCTGTACGCCGTCTCCCTCGGCCTATAGAGCGAGATGAGTGCCGCAACCCCAGAGTCAACCGCGACTGGACCTAATGGTCAGGGGTCCCTTTACCTTTACCTAATTAGGGGTATTTTATCCCCTAATTTAATATATAGTTGGGCCCCTCCTGGCTGCACTGCAGAGACCAGGAAGGTCACACCTGCTGGGAACTGTTTCACCTGTGTGTCTCTGGGGGGGAATACAGCAGACCCCTGCAGCCAGCAGGATTGCATCCTCCGTTCCCCAGCTGAAGGTTTAATCCTGTTCAGTTTGACTCTGTGTGCATGTGTCCCCCCCCCCCTTGCTGGGAACAGCAACTAGCAAATTCCATCCATTGCAAATCCAGCCAACTTCCCCTGCCAGGTTCCTGCTTTCCCCGTGCAATCGAGGCTTCGTGGCAAATCTCTCGGAATAAATCTCCCAGGGCCCTATAGATGGCGCCCTTATGTGCTGAAAAGAAAGGAAGGCTCTGGAAAAGAGGAGACAGAGCCGGGAAGGGGAGAAGAAACAGGCAGAGGGTTGAGTTGGGTGGGGCTCTTTCCCCCAGGTGCCTCTCAAAGGGGTACCCAAATTGCCCCTGGCCCAATGCAAGCATCCTCTTCTGCATCCACAAAACCAAACCAGCTACCAAGAATATTTCCTGAGCTTCCGGGGAGCGTGGAGTAGTAGTTAGAGCAGTGTTTCTCAAACATGCGTCTCCAGCTGTTGTTTGACTACAACTCCCATCATCCGGGTCAAACTCATGCTGGTCACTTCAAGAACACTGTCCCACCACCTCATCCTCTGTCGTCCCCTTCTCCTTGTGCCCTCCATCTTTCCCAACATCAGGGTCTTTTCCAGGGAGTCTTCTCTTCTCATGAGGTGGCCAAAGTATTGGAGCCTCAGTTTCAGAATCTGTCCTTCCAGTGAGCACTCAGGGCTAATTTCCTTCAGAATGGCGAGGTTTGATCTTCTTGAAGTCCATGGGACTCTCAAGAGTCTCCTCCAGCACCATAATTCAAAAGCATCAATTCTTTGGCCATCAGCCTCTTTATGGTCCAGCTCTCACTTCCATACATCACTAGTGGTGTAGTGGTGTAGCACCTTAGAGACCAACTAAGTTTGTTATCTGTATGAGCTTTCATGTGCAAGCACACTTCTTCAGATACTGAGTTGGAGTGTCGGACTAGGACCTGGGAGGCCGGGGTTTGAATCCTGACTCGGCCATGACGCTCACTAAGAGGCATTTGTCCAGTGAAGGTGAGAATCTCACAGGGGAGCTTGCTGAACTAGTCAGACCAGACACTGACCTCCGATGGCCATTTTATATCCATCAATCAATCACAGATGAAGAGTGGCAGCTCAGCAGTAGATACCTCAGATGGTAGAGCATGAGATCTCAGGGTTGTGGGTTCGAGACTCATGCTGGGCAAAAGATTCCAGCATTGGACTCGATGACCCTCACGGTCCCTTCCAACTCAGCAGTTCCATGGTTCTGTGAATATGAGCTGCTGGAAACCACATGAGGGAGGGTAGTCTTGTGTTCGAGTCCTGCTTGTGGGTTTTCCCTTGGGGGCATCTGGTTGGCCGCTCCGTTGGACTCGATGGGCCATTGGCCTGATCCAGCAGGCTCTTCTCCTCTTCTCGCAGATGGCCCCTTTTGCAATTCTCTACCACTTGGCTCCTTCGTCCTCCCCCAATACCTGCAAACGGAGGCTGAGATTTTATGCATCTGATTTGCAAGCAGGCAGAACATCAGCCGGCAAAGCTGAATCTCGCCGGCTTATAAAAAGGAAAGAAAAATCATCATATCCCTTGGTTGTTTATATCTACATGCACACAGACAATGCAATATATAAACAAGTAATAAATTCATTACCCTTTTTCTTAAAACACTCAGCCAAATGAGAAATGGAGATGAATGGATCTCATTAATTTCCCTGCTTTTCATAGAGGCTACCAAGGATTATTCCCCCTCCCTTTTCAAGACTAACGTCTACCTTCCACGCTAATCCAAGAAAAATGAGAAATGTGTGGGTGGTGGGGGGGGGAGTTTTTTTTTACTGGAAGGACCACAGCCTAGTGACAGAGAAGCTGTTTTGCATGCAGAAGGTCCCAAGCTGACAGAAGAACGTGAGAAGAGCCCGCTGGATCAGGCCAGACACCCCAATGGGAAACCAGCAAGCAGGATTCAAACACAAGAGCGATTCTCCCCTCTTGTGGCTTCCAGCAACTTCTATTCGGAAGCAATTACTGCCTCCAATCATGGCCAGAACATAGCCATCGTGACTAGTAGCCATCAATGAATTTGCCTCATCCTCTTTTAATAGTAAATAATAATAACAACAACAACAACAACAATAATAATAATAATAATAATAATAATAATAATAATAATAAATTTTATTTATACCCTGCCCTCACTGGCCAGAACCGGGCTTAGGGCAGCTAACACCAGTAAAATTACAATAAAAACATAATAGACAAAAACCCAATTTAAAATACAGGTTAAAATGCAATTTAAAATGCAGCCTCATTTTAAAAAGTAGCCCATAGATCAAAACCATAAGGGGAGGGAAACATAAGGGTCAGACTGAGTCCAAACCAAAGGCCAGGCGGAACAGCTCTGTCTTGCAGGCCCTGCGGAAAGATGTCAAGTCCCGCAGGCCCTGGTCTCTTGTGACAGAGCGTTCCACCAAGTCGGGGGCCAGTACTGAAAAGGCCCTGGCCCTAGTTGAGACCAATCTAACCACCTTGAGACCTGGGACCTCCAAAATGTTGTCATTTGTGGACCCTAAGGTCCTCCGCGGGGCAGACCAGGAGAGGCGGTCCTGTAGGTACGTGGGTCCTAGGCTGCATCTCGGTCGGTCCCCATCACAGTCTCCTGCATGAGGGGGTTCCATAATTCTACACTCCATGAAGAAGTGCTTCCTTTTGATCCTGATTTTTTGAGCAGAGGTTGGAGGGCCACCTGTCATGGATGCTTTAGTTAACATTCCTGCATTGTGGCATTTGGACTAGATGACTCTTGGGGTCCCTTATAGCTCTAAGATTCTATGATTTTGTGATTCTAACTTCCTAGTCCTAATCTTTATAACCCTGTACCTTCTTCCAGAAGGCAGAAGCTGAAAGAGATCATTTCCGGGGTGTGCACTATCTAGGGATAAAGAGGACCTGAATTCTGCAGTGTACATATATATATATATATATATATAATCAATCAGCCATCATTTCAAATGAGATGAAGGGAGGACAACATTTCTGGGAAACATCCTCAAAGCACCAGTCGTATCCCCTCCAAATGCCCTGAGTACATCTTCCGTCTTCATAATTTAAAACGGACCATTCATATTTTATGGGGCAAGGAATTCCCTGTGAAGAAGCCGCTCTTGAAAATGGATTCTCCGCAAGGGGCTTTTTCAAGTCAGCTGAGCTCTCAAGGCTGAGAGGGGTTTATTTATTTATTTCAATTGACTTGACTTATTTATATCCCGCACTTCAATTAAAGGACTGCCCCCCCCGGGTGGCTTCCAAAGGAGAGAAGATGAAACAATAAAAAGCGACTCTAAAAATCAAGGATTAATGACATTTAAAAAGTGGCACGCATGCTAGAACAATCAAGACTAAAAACCAGAGGATGGGAATAAAATAGGACCCATTGGAAAACCAGCTCTGCCAGGATCCTGGGAAGACCTGGGCAAAGACAAGGTCTTGCGAAGATGCCTAGTTTGTTCCCAGATGAGTCTCTGGGTATGTTCCACACCTGAAAGGGTTTTTTACTTCCTTACTGATGCAGTTCAGTGCCTAGAACCTGAATTTATAAAATAATAATAATAATAATAATAATAATAATAATAATAATAATAATAATATATTTATTGTCATTGCCCCCTCTCGGGGACAACGAAATTACTTAATGGTCTTATTGGGGGTGTCTTTTAAAAAAACAACGTCTATTGCTTCAATTTAGAGTCACGCAATACATATCCCTCTTCTCTTCCCCTCTCAAAGCCATTTCATGTTTTGCAACCGCTTCTTACATTCCTGATACGATTAGAGCAAAAAGCAGAAACAAAGAAAGTTTGCAATCTTTGATTTCTAAAGGGCAACAATAATTAATCCCTGAGCACGTGCAGGTCTGCATTTGAAAACTCACTTGCATCGTAGCAGCCCCATGACAAAAGGAATAAAATGTGCTTTGCTTCTGCTGCCCTGGTGCTCAAGTCAGTTACTTGGGAATGATAAGCACCATAGTGTTGCAAAAAGGCAGCACTAATTGTGTGTGTGCCCACTGGGTCACCCTCTGGAGAACGAAGGCTTTTAAAAATGAAGAATCCTATGATCACAGAGTTGGGAGGGACCCTGAGGGTCATCTAGTCCAACCCCCTTGCAATGCAGGAATCTCAACAAAAGCACCCATGGCAGATGGCCGCCCAACCTCTTCTTAAAAATCTCCAATTAAAGAAGCATGCTGTAGCAAGAAGCATCCTGCTCATGCCAGGATAGGTGCGGAGGCCAGACCTGTTTGGCATTGCTCCCATCATCTGTCCCCCTCTGGGTAGTGATTTGGGAGCCCCCTCGGCTGGCGGTTTCTGGACATCAGCCCCAAGATCCAAGGTCTTAGAGAAAGGTCTTCCAAGATGGCAGCAATAAACCTCTAATAAACTCTGCGAGTGCGGCTTTCTCCCAACTGAAGTGCAGGGTGTTTGAGGACCGGGACATTTGCAGGGAAACCAAAATGCTTGTTTACAAAGCTGTTGTACTACCAACCTTACTGTACACTTGTAAAACATGGACCACTTATAAACACCATCTCCAACTCCACCAAAGATTCCATCAATGGCGTCTCCGAAAAACTTTACACATCACTTGGGAAGACAGGCGAACTAATGCCAGTGTACTGGAAGAAGCAAAGATGTCGAAGCAATGATTCTTCAACATCAACTTCGTTGGACTGGTCATGTTGTGCGGATGCCTGATGATCGTCTTCCAAAGCAACTACTCTGTTGCGAACTTAAAAATGGAAAGTGTAATGCTGGTGGTCAACAAAAGAGGTTTAAGACTCTCAAGGCAAATCTTTAAAAATGTAGTATAAACACCAACATCTGGGAAACACTGGTCTGTGAGCTCTCCAGTTGGAGAACAGTCTTGACCAAAGGTGTCATGGCTTTGAAGACACTCGAACTCAGGATGAAAGGGAGAAATGTACTAGGAGGAAGGCACGCTTGGCAAACCCTCACCATGATCAACTCCCTCCCAGAAACCAATGTCCCCACTGTGGAAGGACTTGTGGATCCAGAATTGGCCTCCACAGTCACTTTTAAGACTGTGTTTATGGAAGACAATCTTACTCGGCTACAAGTGATCGCCAAAGAAGAAGTAGTAGTAGTTTTCTTTTAATAATGGCCAGGCTCATTAGAATGAGGAACTGGAAGACCTTATGAGGGTGCTTCTCTGACCAGTTGGGACAACAATGTATGGCAAATAGCCTTTGTGGAAAAATTAAACAATAAACTTAAACTGGCATGAGGTCTGAAGCACAAAGACCCTCTTGCAACTGACTGGAACAGCTCCATTATATGCATGGCTAAAAATGCAAATAGAAGGCTCCCCTCACATGATAAAGCTTTTTGGCTAATTTTTATACCTTCTGTACAAAGAGCAGTCTGGGATAAGAACGTAATATGTTACCTGGATGTTGTTTTGCAGGCACTGCTTAACACCGGCTTCCGGTCTAGGGTGGGATATTTCATCACTTACCTGACTGATGTTGTTACATAGTGAAAGAATTTAATGAAATCTTTAAAACCAAAGGTATTGTGAAGACATGGGAGAGATTAGTGGGATTAACCTCCTGGTAGTCCCTTCCTCGGATGCGGGTGGCGCTGTGGTCTAAACCACAGAGCTTAGGAGTTGCCGATCAGAAGGTCGGTGGTTCGAATCCCCGCAATGGGGTGAGCTTCCATTGCTCAGTCCCTGCTCCTGCCAAGCTAGCAGTTTGAAAGCACGTCAAAGTGCAAATAGATAAATAAGTACCACTCCGGCAGGAAGGTAAATGGTGTTTCCATGCGCTGCTCTGGTTTGCCAGAAGCAGCTTTGTCATGCTGGCCACATGACCCGGAAGCTGTACCCTGGCTCCCTCGGCGGCCAATAAAGCGAGATGAGCGCCCCAACCCCAGAGTTGGCCACGACTGGAACTAATGGTCAGGGGTCCCTTTACCTTTACTAGTCCCTTCCTCATTTTCCACACATCCATCCATTGCATAGATGTGCAGAGATGTTCCGGTGTAGATGTGAGCATTGGGATGAGCGCAATCGCAGACGAATGCATGAGTTGACCGTGTCTCTCTCTTCACGATCCAGCATTTGCATTGTGATGTTGAAGGTCGCACGACCTAATTCAGAGGTCAAGCCCCACTCCTTGATGCTTGTGTTCTGTGCAGCTCATACAAGGGTCCCCGTCCTGAAGTGCAGGGGAGGGCATGTGGCGACGAGAGCTACACAGTGCCATATGCATTCTTTTCTTCGGGAAACCAGAACAACGTGTTCCTTCATTAGAGGAGGCTGCATCTCAACGAGTTTCCTCCGATTCCCAACGGGGCAGCTTGCAAGCAAATGTTATTCAGCAAATCCGAGAAACTTATAAACAGTCTCACCTTCGCAATGGCAGGAGATGCTTTCTGCTCTCCAGTAAGGATCTGGGCTTGTAGGCACGAGCCCCCTGGGCAAGTATTTCATAAGCGCTTCCTGGAAAGTCGGGATGAAATATGGGCTGAAATTAAAGATGCAGTTAGTTTTGTGTGCCATGTGTGCACACACACACACACACACACAGAGAGAGAGAGAGAGAGAGAGAGAGTTTAGATCCCACTGCTTCTTGCTTTCCGGAAAAGTTTTCACTTTGATAAACCTCCAGCACAGGTCATATGTTCCTACCCATTTTAAAGCAGCAAAATTTTTTGACTATCATTTTCAATTTTGCGTGCCCTGTTTTTTCCCTAAGGGCTCGTGGTGACTGTAACTTGCAGGAGGCTGCCTTCTTCAGGACAGTAGCAGCATGTCTGATGTGGCAGAGCTATGAAGCTGCTCTCCCGAGACCTGTGCTGCCACTACCACTTACCTGGATGAGCTCTAGCAGGGGGGCGGTGAGATCAGCTCCATGTAGGGGTCCTGACTGGCAGCAGACGTCCCACCAGTGTCTTGCCCTTGGTGCTGTCTGCCACAGCAGTCGAGCTAAGCAGCGGCAACAATGCCAGTGTTGGGAGCGGGGGTCTGTGTCTTTGCCCCATACACTGATGTTTGTTCCAGATCAGAATATTTGATCGGCCCAGTATACCTGAAGGAGCGTCTCCACCCCCATCGTCCAGCCCGGACACTGAGGTCCAGTGCCGAGGGCCTTCTGGCGGTTCCCTCACTGCGACATGTGAAGTTACAAGAACCAGGCAGAGGGCCTTCCTGGTAGTGGCTCCCACCCTGTGGAATGCCCTCCCATCAGATGTCAAGGAAATAAACAGCTATCTGACTTTTAGAAGACACCTGAAGGCAGCCCTGTTTAGGGAAGCTTTTAATGTTTAATAGACTATTGTACAGTGGTACCCCACAAGACGAATGCCTCGCTAAACGAAAAACCCGCAAGACGAAAGGGTTTTCCTATTTTTAGCGGCTTCGCAAGACGAATTTCCCTATGGGCTTGCTTCGCAAGACGAAAGCCCATAGGGAAATCTCTGGGGACAGCAGGGAAGCGCAGCACGCCTTCTCCTCTGTTCCCGGACCTGTCCTGAAGGCTTGCGGGGGGAGAAAAGCCCTTCTCCGCACCGCCAGCCCGGCAAGCGGTTTCCATAGGAACGCATTAATTGATTTTCAATGCATTCCTATGGGAAACCGTGCTTTCCAAGACGAAAAACTCGCAAGAAGAAAAAACTCGTGGAACGAATTAATTTCGTCTTGCGAGGTACCACTGTATTTTAATATTTTGTTGGAAGCCACCCAGAGTGCTTGGGGGAAACTCAGCCAGATGGGCAGGGTATACATAATAAATTATTATTATTATTATTATTATTATTATTATTATTATTATTATTTGCACATCTGACTGGCAGCAGCATGCAGACAGTGCCAGGCTCAATCTGTAGTTCTGTATCTCGTTGTGAACACCACAGTTTAAGAAGGACAGCGACAGAAGGTTTGCAGAGGAGGCCGACCAGCGTGGGCTGATAATGCCAAGGTTGCAGATTTGATTACCATACAGGACACCTGCATATTTCTGTATAGCTTGGGGTCGGGCTAGAATTAAAACTATCCATTGAAAGATCCAAGGAGCCCTTTGTGGGAGGCTGAAAAGGGTGCGAGGCAATTGCTTTTGTCCACCACTGTCAAAACGCACCTATTCCCAGCTGCAGCGCTCCATGCCTCTTGGTCACCAGTGGCGGATTTGGGGCTCTCAAAATTCAGCGGACTTCTGTGCGGTGCTAAAATTTGGCGCACCACCACCACCATATCTCACCTTCCATTCTAGGACATTGTTGTGGCGCCCCCTGCAGCGCAGAGCCCGGTAGCGCCGCACCGGTTGTGCTACCCTCAAACCACCTCTGTGGTCACCCAAGAGGTTCCAGGAGGAGAATAACATGATGTGGCTTGAGAAAAGAGCCCTGCAGGATCAGATCAAAGGTGTGTGGTGGAAGGAGAGGAACACACACACACCCTTGTTGTAACCAGAGGTGGTGTAGGTGAGAGATGTGGCAGAGGAACAGAAAGCAACTGGTTCTCCCCAGCAAGAGCAGCTTTCGCCATTCGGCAGGGACCGAATCGGAGGGAAGCTGTTGCCTTGCTGCGAAAACAAAGATAGTTGTCTTGAGGAACTCTTCAGTTCAAAGACTCTCAAAGGCAACTCTTGTATTTGCATACTCCAGGCTGACGGAGCTGGCAGAGCACTGCGGTGGTGGAAACAGAGAATGCCCCAGGGCCTTGCAAGTTCCTAATGCACTAATGGAGTTTTGGGCAGGAGAGAATTTCTCCCTGCAACTTCCGCTCAGAGGGAACCAAACGCATAATCCTCCACAAAGCAGCAGCAGCAGCAGGCGAGACGGCTCCATTCCTGTGCGCATTTCTGTTGCAGTTCCACTAATTTTGCTACACCCCCCCCCAAGTTCATTCTGACACTCACAGCCTGCTCCCTTCATACAGTAACAACAGCAAAAACATATTACTTGTACCCCACACATCCGACATCCTACAGCTGAGATTCAATTTACACAAGGGACAACCAGATAATAGAAAGGACTTTTCCATGCGGTTCATTGTTAAACCGAGGAACTCCCTCCCACAGGAATGGCCACCAACCTGGGTGGCTTTAACAGAGGACTGGACAAATTCACAGAGGAGGAGAGGGCTGTTGAGGAGAAGAAGAAGAGGAGGAGGAGGAGGAGGAGTTTTGATTTGATATCCCTCTTTATCACTACCCGAAGGAGTCTCAAAGAGGCTAACAATCTCCTTTCCCTTCCTCCCCCACAACAAACACTCTGTTAGGTGAGTGGGGCTGAGAGACTTCAGAGAAGTGTGACTAGCCTAAGGTCACCCAGCAGCTGCATGTGGAGGGAAGCGAACCCGGTTCACCAGATTACGAATCTATCGCTCTTAACCACTACACCACACTGACCGGTGTTACATGGTCTTGGCAGCCACTCCCAGTCACCAGTCTAGCTGCCGCATTCTGGATTAGTTGCAGTTTCTGGGTCACCTTCAAAGGTAGCCCCACATAGAGCGCATTGCAGTAGTCCAAGCGGGAGATAACTAGAGCATGCACGACTCTGGCCAGACAGTCTGTGGGCAGATAGGGTCTCAGCCTGCGTACCAGATGGAGCTGGTAGACAGCTGCCTTGGACACAGAACTGACCTGCGCCTCCATGGAGAGTGGTGAGTCCAAAATGACTCCCAGGCTGCGCACCTGGTCCTTCAGGGGCACAGTTACCCCATTCAGGACCAGGGAATCCTCCACACCTGCCCGCTCCCTGTCCCCCAAGAACAGTACTTCTGTCTTGTCAGGATTCAACCTCAATCTGTTAGCCGCCATCCATCCTCCAACCACCTCCAGAAACTCACACAGGACCTTCACCGCCTTCACTGGTTCTGATTTAAAAGAGAGGTAGAGCTGGGTATCATCTGCATATTGATGAACACCCAGCCCAAACCCCTAGCTGAAGCTAGAAAGCCGCCTGTGGCAATGGGGTTAAATATATTGTCCTACCTTACAGGGCTGTTGCAAGGCTTTAATGAATGCTATACATTTATTAGCTTTCTCTCCCCACACTTTTGCCCAAAGGATCCATGGGCGGCAAAGGACAGAGTAGGAAAAGCAATATAGTGGAATACTATTATTAAAAACATAGAATCATAGAATCGCAACATTGTAGGGATGGTGAGGGTCATCTAGCCCAACAATTTAAAACATTTCATAACAATTGCTCTATGCGATACACGTTGAGCACTTTGGAAAAGTGCTATAAAAACATTCCTCCTCCTAGTGCTGCAGGGAGGGGAGAGGTTTCCTCAACGTGATATTTCTGAGAGATCTGGGAACCTGCTTCTGCCGTCAAGCCCTGCATTTTGCAGCGAATGGGTTTCTTTGCTCTCAAATGACTTTCAAATCTTCTGCAGAATAGATGAGAACATTGTGCGGCTGTTTGATTTCCCTGACCTGAACGGGGGTTGATTGCGGTTTTGAATTCTCTGCCTTACATAAGGAGATGCCGGGAGCTTGCATCTCTCTCTCCCAGAAATAAAAGAAAAGAAAAGAAGGAAGGAAGGAAGGAAGGAAGGAAGGAAGGAAGGAAGGAAGGAAGGAAGGAAGGAAG
>JAXCMG010000059.1:2284975-2304421 GCA_034642415.1 Podarcis siculus
GAAAGAAAGAAAGAAAGAAAGAAAGAAAGAAAGAAAGAAAGAAAGAACACTCTGGTCCTCCAACTGATAGTCTCTCAAGGGCTGCAGAGCTGAAAGGATGAAGCTGAGGCTGTTCCCATTCGTGAGACAGAGAAGGAAGAGCTGCCCCAATGCTTCCTCTTCCTCTTCCTCTGCCCTCCCCATTCCTTTTTCCTTTTATGCCATGCCTATTAGATGGTGAGCACGGAGTTAGGGTGCCTTTGGTCTTTTAACATTGCAGGCGCTATGTCAGCATTAAATAATAGAGGTGTTCACA
Organism: Podarcis siculus; assembly: GCA_034642415.1. NCBI lineage: Eukaryota > Metazoa > Chordata > Lepidosauria > Squamata > Lacertidae > Podarcis > Podarcis siculus. The sequence continues at coordinate 2,285,271 of JAXCMG010000059.1, forward strand.
ATGTTAGGGTCAAGAAGGGCGCAATCTGTGAACCTCTTTACTCCAGAGCTGAGCTGTGTGAGCTGGCAAGCTTACGCACTTGCCCACAAGCACTTGTGCATGTGCAGAGAGCATTAGAGATGTCTTGCACCTGTGTTCAGCATCACACGTAAACAAGTCTATGACTACGATGGCGATGCCTCAATCTAGAGTCTCAGGTAGAGTAAGTTGTAGCTTCCTAACCTCGCTTATGACACAGTCCTTCCTTAAGGTGCCAGGAGTCACATAGATGCCAATCACTGTCCCAATGTGAACAATGTCTAGTCAACACGATGACTATATACATAAGTAATAGACAATCCTTCAAACCATAAAAAGTTCAAAATGAAATCTTTAGTCTCAAAGTCTCTGAAAATCTTTAAATGAAGCAAGGTACCAAACTTCGTACGATGAAAGACAAGCTGTGAAGCTTTGTGTATTCAGCAAATAGGATGTCCAACACTGAACAGTGATTCCGGATATTGACTACTGTTTCGTTGAATTCTTCGTCAGCATGGTGGGAGGATATAGAATGCTTCATAAACAAATAATAAAATTTTACAAACGATGGCCTGCGTGACATATCACTTTACAAAAATTATAAACTATAATACAAACAGTAATGAAAAAGAGTACATACCCCATCTTATTTTGAATGAATGTATGTGAATGAAAATATCAAATGCTGTGGAACAGTGCTCATGTAATAATGTAGTCACTGCTACTAACAATATTTTTTTGAGAAACATATAAAGGCAACTCCAGGTGATGCAAAAAACAAGGAGGTTGAGTTTAAAGATGCAGTGCAAAGTTGTGGTTGTCATTGTTGTTGTTTAGTCATTTAGTTGTGTTCCACAGGGTGGGCGCCACTACCGAGAAGGCCCTCTGCCTGGTTCCCTGTAACCTCACTTCTCACAATGAGGGAACTGCCAGAAGGCCCAACACTTTGAATTCTGGATTAATTACAATTTCCGGGTCACCTTCAAAGGCAGCCCCACGTAGAGTGCATTGCAGTAGTCCAAGCGGGAGATAACCAGAGCATTCACCACTCTGGTGAGAAAAAACCCTGTTAAATGATGTTCACAACGTTACATTAAAAGTGTGTGCAATCTGTTCACCTCTGCCAACTAGAGGGGTCTAAAGAGAGGCAGACACCCCCAACAGATCTTGCTCCTCCACTAAACAGAGGTTATGTGACCGTCTGTTAGGGAATCTTTAGCTGTGGGCCCTGCGTTGCAAGGGGTTGGGCTAGATCAGGGGTCTGCAACCCGCGGCTCTGGAGCCGCATGTGGCTCTTTTACACCTTTGCCGCAGCTCTGGGGCGGATACTAGCGAGGGGAGGAGGCCCATTGTGCGCCCCGACACTCCCCACTGTGGCGGGCGCTGTACTGGCTGTGACGTCGCATGGGGGCGGTGCGTGCGTTAGTCACGCACCGTCCCGACGTCACCTTCCCACCCGCCCGCCCGCTACATTGTAAGGGGCATGTACGCTGGTCACTGCATTGAAAGGGGGCATGTACGCTGGTCACTGTTTTGAAGGGGAGTGAAGAACACACACACACAAAAAGGTAACTTGTTAATTTAACGTTTATTTCTATGAGGAGGAGTAATTCTGAGGGGTCAAACAAAGAAATAATAAAAAAGTGACAAAAAATATATTTTTATAATGACGAATTTTGCGGCTCCCAGTTTTTTTTCCTTCGGAAACGGGTCCAAGTGGCTATTTTTGTCTTAAAGGTTGCAGACCCCTGGGCTAGATGACCCTCAGAGATCCCTTCCAACTCTACCATTCTAGGATTCTCTGGTATTTTTCGGCTGAACAAATACCTCGGGATGGCTTGCATGACCAAGAGCCTGGGCATCCTGCTGCTGCATAATACATTTCCCTCCGCCGCACCCGCTTGCCACGGCTGTCTGACAGTAATGGAATAGTCCCAGGTTTCGCTGGCGGATAATCACTTCGGTAGCGGCGTAATGAACATTTCTGGCCCTGCGCGCACGCACGGACGCTCTGCTTAACACCCGGACGGCTTTGCTTTCGCTCCAGCCAACCGGCCTCTAAGCAGGGGCCGCAATAATCAATTTGCGGCAAACTTTTGTTCTGCCCAAGACTCTAATTTACGTTGCCAGGCTGAAGATTCCGAGCCATTAATCATCTGTTTTGTGCTCTGGGTGGCTTTCATATTTAACAGGCGAGGACGGAGACAGAGAGAGGCTGTTTACCTCGCAAGTCCATCTCACAGCCAGGAAAGCAGGAGCATCGTGTGTTGTTGTTGTTTTCCAGGAAACGTGGGTTGGGAAAATAAGAGAGGTGGGTTGGATGTTCCTTAGGATGAGGAGCCCGGCTTATTTTGGCACAGAGAACACGGATGAAGTTTTCCTTCCCCTCTCATGTCACTAGAACTCGTAAATTTCCGGTGAAACTGATTTCTGGAAGTCCTTTTTCGCAAGGTGCAGAGTTAAACTGTGGAACTCTCTCCCACTGGACACAGCGATGGCCACCACCCTGGATGGGTTAAACAAATTCATGGAGGAGAGGGCTATCGGTGGCTACTAAGAGGCAATTCAAAACAAAAATTTATGGAAAAGTGGGATAGATATAAATCATATGTTCAAAAATGCAGTCAAGGTTCGCTATCTGTGCTAGCATTTGATTGACGTTGGAGTGAGACTGAGTTGAGAAATAAGACTAAGAGCACACATTGATAGAGGAATGTATTAGAGAATATGTAAAGAAGTATACAATAATAAGAATACATTCATTTGTAAAAAAGGAATATACAACGGGAAAGACAGAAAGTCTAGTGTGTTGGTATGTATATGTTTTTTTGGGGGGGGATTTGTTTTTGGTTTTTTCTCTTTGTTCTTTCTTTGTTTGTTTGTTTCATTTACTTTCTAGGTACAGTGGTACCTCGGGTTAAGTACTTAATTCTTTCCGGAGGCCTGTTCTTAACCTGAAACTGTTCTTAACCTGAAGCACCACTTTAGCTAATGGGGCCTCCCGTGCCACCGTGCAGCCGCCGCGCAGTTTGTGATCTCATCCTGAAGCAAAGTTCTTAACCCGAGGTACTATTTCTGGGTCAGCAGAGTCTGTAACCTGAAGTGTATGTAACCCGAGGTACCACTATATATAAAATTTGTATATAGATTTTGTATACATGTTGGAAATTATATTATCGTAAGTCCTGTAATGTAATATGACAGTGTTTACCAATGTAATATAAGAATGTTAACAAATAAAAAATATGCAAATTACTAAAAAAAAGGAAGCGACAGAGGAGGGGAGGGTGATTCTCTTGTGCTGGAATTCTGCTTGCAGGTGTCTCCCAAGCATCTGACTGGCTGCTGTGAAAACAGGAGGCTGGACTAGATGTCACATAGAGGAGGGAGAAAGGTTGTTTTCTGCTGCTCCAGAGAAGCGGACACAGAGCAATGGATCCAAACTGCAGGAAAGAAGATTCCACCTAAACATTAGGAAGAACTTCCTGACAGTAAGAGCTGTTGGACAGTGGAATTTGCTGCCAAGGAGTGTGGTGGAGTCTCCTTCTTTGGAGGTCTTTAAGCAGAGGCTTGACAGCCATATGTCAGGAGTGCTCTGATGGTGTTTCCTGCTTGGCAGGGGGTTGGACTCGATGGCCCTTGGGGTCTCTTCCAACTCTTCTATGATTCTATGATTCTATGATTCTATGGATCACTGGCCTGATTCAGCAGACTCTTCTTGTTTTCTTATGTCCTGCACAATCTTTAGAGATTCCTGGGCAGTCATTCCATTTCATTAATTGTGTATATCTTCCTTCATCAATGAAGGAGCCAGTGTGGTGTAGTGGTTAAGAGCGGTGGACTCGTCATCTGGTGAACCAGGTTCGCTTCCCCGCTCCTCCACCTGCAGCTGCTGGGTGACCTTGGGCCAGTCACACTTTTCTGAAGTTTCTTAGCCTCACTCCCCTCACAGAGTGTTTGTTGTGGGGGAGGAAGGGAAAGGAGAATGTGAGCTGCTTTGAGACTCCTTAAAGGGAGTGAAAGGCGGAATATCAAATCCAAACACTTCTTAGGACAGTTCACCTTTACCTTTATCTTTATCGTTTCTCCCCTCAGTATCCTCAGTTTAGTTTAGTTAAACATACCCAACTCCTTCAACCATTCCTCATAAGGCTTAGTTTCCAGACCCCTGAGTCGAGTTGCGGGCATTTCATGTTACAGACAGGCCTCTGGAACGGATCCTGTCGATAACACAAGGTACCACTGTAATAGATATCTAAAGCCATTCGCACATAACAAAATATGTATTTTATCAAAGTAATTGTTGAACTGAAATACAATTAAGAAGTATATTAATAGTGAAATACAGTTAAGAAGAAGTATATTAATAGTGAAATAATTATTAAGCTCTAACTGTATGTAGGTTTTATTTTATTTGTTTTTTACCTTATATTTTGGAAATGTACATCCATTTTTTCCCCTTTAAATTTTTTTGGGGCCCTCAAGAGAGTGGGGCCCTAAGCTATAGCTTGTTTAGCTTATACGTAAATCTGGCACTGCTCAGAGGCCAGGAAGGGGCAGATAGAATGAGAGCAGGGCAAGGCGGCCCCCGCCATGCTGTCTTGCAAGTTTGAAGATTTTAATTAGACCTCATTATTTCTCCCCTATGGAAGCTCCTCCTGTGCCCTCGGAGACCCGGCCACCTTGGAAGGGTCACCGGCTGGGGTCCTGGGATGCACACAGAGAGCTCCCAGCCCTCCCAAAGGATGCTTTAATTATCAAACTTTTATAGTGGCACCGGCAAGCCAGAGCTGCCCTCACATATTGTTCACAAATGCATAGCTGTCAACTTACAGATTTGAAAATAACGGACCAGCAGCCTTGAAAATAAGGGACCAGCAGCCAAAATAAGGGACCTGCAGCCTCGCCTGTTCCAGGCACTCCAGTCTTCCTGTCCTCCTGCAGTCTGGTCAAACTCATGCTGGTAGCTTCGAGAACACTGTCCAACCAACTTTGTAACCAGAGGTTCAACTGAATAGAATCTGAATCACATGCACCACAAGGCCTATGCAGCCTCAACTTAAGATGGCTCCCCGGCCTGGCTTTGCACTGCAAAGTTTGCAGCAGCATGTGCAACAAAATGGCGTCCAGCATTCAAAAAACCCCTCAGCTTGACTTCCGGAGGCGGCGCGACCGGTAATGGCTGCCTTCTCCGAGTAAGGGGAAGGGAGCTCCGCTGTAAACGGGTCGTCCGCTACGGCGAAGCGGAGACCCACTCAGAAAAACCACAGGTGGCAGAAGCCTGTGGTCTTGGGACCCGGCGGGCGCCAGAAGCAGCCCCCAAAACGTTGAAGGGACCCCGTAAGGGGCTCCGGATCGCGGAGGGGGTAGCGGCGCTGTGGGTCGTTGCGCAAACAGCGAAGTGAAGCCGCGTTGCTGTTGCCGGTCAGCGCTGTTCTTTCTTCCTGCAACTTTTTGAACTTTGGAAACTACAACCCGTGAGTAATTTGGACTTTGAGAACTTTTCTGAAACTTTTGAGAGTTTTCTGAAACTTTGTGAGAACTTTCTGAAACTTTTAAAACTTTGAAAAAAGTTTAAATTTGGCTGAAAACGGAGTGAGGACAAGCAGGAAGTCCGCCTCCCGCTATACTGAACTTCAAGCAAAGAGCAGGAGGAGTGGAGACAAAAAGTGATGTGTTAACTAACTGCTGGCACCCAATTAAAGTAGACCTTTGGGTGAAAGACTTTAAGTTACTGTTTTTTCTGGACATATTGGGGTGCATTGATATTCTTCTTCTGTTGTACCAGTGGATTACAATTAAACAAGAACCCCAGGTGCTGGAGCTGCCTGACTGAGCACCACCTTGCAACATTGGATACATTGTTTACAGACTTGGAAACATTCTGAGCAGGAACTTGATACTTTGAAATTGTTGCAGTCTAGGCACTGTTAGAAACATTGTTTTGCCTTAAGTATACTCTGCTAAAAAATAATATTCTGTGGAGGCTGATGGATGTGGAATTAAATGTATAAATTTGAATTGGATTTGATCTTTTTCCTGAAGACGTATTAAGCTCCCCCTTGAGGATTTTGGACTTACAGCAGTGTCTTTGTTTTACTTTCCTTTTCCCGGCCTCCTGTTTGACTATTGTATCTGGGCCTCTTTTTTCTCATGGGAACACTTGGTCTGACCTTGGACTACAGATAACTCTGGAATGAGTGGCGCAAGGAAAAGAGGAAGAACCAAGCAAACAACTTTAACTTTATCTGCAGCCTCACAGCGCAGATCATCGGTGCCTGCTTTGCCTTCTACCTTGCCTCCTGACATAGAGGCGGCCTCCCTGACACAGACAGGGGAGGGAGAGACGGAGGAATTGCACCTGGAAGATATGGCTTCAGGGATAAGTAACTCTGTCTTGGAAAGAATTTTTGAGAAATTGGAGGCTTTGGATAAAAAGGCTGATTTGCAAACGGCTAAAATTGAACAGAACACAGAAAGTTTGAACAAACTGACTGGGCAGGTTGCACAGAATGTCCAATCTATTGGAGAATTAAAAGAGGCTGTAGGTGAAAATCGGAAATTGGCTGAAGACACCAGTCAGAGATTGGGAGAACTTGAGAAAGAAGTAAGACCACTCAGTAAACAAGTTGGAGAACATCAGATTTATTTCTCGATGACAGAACTGCGAAACAGGGAGACCAACTTGAGGATCCGGTCAGTACCAGAGGTGGAAGAAGATAATTTTATTGAATTTTTGACTAAGGAATTTGCCAAGTTTTGGAAGCTAGAGGAAAAAGACTTTAAAATAATATCAGCTTTTAGGCTTGGAAGAGTTAGAAGGATAGAGAAGCCCAGAGACTGTCTGATAACATTGAGATCAAAGGAGGAAAGGGATAAGATTTTGGGCCTGCATTACGAAAAGTCACTGGACATTTTGGGCAAGAGAATTGAAATTTACAAGGACATCCCTAAACAGTTGTTGGACCTCAGATCTGACTACACGGAATTGGCAAGACTGCTAAGAAGCAACGCAATTATCTTCAGGTGGGAGTTTCCTCAAGGATTATCTTTTACGTACAGAGGGAGAAAGATCAAAATTAAAACAGTGGAGGATAGAGACAAGTTTTTGGGAGCCCACGGAGAAGACCTCCACAAAGGACTTGGATTGCCAGCGCCCGAACCTCCAGGGAAGCCTGCCCCCTTGGATCCTCAAGGACCAGAGAACAAGGTACCACCCCAGAAAGAATAACCAGATCTACCCAGGATGTCTCTGCAGCTTTTGAGTTGGAATATAAATGGCTGTAACAGCCCGGAAAAAAGGACGAAAATTTTCCACATATTAAAAAAGGAACAAGTGGACATTATATGTCTACAAGAAACACACGTGATTAGGCTCCACAGAAAGGTGTTAATAAACAAAAGGCTTGGTCAAGAATTTATATCTTCGGACACAGTTAAAAAGAGAGGTGTAGTGATTTATGCAAAAGAGAGCCTTTCACCAAAATTTCTTTTCAAAGACGAAAATGGAAGAATTTTGGCAATAGAAATACAATATCAAGGAGAAAAAATTTTGATATTAGGAATCTATGCACCAAATGAAGGAAAATCGGATTTTTACAAGAAGTTGCATGAGACCATGCTGGATTATCTGGACTATAACAACGTCATCATGATGGGGGACATGAATGGGGTCGTATCAACGAATATGGATAAGTCACAGAATCAAAACATCACTAAAGAAGGAAGACTACCTAAGACCTTCTTTGAAATGACTGACAATATGGACTGGATTGATATTTGGAGAGTGAGAAACCCCTTGGGAAGAGAAGGAACATTCTTTTCTGAAGCCCAATTGACCTGGACACGAATCGACCAAATATGGATAACTAGAAGTCTGGCACCTAAGGTTAGAAAGGTGGAAATCTGCCCCAAGACATGCTCCGACCATAACGCACTGAGAATGGACATGACACTGATCCCAACCGGCTCCTTTAGATGGAAGATGAATGATGGCCTGTTTAGAGATCAAAAGATTGTAGAGAAGGCCCAAAAAACTCTAAAAGACTATTTTGAGATCAACCTGAGTACTATGGTGGAAAAAAGAACTATCTGGGATGCAAGTAAGGCTGTGATGAGAGGGTTCTTGATACAACAGAATTCTTTAAAGAAAAGATCACAAAATGAAAAGAAGGATAAAATTTTGGAAAGAATTAAAGAGTTGGAGAAGAAGTTAAGATCTAACCCGAAGTCCCAACCGATTCTGCGAGAAATTAAACTTTATCAAGCACAATATTCTAAACTGATAAATCAGGAAATAGAATGGAAGATTAAAACAATGAAACAAAAAACTTTTGAATCGGCCAACAAATGTGGAAAACTGCTAGCCTGGCAGTTGAAAAGGAGACAAAGATTAAATACGGTAACAAGCTTAGAGATTGAAGGAAAGAACATCCAGAACCCGGGAGAGATTAGAAAGTGCTTCCAGAGATATTTCAAAAAGCTATACACTCAAGGGCCACAAGATGAAATAGAGATTAAACAATTTTTGGAGAAAAATGGACTAGCAAAGCTGTCAGAAGAAAACAGAACAATATTGAATGGCAAAATAACACGACAAGAGATTGAGCAGGCCATCCAGAGTTTGAAACAGGGCAAATCGCCAGGGCCGGATGGACTGACCTCCAACTATTATAAGACATTGAAAGACTATTTGATACAGCCATTGTTGGAGGTCAGCAACGAAATAATGGAGGGGAAGAAGGCGCCAGAATCGTGGAAAGAAGCATTTATCACATTGATACCAAAGTCGGAAACTGAAAAGACACAACTTAAGAACTACCGTCCCATCTCCCTTTTAAATGTGGATTACAAAATATTTGCAGATGTTTTGGCACGAAGATTTAAGAAAGTTCTAAGTGAGACAATACACAAAGACCAGGCAGGCTTTCTCCCGGGTAGACACATGTTTGCTAACACAAGGAATATTATAGACATACTGGAACTTTTGCAAACAAACATAAACACTAAAGCAGTTTTAATTTTTATAGACGCGGAGAAAGCCTTTGACAACATATCCTGGAAATTTATGAAGGGGAACCTAAAAGAAATGGGAGTGGGACGGGGGTTTGAGAATGGGATTGAGGCAATATATTCAGAACAAAAGGCCAAACTGATAGTCAACAATGTGGTTACAGAAGAGTTTAAAATTGAAAAAGGTACACGACAAGGTTGCCCGATTTCCCCATTACTGTTTATTTCGGTCCTGGAAGTGCTCCTGAACATGATTAGGGGGGACCGGTTGGTGGAAGGGATTCAGGTCGGAGCGAAGCAATATAAACTAAAAGCTTTTGCAGATGACCTAGTTTTGACATTACAGGAGCCGGAATCTAGTACGAAAAGAGTATTACAACTGATTCAAAACTTTGGTCGAGTGGCGGGATTTAAGTTAAATAAGCAAAAAACTAAGGTTTTGGGGAAAAACTTGACAGACACTGAATTGGAATGGTTTCAGAAAGAGACAGAACTAAATGTGGTCAAAAAAGTTAAATACCTAGGGGTAAACATAACAGCAAAAAATCTGAGTTTATTTAAAGATAACTATGAAAAATGTTGGTCAGAAATTAAGAGAGACTTGGATAGTTGGTCAAGATTAAAACTTTCTTTGTTAGGCCGAATAGCTGCCATCAAGATGAATGTACTGCCAAAAATGTTATTTTTGTTTCAGACACTACAGATTGTAGATAAGACAGAGTGTTTTCGGAGGTGGCAGAAAGATATTTCTAAATTTGTCTGGCAGGGCAAAAAGCCCAGAATTAAATTTAAGATATTAACAGATGCGAAAGAAAGAGGGGGCTCTGCCCTGCCAGATTTAAAGTTGTATTATGAAGCTGCAGCTTTCTGCTGGCTAAAAGATTGGTTACTTCTTGAAGATACGGATGTTTTGGATTTGGAAGGTTTTAATAATGCATTTGGATGGCATGCCTATTTATGGTACGACAAAGCTAAGATAAACAAGGCCTTTAAGAACCATATTGTCAGAAAATCAGTTTTTAATGTCTGGACAAGATATAAAGACTTATTGGAGAACAAAACTCCGAGGTGGCTGTCACCCCTAGAGGCTAAGGCCCGAAAAAGAGCCAATATGGAGGCCAATTGGCCAAAATATTGGGAGATAATAGAAAAGGATGGTGACAATTGGAAATTGCAGAGTTTAGAAAAGATGAGAGATAAAGTGCGAGACTGGCTACACTATGCTCAGATTAAAGAAGTGTTTAAAAATGATAAAAAGTTAGGATTCCAAGTGGAAAAGTCAAAGTTAGAAACTGAACTGTTAGAACCTAAGACCAAAGTACTTTCAAAAATGTACAATTTGCTGCTGAAATGGAACACCCAAGACGAAATGGTAAAATCATCAATGATAAAATGGGTACAGGATATTGGGCATAATATTATGTTCGAAGATTGGGAAAGGTTGTGTACCTCTGGGCTGAACTTCACTGCATGTAATGCTTTGAAGGAAAATGTAATGAAAATGATGTATAGATGGTACATGACCCCAGTTAAATTAGCTAAAATATACCATTCGTCTGATAGTAAATGTTGGAAATGTAAGGAAAATGAAGGAACATTTTTTCACCTCTGGTGGACCTGCCCTAGAGTAAAGGCCTTTTGGGAGATGATATATAATGAGTTAAAAAAGGTGTTTAAATACACCTTCACTAAGAAACCAGAGGCCTTCCTCTTGGGCATCGTCGGCCAGAGTGTGCTAAAAAAGGACAGAACATTCTTTATGTATGCAACAACAGCAGCAAGAATATTGATCGCGAAGAACTGGAAGACCCAGAAGCTACCCACTTTGGAAGAATGGCAGATGCAACTGATGGACTATATGCAGCTAGCCGAGATGACCGGCAGAATCCGAGACCAGGGAGAAGAAAGGATGGAAGAAGACTGGAAAAAATTCAAGATTTATCTACAAAAACATTGCAATCTGGCTGAGTGCTGATTGGGATGCCAGGGTAGAAAATAACTGTCTATCACTAAATTAGACTCAAGGATGAATCGTATGATAATCAAAATTAAGACTGTGAACAAAACGATAATTTGTTTGAAATTAATTTTTGTAACGATGCAAGTGTATGCGGGAGGTGTGGGGGAGTCCAATGTAACAGTGGAAAGATGTTAAAAGAACAGTGATGATTTGTGCTTTTTTAAAAGTATGTTTTATATGAAAAACCTCAATAAATATATTTAAAAAAAAAAAAAAAAAAACCTCCGCTTGCATTAACTAGCCACACACAAGGCATGCAAGCTCCACCCCCCCAGTCGTTCTTAGACTCCTTACTGGGTGAGCAACACAGCCAAGCAACACAGTTGGAGCCTTCCTCCTCCCTGGCCGGCAGGGAGGGAGGGAGAGGAGCTGCTTCCTTTGAAATTTAAGGGACATCCTTTAAGGGACATTTAAGGGACATCTATCAATAAGGGACAACAGTGGGACATGGCGCTGGAATAAGGGACTGTCCCTTCAAATAAGGGACACTTGACAGCTATGCAAATGCTTGGAACACCACACACACACACACACACACACACACACACACACACACCGCCTTCATAACACAGCACAGTCCCTCGCCTTCCTGCCTGCTCTCAGAAATAACCCAGGACAGAATTCAGAGCAAAAACCAGAACTTGGAAGGAAACGCTTAGCAGTTTGGGCTGATGTCCAGCCAGCCAACCAGCCAAGCTTTTCACATGCTCAGTGGCACTATTATATATGTGAATTATTAGGAGACATTTGCACTAAAATGCTGAGGAACTTCCAGCAGGACTTAAAGGGGGGGGGACGACCAGTTTGCTTTAGGATTTTGGAGACAGCTCCCAAGTTAAAGCAGTTCGACGCATCCTCAGAGATCTACAACCTCTCCTAGACAACGACAGTTCTCTTTCTCAAGCTCTGGGAGGAAGACCTTTCATTGCCTACAGACAGCCACCCAGTCTTAGACAACTCCTCACCCACAATAATACAACAACCAGACTTAACATGGACACTGGTACCAGAGCCTGCAATAAACCCAGATGCCAACTTTGCTGCCACAGACACCCGGACAACACCATTACTGGCCCCATCGAACATCCTGTATACCATCTCAGGGCTATTTAATTGCCCATCTTCTAACATTGTGTATGCCATCAAATGCCAACAGTGCCCTTTAGCTCTCTATATTGGACAAACAAGCCAAACCCTACTCCAAAGGATAAAGGGACATAAATCTGATATCAGGAATCACAAGACAGAGAAACCAGTAGGAGAAGACTTCAATCTCCCATGACATTCTATACAAGATCTCAAAGTAGCTGTAGGGTTAATATGTAAACCAACAGGAAAGCCAGAGGTGGAGCCTACCTGTATATAAAAGGGCTTAGCCTGAGGTTGTTAGTTGGTTGGTTTTAGTGGGTTGGTTGGTTGGTTGGTTGGTTGGGAAAGCAGTTGGCAGGCAGTTGGAAATAGAGAGTTAGTGTAGTGGGTTCTTGTGTGAGGGGAGGTAGAAGAGATAGAGACAGGATAAAACAAGACTAAGAAGGTAAAGAGTAACAATGTTTAGAATGCAGTTAAATTTTGTTTGTGTCTGAAATAAACTACAGTGGTACCTCGGGTTAAGTACTTAATTCGTTCCGGAGGTCCATTCTTAACCTGAACCTGTTCTTAACCTGAAGCACCACTTTAGCTAATGGGGCCTCCTGCTGCCGCCGCGCCGCCAGAGCACGATTTCTGTTCCCATCCTGAAGCAAAGTTCTTAACCTGAAGCACTATTTCTGGGTTAGCGGAGTCTGTAACCTGAAGCGTATGTAACCTGAGGTACCACTGTACACTCTTCTTTGTTAATTTGAGAACCTAACTAGGGGTCAAGTTCACTGCTTTTAGAAGAAGAAGAAGAAGAAGAGTTTGGATTTGATATCCCGCCTTTCACTCCCTTTAAGGAGTCTCAAAGCGGCTCACATTCTCCTTTCCCTTCCTCCCCCACAACAAACACTCTGTGAGGTGAGTGGGGCTGAGAGACTTCAGAGAAGTGTGACTGGCCCAAGGTCACCCAGCAGCTGCATGTGGAGGAGCGGGGAATCGAACCCGGTTCCCCAGATTAGGAGTCTACCGCTCTTAACCACTACACCACACTGGCTCTCTTTTACGGTGTTAAAGGGAAATATTATGGAAATGATGTATAGATGGTACTTAACTCCTGTAAAACTAGCAAAGATTTATCATAACAGTGATAATCTATGTTGGAAATGTAAAGAAAAAGAGGGTACCTTTTATCATATGTGGTGGACCTGCCCCAAGGTGAAAGACTTCTGGGAGAAGATTTATAATGAATTGAAAAAAATGTTGAAATATACATTTATAAAGAAACCAGAGGCCTTTCTTCTTGGAATAATAGGTTTGGAATTGCCCCAAAAAGATGCTAGATTGTTTTTGTATGCCGCAACTGCGGCTAGAATTTTGTTAGCCAAGAATTGGAAATCACAATAAGTCCCAACAGTAGAGGAATGGCAGATGAAGATGATGGACTTTTTGGAGCTAGCCGACCTGACTGGAAGAGTCCGCGACCAGAAGGAGGAGGAGTACCAGGAGGAATGGATGAAATTTAAGGACTATTTACTTAAATACGTTAAGATAACTTAATTGGAAAAACTTGCAAATATCAGACAGGCTTAGGATTTAAATATGTGATGTTAGAGAAATATGTTTAAAGTTAAAATGAAAAGAAAGAAAGATGTTAAGTGAATAAGTTAATATCACGAGAAAAATTGGTTTTGGAAAACTGTTACAATGATATACACTGAAATGCAGCTAGGGGGATTTGAGGAAGTCACTTAACAATGTTACTAAGATTGGATCAAATTCAGTTATGATTTATGTTTGTTTGCTTGTTTAAAATTTTGGAAAATCAATAAAAAAAAATTGGGAAAAAATATTTGAGAACCTGAATGAGACTAAGCTATTTACCGGGGAGGACCTGGTTGTTGGCAGCGGATTAGTGGCGTACAGGACAATAGTCCGTGAGATGACCGGGGGCTCCGTACGAACGCCACACATGCTTATTTTTAAAGAAAAGTTTGTTGAATGTTATCATTAGAAATCTTGGAAATATTCATACGGAAAGGCAAGGGATGCGTCTCCAAAATAATTCACTAAACGTTGGCCATGTGGTTCCACACCTGAGGATCACCTGGGGAGCTCCAAGATCGGAAAGGAAGCCTCGGAGCCCCATTCCTCTTCTTGGAAATTCTTCCAGGGGAACATCTAGCCACCTCGATGCATCAAGCAATCTTTTCCCTCCCTCCCTCTGGCTTTCTCTCTCGCTCTCCTTTTCAAATAACAATTCAATTATTTGGCAGAGACTTATCAAGGAAAAGAGCGCTTCTAATCCTGTTTAACCCTCTTTGGCTTTTGAATTTGCTCCCCATGCTTTTAGCATAATGAAAACGCATCCCATTTGCGTTGGGAAACTTGGACACACAGAGATCCCTCTTGCCTCCCCTCCCCCACCCTGTTTCCTGGGCGCAGGATGCCACAATGCGATGGAGGGGTGGATCTCTCAAGGTTAGGGTCTCTCTCTCTCTCTCTCTCTCTCTCTCTCTCTCTCTCTCTCTCTCTCTTATTTTCCCAAACGGGGGCTCAGTTCTGCACCTCAGGTATGCAGTTCTCTGCAAATTCATCCTAATACGAAAAACATCTGTAGAATTTCTCAGGGTGATTCCACACACCTCTGCTCTGCATGCGATTTCAGGGATCTGCAGCAAATTTGGAAATGGTTGTGCTGTGCAGACAGTGGCCTGCAAACAGGTTCCGTGACAACTTGTGCAACAACTGGCCCCCGGCCAAAGCAGTCCCTATGCACTCGCTCTTCTTCCTCTCCTTATTCCGTAAAGCACTTTTCTTTCTAATCGCCGCCTCAACCTCCCGACCCCATAGGAAATTCAAATCCGATTTAAATCCAATTTTGCATTTGTTGAAGTGTCTTCTGTCAGCTCTCTGTTGAATAAATAAGGTAATTTGTCCCTGGGAGATATCCCCGCAGGCCTGATCGATACGTCTGATGTGACTCAGCCTCCTCCCTGCACTTATGCTAATATTTTTATTCCAAGGCATCATCGGCTAATATTTCGTCTCAATTCTAGAAGTGGCCTTGCCAGGGGGGACAGGTAAGCATCTGCTTCAGGCAGTAGGTTCAGGGTGGCAGTGGGGTGGGCAGGCATTGTTGAACCTCAGGGCAGAACCCACCCAGGAAGGTCTCTGGGGTGGGAGATTAGCAACCAAACCTAACAAGCACGTATTCTTGCTAGTTAGCATGGGAAGGGGTTAAGTCCATAGAGATGAATTGCTGATAGGCAGGTACTCAGACCATAGAAATACAATTGGTAGAGAGGGCTCTGTGTGATGTCATTTCCTCTTGAAGCATATAGTACTTCCTGTCCCCCCCTTCTTTGACTAGCCATAAGGGCAGGTGTGTGCTGCGCTAGCTCCAGTTTTCGGCAAATGAAGCTGATTATATTGTGAATGTAAGTATTTTGCCTGCATAGATTTGCTGCTGTGAACCAGTGCATGATTATAAAGTAAGTAAATCTTAATTTTAAATTTTACAAGTTGTTGCTTGATTCTTTCTTAAGAATCAAATGGCCACCCGCCATTTTGTCACCCCATCAGGGTGACACCCGGGGCAAACCGCATCCCTTCCGTACGCCCCTGACTGCACCCTTTCTTCATAGTGGAGTTGCCCCATCCCCTTGATCTTTTTGTTTTCTGGGTCTTGCTCTTATCTGGACCTTGTCCAGCTCTACAATATCCCATTTGTGGCGCTGTGACCAGAACCACACACAGCATTCCAGCTGCAGCCGCACCATAGATTTCTATAACGGCATTAGGATATCGGCAGTGTTATTTTCAGCGCTCTGATCTTAATTGCACGGACTGCTTTCGCTCTTGTTGCTTTTGAAGTCTCCGATGAGTTTGATGGATGCCCCGGCTCTGCGTCTGATGGAGCAAGCAAGGGCCCTGATGCTTGGACAGGCGAGGGGGAAATTCTGGGCTTTCCAGACTGATGCTGGCAAAACTGTCTGGGCCGTTTTGCAAGGTGTTCCATCTTCATTTGCAAACCAGATGAGAAACATTTTGGCTTCCCTTCAGGCGCTGACAGCAGCGAAGCACCTGGAGGCTGGACTCCCCTTGGCAGCAGAACAGGCAGAATTTAGGAGAAGAAGGCAAGCAAATTGTGACGGCCTTTGCAACTTGGGACCCGCCAGCCACGGATCATGCCCTGCTGGGTGGACAAAAAGTGACAATAACACCAGGAGCTTATTTCACTCCGGGGGTGGGGGTCATTTGTATTTCTTAGGCTGTTTGGGGGTGGGTGGGTCAGAATTTGTGCAGGCCTGATGTATTTCTTTAATTTATTGTTCTGAGTTTGAAGGGTCACAGTCTGGAAGATGCCCCTTGAGTCCCTTCCATTTCTTCAGACCCTGTACCTGTCTGGGTAGACGATATGAGAGGACCCTCCAAGTGTCCCTATTTTCCAAGGACAGCCCCGGATTTACAGAAGCCACCCAAGTTTCTGATTTGATTCCAGAACGTCTCTCTTTTCCTTAAAAGGTAAAGGTAAAGGGACCCCTGACCATTAGGTCCAGTTGCAAACGACTCTGGGGTTGCGGCGCTCACCTCGCTTTATTGGCTGAGGGAGCCAGTGTACAGCTTCCAGGTCATGTAGCCAGCATGACTAAGCCGCTTCTGGCGAACCAGAGCAGCGCATGGAAATGCTGTTTACCTTCCCGCCACAGTAGTACCTATTTATCTACTTGCACTGGTGTGCTTTCGAACTGCTAGGTTGGCAGGAGCAGGGACCGAGCAACGGGAGCTCACCCCATCGTGGGGATTTGAACTGCCGACCTTCCGATCAGCAAGCCCAAGAGGCTCAGTGGCTTAAACCACAGCGCCACCCGCGTCCCACCCTCTTTTCCTTAGGATGTCCCTAATTTCATCAGAGAAATGTTGGGGGGAATGGAGTTATGTGATTCAGGTTGCATGCATGTGTAAATAAAACAAGGCACGCCAAAGACACCAGAGTCTCGGTTGACCTTCGTTCCAAGGAAACTGAACCCGAGTAAAAGTCTGGAAGCCCTGGAGTCTTTTGCCACACAGAGATTCAGGTGGCACGAACATTTATGTTCATGAGCATTTGAACCCAACTCTTCTTCCAAAATAGCTCCCAGAGCAACTTGTGTGCATTCAGGGGTTTTTCCCTGAATGGGACGCGGGTGGCGCTGTGGGTAAAAGCCTCAGCGCCTAGGGCTTGCCGATCGAAAGGTCGGCGGTTCGAATCCCCGCGGCGGGGTGCGCTCCCGTTGCTCGGTCCCAGCGCCTGCCAACCTAGCAGTTCGAAAGCACCCTCGGGTGCAAGTAGATAAATAGGGACCGCTTACTAGCGGGAAGGTAAACGGCGTTTCCGTGTGTGGCTCTGACTCGCCAGAGCAGCGATGTCACGCTGGCCACGTGACCCAGAAGTGTCTCCGGACAGCGCTGGCCCCCGGCCTCTTGAGTGAGATGGGCGCACAACCCCAGAGTCTGGCAAGACTGGCCAGTACGGGCAGGGGTACCTTTACCTTTACCTTTTACTTTACCCAAACAACTTGGAACCCAAACACTGCAAACCCAGAAGTAAGTGCTCCGGTTTGCGAACCTTTTTCGGAAACCGAACGTGCTCCGTTTTGAGTGCTACACTTCCGATCTGAGTGCCACACTTCCATTTTACGGTAAGTGTTACGTTTCTGATTTGAGTGTTACACTGAGGTCTGTCTGTTTTTGCTATTTATTTTGCATTTTTGTTTTTGCGGCTCTCTTTTTTTTGTTTTTTTGTTTTCATTTTATGGATCCATGGTCTCATTAGATAGTAAAATCCATGTTAAATTGCTATTTTAGGGGTTGTTTTTAAAAGTCTGGAACAGATTAATCCTTTTTGCATTACTTTCTATGGGAAAGCGTGCCTTGGTTTTGGAACGCTTTGGTTTTGGAACAGACTTCTGGAACAGATTAAGTTTGAGAACCACGGTACCACTGTATAAAAGATACAACACAAAAGGAAAAGGGAACAGGGAGGGGAGAGGGAGGAAGCAAACTCAAGCACCAAATCTTGAAATGAAATAGTAGTTCTTAGGATAACCAGTTGAAATGGAAAGAATTTGGGGTCAGGGGACGCCCGTTGTTGGAGGTCTTTCAGCAGACAGAAAGAGCCTTGCTTCCTCCAGGGGATCTCACAAAACCCTGCCATTCTCAAAGCCTCTGTAAAATCACACACACACAAACACACACACACACCCCTTCCCATCTAGCCTGTAGGACCAGCTAGAGGCACAGGTGGTCTCTTTGCTTTTGGCATTTCCCAAACCTCTTTTGCTTAGCCTGAGTCTGGACCCATCACAATACAAACTGGTGTTCCATTTGATCCTTGCCAATAAAAATAAAAATAAAATGCAGCCCTTCCAGTTTCCTTCTCCTGCCTATTCTTTCATCTGAGCAGTGAGTCTCTCCGCCTGGCACGTTCCAGTCGTCTGTGCCACCCTCTGGGCAGGAGCCAACTGCAAACAAGTTGTCAAGTTAATTCAGACGTTTTAACATCCACGTCTTATTAAGAGATGGAAATATGCAGCTGGGGCTCAGGGAGCAAGGAGGTGGGGCTTTATTTCAAGCTTCCCAAGAGTTTTGGAATCTAAGCAAGGAAAATGCTCTGGTCTGATTTGCAGGATGCATCCCTTTAATCCTTTCAGGAAGCCTCAGATATTGTGCTATTATTGTGCAGCTTTATTCCAGAGCAGACTCCCTGTCCAATCTTTGCCAACCTGGTTCCCTCCTGATGATTTGCACTACGGCTCCTATCAACCCCAGCTGTGGGAGATAATTCCTTCCCCCCCCCCCCCAGGAAGATTTTATTAAGAGCTTTCATAATGCAATACAATAAAAAACAAATTGATCTCAAGAAGAGAGAGAGAGGAGGAGGAGGAGGAGGAGGAAGAAGAAGAAGAAGAAGAAGAAGAAGAAGAAGAAGAAGAAGAAGAAGAAGGAGAAGGAGAAGGAGAAGGAGAAGGAGAAGGAGAAGGAGAAG
>JAXCMG010000059.1:2304431-2316602 GCA_034642415.1 Podarcis siculus
AGAAGGAGAAGGAGAAGGAGAAGGAGAAGGAGAAGGAGAAGGAGAAGGAGAAGGAGAAGGAGAAGGAGAAGGAGAAGGAGAAGAAGAAGAAGAAGAAGAAGAAGAAGAAGAAGAAGAAGAAGAAGAAGATAGAGTCCTCTCTCACAGGTAGATCTTAACTTGTCCCACCTGGGATCTTAACTTCTCCTTGCCTCCTACCCTGGGAGATCTTCCCTTCCTTACCTCTGACACACGAAACAATTCCCATGGGGAACTGGAACGGGAGACTCCTTACCTCTGAGATAGGAGACAATTCCCATGGGGAACTGGAGACTCAGACTGCCCCCCCCTCCAGTGATTCAAAAGAGTCTGTGAGAGCAAAGCCATTATGGATACACACTGTACAGGGGAAATATCCGGCTGTTTCATCCTCTACCTAACTACCCCCTGCCCACTCATCACCCCACCATCTCACATCTATCCTTGGTCCTTGAAATACAATTTACTCAACCTATTATTATTTTTACTATATATGCAGAGCTCTCCTTGCACCTTAAATGGAGGCGTTTTTCATGCTAACATTCAGTTAGGTTCCTCCAGAACCAATTTGGAATTTAGTGTGTCTTCAGGGGGAAATTTCGCTCCAAGTTGGAACTAGATGACCCTTGGGGTCCCCCACTGGAATTCTGTGATTCCTGCCCCACCTTGCCCCATACTTTATCAGCTTCTGTGGATTGACCGCCAAAGTGCAGGGTTCTGTGGTGTGTCTAAATGGCTGTCACCTCTCCTAAGTTTTGTGTGTTGTGGTTGGAGGTCTCTAGCCCTTTCCCTTTCCGGTGAAGGTTCTGTTTTAGTGCCTGGAGGGGGTTGGAGGATGGATGGTGGCTAACAGATTGAGGTTGAATCCTGACAAGACAGAAGTACTGTTCTTGGGGGACAGGGGGCAGGCAGGACTCCCTGGTCCTGAATGGGGTAACTGTGCCCCTGAAGGACCAGGTGCGCAGCCTGGGAGTCATTTTGAACTCGCAGCTGTCCATGGGGGCGCAGGTTAATTCTGTGTCCAGGGCACCTGCTTACCAGCTCCATCTGGTACGCAGGCTGAGACCCTCCCTGCCCGCAGACTGTCTTGCCAGAGTGGCGCATGCTCTACTTATCTCCCGCTTAAACTACTGCAATGTGCTCTACATGGGGCTACCTTTGAAGGTGACTTGGAAACTGCAATTAATCCAGAATGTGGTAGCTAGACTGGTGACTGAGAGTGGCCGCCGAGACAATATAACACCAGCCCTGAGAGATCTTCATTGGCTCCCTGTACATTTCTGAACACAATTCAAAGTGTTGGTGCTGACATTTAAAGCCCTAAACGGCCTTGGTCCAGTATACCTGAAAGAGCGTCCGTCTCCACCCCCATCGTTCTGCCTGGACACTGAGGTCCAGCTCCGAGGGCCTTCTGGCGGTTCCCTCACTACGAGAAACCAAGTTACAGGGAACCGGGCAGAGGGCCTTCTCGGTGGTGGCACCTGCCCTATGGAACGCCCTCCCAGCAGATGTCAAGGCAATAAACAACTATTTTACTTTTAAAAGACAACTGAAGGTGGCCCTGTTTAGGGAAGCTTTTAATGTCTGATGCTGTATTGTTTTTAATATTCAGTTGGAAGCCGCCCAGAGTGGCTGGGAAACCCAGCCAGATGGGCGGGGTATGAATAAAAATTATTATTATTATTATTATTATTATTATTATTATTATTATTATTTGAACTAATGTGCAGAGCCACAATGGTGGCAATGGTGACTCTGCCTCAGGAGCACCGTGGCAGCTGTGGGCCCCAGTTTGCCACTCCAGACAGCATTAGAGTGTGCTTGGGCACCCTGTGGACATGCCCCTGCTTTCAGATTTCATATGCATATGAGCTGCGATTCCTGCATGGCAAGGGGGTGGGCTAGATGACCCCTGGGGTGTCCCTTCCAACTCTGCAATTCTGTGCTTCTGCGAAATGCTTCGTGCAGGTGGGGAGTTGCTGGATCTCTCCTCCAGATGCTTGTAAACACCAATGGAATGTAAAGCCTCCTATGTACCACAGTGCCTGCCAATTCATGTTTCAGCTGGTACAAGTCGCTGCGAACAGTTGATAACATATTAGTTTTTCCAGGGGATGTTCATCCATCCAAACAGAGACTCTCGCTCCTTTTAAATTGTGGCAGGTCAGGTTCTGCTGCAAAGCCGACGAAGACATCGTGTGGGGAAGAGCCTTCAGCTATGTGTTGTAGCATCGCACAGGTGGAGGGGCTCAGGCAGTGATCCTTGATGTAAGACGAAGAAGGCTGCGGGGAGCTGAGGCTGCCCCTCGTTTTGCCTGTGAAATTATGGGCTGGCACGCAAAGGAACAGATCTAGCGGCAACACATTGCTGATGCAGTAACAGCGCATTAATGGGGGGTTTATTCTGGAGCCTCCACACAGGGTCCCCCTTTCTAGAGTCACCTGGCGATGCTTTTCTGCATTATTGCTGACTGGAGGGAGAGTCTTGTCTTGCAGCACAACAGAAGTGGGACAAATACAAGGTGTGAACAGAAAGGTCGGTGAATGGTCACAGAAACGGACAGTGAGAAATATTCGAACATACATGATTTACAAGGGACGCGGGTGGCGCTGTCTGCGGACAAACGTCGGCTCCCTCGGCCAGTAAAGCGAGATGCGCGCCGCAACCCCAGAGTCAGTCATGACTGGACCTAATGGTCAGGGGTCCCTTTACCTTTATATATACAAATATATATTCCACCCTTCACGGAAATATTTAAACCACTCATACACTGTCTTTCAAGTTACTTTCTATGGCAAAGCATGCCTTGGTTTGGGAACACTTTGGTTTTGGAACGGACTTCCGGAACGGATTAAGTTTGAGAACCAAGTTACCACTGTACAGTGGTACCTCTGGTTACAAACACCTCAGGTTACAAACACTTCAGGTTACAAACTCCGCTAACCCGGAAGCAGTACCTCAGGTTACGAACTTTGCCCCAGGATGAGAACTGAAATCGCGTGCCGGTGGCGCAGCAGCAGCAAGATGCCCCATTAGCGAAAGTGCACCTCAGGTTAAGAACGATTTGGGGTTAAGAACGGACCTCCGGAATGAATTAAGTTCGTAACCCGAGGTACCACTGTTTTCTAAAGACAGCACAGTCTCCTCTCACCTTCATTCCTGGAACCCCAGGCCTCCCTCACCACTCAAATATTGGGCTGCCTGCAACATGATGCTTTCTCAAAGGCCAAGCTGGCTAACATTGTTGCTTACCAAACTGCTTCGTGACACTGTAGGGTTTTCTTTCCTCCCCCGCCTTGTTTCTAATGTGCTTTCCATTTGTACGTCTTCGGGAAATTATTTCGGTGTCTTGCATGGCGGCTTCATTTTCAGAAAGCCCTTTCTCCTCGCTCCGGACCCCTTTGGCAGAGTGGCCGTGTCAGGCGGGGTGTGAATTGAAATGGCTCTATTAATGTTTTGGAGGCTGCGAAGAGCAGCTTGCAGGTCACGGAGAGGCTGATGGAAGCTTTCAAAGTGGCTGCTCTGCCTTGACATTCCTAATATACGAAACCTTAACATTATCATGGACCGTTCTCTTTCTTACGGCGCAGATTATTCCGGCAGCTCGATATTTTGCTAACTCTTCTAAAACACTTGGTGGGGAAAGTAAACAGGATTTGCGGCATGTTTCGCACCCGCAAGTGTCACTCAAACTGCTCTTTATAGAACAGGCTTCTTGGTGCCCCAAATTTATTGTTCTGGTAGCCCCACCTCAAAAAGGATATTGCAGAGTTGGACAATTTTCAGAAGAGGGCAAGCAAGAGGGTCAGTGGGATGCAGCGACTGCCCTGTAAAGAAAGCTTGCAGTGTTTGGGACTTCTTAATTTGGAGAAAAGGGGAGGAAGTGGGGACATGGTAGAAGTCTGTAAAACTATGCATGGCATGTAATTTGTGGACACCCAATGAAGCTGAAGGGACGCAGGTGGTGCTGTGGGTTAAACCACAGAGGCTAGGACTTGCTGATCAGAAGGTCGGCAGTTTGAATCCCGTGATGGGATGAGCTCCCGTTGCTCGGTCCCTGCTCCTGCCAACCTAGCAGTTCGAAAGCACGTCAAAGTGCAAGTAGATAAATAGGTACCGCTCTGGCGGGAAGCTAAATGGCGTTTCCATGCGCTGCTCTGGTTCACCAGAAGCGGCTTAGTCATGCTGGCCACATGACCTGGAAACTGTACACTGGCTCCCTCAGCCAATAAAGCGAGATGAGCGCCTCAACCCCAGAGTCGGTCACGACTGGACCTAAAGGTCAGGGGTCCCTTTACCTTTTAATGAAGATGAATGTTGGAAAATCCAGGACACATTCAGGAAAGTTCTTCTTTGCGCAGTGCATAGGTAATGTGTGGAACTCTCTCCCACAGGAGGCAATGATGGACAGCAATCTGGATGGCTTTAAAAGAGGATTTAATCATAATCATCCTGCTTTATTTTTTTGTACCTCGTCCAACTGACTGGGTTGCTCAGCCATTCTGAGCAGCTTCCAAAGTATCCTTTCATAGTGCATCACGGTGTGGTACGCTGGTTTGACATCATCTGATAGGAAGTGCCTACAGAGGGTGGTGAATACAGCACAAGATATTATGGGCTGTCCCGTAAATCCGCTGGATGAAATAGCGGAAGAACGTTGCCTCAGGAGAGCGAGGAAAATTCTCAGGGATGATTCACACCCTGGCCGGCACTTTCTTGATCTCTGGACGGGCAGAAGATATAGAAGCCTGATTAGTCGCACCAACAGGGTAAAGAACAGCTTCTATCCATGGGCTGCTAGGCTGCTGAATGAAAAGATAACAACAGGGCAACGGACTTTTGGGTTTGGTGGGTGTGCGTCAGTAAACGAGGGGAATTGAGACTAAGAGAGCTGAGTGAGGGGTGCTCATGTAACCTCACTGTATACAAGTTGTACAAGTGACAATAAAGTATTTCATTCATTCATTCATACTGAAAACAGTGACAAAAACAACAGCAACAACAGCAACAACAACGACAAAAGCAACAACAGCAACACAAATTCATGGAGGAGAAGGCTGTCAATGGCAACTAGCCACATTGAAGGCAGCAATGCTTCTGAATACCAGTTGCATGAAACCACAGAAGGAGAGGGGCTCTTGTGTTCGAATCCTGCTTGCAGGTTTCCCACAGGCACCTGGTTGGCCACTGCGAGAACAGGAGGTTGGAGGAGATGAGCCACTGGTCTGAGCCAGTGTGGTGTAGTGGTTAAGAGTGGTAGTCTCATAATCTGGGGAACCAGGTTCGATTCCCCACTCCTCCACATGCAGCTGCTGGGTGACCTTGGGCCAGTCACACTTCTCTGAAGTCTCTCAGCCCCACTCACCTCACAGAGTGTTTGTTGTGGGGGAGGAAGGGAAAGGAGAATGTTAGCCGCTTTGAGACTCCTTAAAGGGAGTGAAAGGCGGGATATCAAATCCAAACTCTTCTTCTTCTTCTGATCCAGAAGGCTGTTCGTGTGTCACTGCAATCTGGGATTATTTACATCCCCATAGCAAAATTCAGGGTCCCCCCTCTCTACATCGCTAGAGACCAGTTTTTGTTTTGTTGTTTAGTCGTGCCCAACTCTTCCTGACCCCCTGGACCAGAGCAGGCCAGGCACTCCTGTCTTCCACTGCCTCCCGCAGTTTGGTCAAACTCATGCTGGTAGCTTCGAGAACACTGTCCACCCATCTCGTCCTCTGTCGTCCCCTTCTCCTTGGGCCCTCCATCTTTCCCAACATCAGGGTCTATTCCAGGGAGTCTTCTCTTCTCATGAGGTGGCCAATATCTTGGAGCCTCAGCTTCAGGATCTGTCCTTCCAGTGAGCACTCAGGGCTGATTTCCTTCAGAATGGAGAGGTTTGATCTTCTTGCAGTCCATGGGACTCTCAAGAGTCTCCTCCAGCACCATAATTCAAAAGCATCCATTCTTTGGCGATCAGCCTTCTTTATGGTCCAGCTCTCACTTCCATACATCACTACTGGGAAAACCATGGCTTTAACTATACGGACCTTTGTTGGCAAGGTGATGTCTCTGCTTTTTAAGATGCTGACTAGGTTTGTCATTGCTTTTCTCCCAAGGAGCAGGCGTCTTTTATTTTTGTGGCTGCTGTCACCATCTGCAGTGATCATGGAGCCCAAGAAAGTAAAATATCTCATTGCCTCCATTTCTTCCCCTTCTATTTGCCAGGAGGTGATGGAACCAGTGGCCATGATCTTTGTTTTTTGATGTTGAGCTTCAGACCATATTTTGCGCTCTCCTCTTTCACCCTCATTAAAAGGTTCTTTAATTTCTCCTCGCCAGTTTTAAGGCTTATCAAAATGTGCTACAAGTCTAGAGCCTGGACCCACTTAGAGGACTTGTCTTGGGCCTGGCTATTATCCTGCGTACTGTTAATCACCCCGCGGTCATAAGGCCTAGAAACTTGGGGTAGTCTTTAAATGGAATCCATTATTTTCTGGACCTCTGTTGCCACCTGTGATACCAAATGATTTATGGGATATTCCTGCGAGGGCAACTGTTGGTTAATTTCCTACGGATGATCAGATTGTGGTGCGTGTAGAGACCTCTTTCCAATCTCAGGTCACCTGGGAGGTGAAGGGTCGCGTTTTTCATCTCCGCTAATCCCCCAGGCCTTCCTTCCTTCCCCCAAAAGTGTATTAATATATTATTGACCCCTACTGGCTTGTTGTGTTTTCATGCTTTCCTCCGGCAGATTAAAACCTCAGACAATAATCTTTGCCTGGGCTGGGCGCTTCTACTCTCCCCTCCAACCAAGCCTTCGACTTTTATTTCCTCCAGCTGGATTATACATTTTTTAAAAATGATGCACCAGGGAACTGTCAGGGGAGGCGGAGAACACGGCGGCTTTTTTCCGCCTAATCCCGCGGCACATCAGAGGATCAACTTCTAATTTGATTTGATTCCTCAGAAATGTCTGGGTTGTAGGAGCCATGCAAGGACTCTGATGTTTACAGCTCTGATCTGCTTTGCAACAAGACCGGAAACAGCTTCCTTCCACCACGAACTGCCCCCACCCTTCCCACAAGCTCCCAAATGCCGCAACGTCTTTTTATGGTTTTATTTTTCAAAATCGTAATTAAAGAGAAAAAGGGGTAGGAGAGAGAGGCTGTGCCAGAGCCACCCTTATCATTTCCTTTTGTTATTTACTGATTCCATTTCCACCCCACCTTTCCTTCGTGGTTGCAGGCATAGCTCTCCTCCTCCTCCCCCATTTAATTCCCACAACACACCGATGAGGTAGGTTGGGCCGAGAGAGGGAATGACTGGCACCCAAGGTCAGCCAGTGAGAGCTTCATGGCCAAGTGGGGATTCGAACCCTCCTCTCCCAGATCCTAGTCCAAAACTCTAACCACTGAACCACACATCCCTTTATGATAGCCACCCGTTTCCTCCCCCATTCACAGCAGGCCCCTATATCCATTTACGAAATGCAAGCTGCGATCCCTGCATTGTACGGGGTTGGACTAGATGACCCCTGGGGTCTTTTCCAACTCTATAGTTCTGTGTTGAATAGCATTTGTCTCCTGCAGTCCCATTGGAGAGCCTCACGCCTGTGCAGAGAGGGACTTCCTTCTCTGGGTCTCTCCTATCCCTTTTTCTTTCTGCCCCATTCAGCTAGAATCCACCACCAGAGGGAGGTTAGGGGATGCCCACCAAAGGGATGGGACCACAGTACAATTGCATCTCTCTCGGTTTGTTGTTGTTTAGTCGTTTAGTCGTGTCCGCCTCTTTGTGACCCCCTGGACCAGAGCACACCAGGCACTCCTGTCTTCCACTGCCTCCCGCAGTTTGGTCAAACTCATGCTGGTAGCTTCGAGAACACTGTCCAACCGTCTTCTGTCATCCCCTTCTCCTTGTGCCCTCCATCTTTCCCAACATCAGGGAGTCTTCTCTTCTTATGAGGTGGCCAAAGTATTGGAGCCTCAACTTCAGGATCTGTCCTTCCAGTCAGCACTCAGGGCTGATTTCCTTCAGAATGGATAGGTTTGATCTTCTTGCAGTCCATGGGACTCTCCAGAGTCTCCTCCAGCACCAGAATTCAAAAGCATCCATTCTTTGGCGATCAGCATTCTTTATGGTCCAGCTCTCACTTCCATACATCACTACTGGGAAAACCATAGCCTGAACTAGATGGACCTTTGTCGGCAAGGTGATGTCTCTGCTTTTTAAGATACTGTCTAGGATACTCTTGCTTTTAACTCACGCAATTTCAACCATACGCGGTTGATGGCAGGCTGGTTGGAATTGTGCAAGGCAAATGCTGTGCAAGGTGGAGAGCTTTTTTTTCCCTCTCCCAAAAAACCACTAGACACAAAACAAACAAAATGGTCAATTATCTTCCATTTATGACCCAACACAGTATCCAAAACATTGTCTTGGAGCACTGAGGTGCAAAGCTTTGAATCAAATGCAAAACATAAAAGAAACAGAACGTGAAGCATCCAGGCAGCTGCGACGTGGAACCCTTTCCGAGCTCTGAGCTTTCCCGGAGCAGGTAAGTAGCAGCGGTTTTTCCGATCATAAAATGGTATTGGGGTTATATGACAATTGCTTTTCTTATTGCCTCGCAAGGATGAAAGCTATGATACGTGAGAGGAGATAGGGTTCAATTGAGATTGTTGCTAAATTAACCAGATAGTGCTAAAGGCAGGAGAAGTGGCTTAAAAGCCTTTTTTCCGTGCTGAGTCTGCCTGGGGCTTCTTGGCACATTGAAGAGCCCTTGAGCTCTTCGCCTTCCTTGCTAGACAGCTCAGCGTGCCACCCCTGGGAGACTTTCACGAGATATGGGATCATCTTAATAGATGGTCCTGGTTGTGGGCAGGCTCTCAACCTGGTTTCCCCCACCCTGGCATGGGTGGAGCTACCGCCCTCACGCCAGGGTGGCACCACAATCACCCAGGGCTATTGCCCAATCAATTCAAAGGGTGATAGTGGGGGGAAGTATAAAAGCAGCAGCGCAACGTGTGCCAGGCTCCTGCTTCGCGCTGCTGAACACCCACCCTCCCTCCCTTTAATTTAGATCCTTTGGCCTTGCTTTGGACTTTGGTTGGTTGTCCGGCTTGAGTCGGGGGCCGGGTAGGAATTTTTTCCATTTGGCAATTTTTTTCCGTTTGGCAATTTTTTCCCATTTGGCAATTTTTTTCCATTTGGCAATTTTTTCCCATTTGGCAATTTTTTTCCATTTGGCAAATTGGCACGGGCCACTTGGTTTTTGCTTAGCTAAAGGTAAAGGGACCCCTGACCATTAGGTCCAGTCATGGCCAGGACTAGCCACCTGAAAAACAGTTTCTACGCTAATGCAATTCTGGTTCTAAATGCAGCATAAGGGGTCTCTGTAGTATAGTGTATTTTTAAGTGGGGTTTTAGAGTTTTTAGGGGGGGTTGAATGTTTTATGTAGTTTCTATGTAGTTTTATGTAGTTTTTATGTAGTTTTATGTAGTTTCGTGGTAGTTTTATGTAGTTTTTATGTAGTTTTATGTAGTTTTTCAATTTCATTGTTCCGAAAGGGACAATGACAATAAAGATATCGTATATCGTATATGACTGACTCTGGGGTTGCGGCGCTCATCTCGCTTTATTGGCCAAGGGAGCCGGCGTACATGTGGCCAGCATGACTAAGCCACTTCTGGCCAACCAGAGCAGCGCACGGAAATGCTGTTTACCTTCCCGCTGGAACGGTACCTATTTATCTACTTGCACTTTGACGTGCTTTCAAACTGCTAGGTTGGCAGGAGAAGGGACCGAGCAATGGGAGCTCACCCTGTCGTAGGGATTCAAACCACCGACCTTCTGATCGGCAAGTCCTAGGCTCTGTGGTTTAACCCACAGCGTGGTTTTTGCCTATCTCTTAGCAATTGCTACAACTTTGTAAGGTTTGGCGGTTAGGCATTGGCTTATGGAGTAGGGGAGGTCAGCCGTCGCCTGCCCCTCCAGTTTCAAGGGTATTCCGTTAAAGGAATCTGGGGCCTGGTTCCTGTCTGAAGTCCGCTTGAGGGGCTAGGGCCAGGCCAGGCCTCTGGGAACACCAGGGGAGATGCAGGCGGGTTCCCCCGAAGCAATTTCCCTTTGGGTGGTTGACCCTTACAGACTTCCTGCAAAGGGGGCAGGAGTCAGATATAGTCTTGCCAATCCCTAAGCCAATACCACTCTCATTCCTGTAATCAATAAAGTTGTGGCCAAATTTTTGCCCAAAAATCCTTAAACAAAATATCCGCGTCTGTGTGAATTTATTTATCCTAATTGGGGGGGGGGGGGTCAGCCTGAGGGTCTTGCCACCCAACTCCTGGGACCGTCCAAGTTTCTGCAAGATCTCCCGTGTGCATTCTTAGATTCCAGAACTGGTGTGCTGAGCTGGCCTCCCTCCCCAGTGAATGCACACATGGATCTTTCTGAAACACATGATTCTGGCTATTTCCCGATTCTAACACACAAGCTCTAATTAAATTCAAACATTTATTTAGCACCCACAAACCTATACAATTTTTCTCCTGGTTCCAGAGGAAAGGAGAACTGTGGAGCTATGGACCATCTGTCAGGGATTCTGGAGTTGCAATTCCTGCATTGGGGGGGTTGGACTAGTTGACCCCTGAGGTCCCTTCCAAGTCTACAGCTCTTTGTTTCCGTGAGATAAGGCTTTCTCTGTTTTGCCCCCACCTCAGTCTAAGCAACATCTTTCCCTGAGACATCCAGGTGGTCCCTCATTTGACGGTGGCTCACCAGGCTGAACAATAACACTGGGGAACAAAATTTTTGTTGCATTGACACCTGCAGTTGTTCTAACCTAATTTCGACATGCTGATTTCATATCTGAAGTTGGTTTCGTTCTGTAAGCTCTAGTTCGTTTGCAATTCATATTTTTCACTTTTCACCATAATCTTTGTTTTTCACAATGCAAGAATTCAATATTTTATTAAACACTATAAAAATAAAGAAAAAGTAAGTTTGCAAAACAATAATTACCATGTGGTTAGGGTAGATCAACGTGTCAGTGTCCACTTATCCCCAGTGTAAATATGGCATATCAGCAAAAGTCGGAAATTAAAGATAACTATAGCATGTACACGAAAATCGATTTCAGATTTAAAATCATCATTGAAAGAACATATAAGAACAGTTGAAAAATCTCATGCAACAGAAAATGAAAAAAAAAATTGTTCCCCAGTGTAAGCAAAATACTACATTTCAGGGACTTTTGCCTGGGAATCTAATACTTAGTTTCTGCTCCCTGGTATGACTTTGCTTATGCTTTGCTGCTCTGCTCGATGGAGTTTCAGGAATTTGGCTGTTTTGTTGCATTTTAAAAAATCGGATTTCTGTTGTTTTATGGATATGGCTGTTGGTCACCTTGCAGGTCCTTTGGACTAGAGAGAGTAAATAGAATAGAGAGATAAATGTTTTTAACAGAGAATGCAACAAAGAGGTTACCCTGTTCCCGCTTTGATTTCTGCAACATGCCATCCCGCCTTTAATTCTCCACATTTTGGCTGCAGGAAATGGGTGTTTTGACTTTTGCAACGGTTTTCCATCCCGATGGGTGTTTGTTAAATGCAGAAATCAAGTCACGCCTGTCTCTCTCTCTGGAGACGGGGGAGGGAAACCATCTGAAAGGATGATTTAAAAAAAAGTCCTCATAAAAATAACGACGTTTCCACAAACGGGAAACAATTCCCTGCATCTCAAGCCCCATCATTTACTCTCCATTTTTATGACCCGAGGATTTATGGAAAGGCAGATGACAACCATTTATCCTGCCACAGATTGGGCACCATGCATTTAAAGGGACAGATCCCCACTCAAAACCCAAGTTTTTAAAAACATGGAACTAGAAATCCCTCCCTTTCCCCCATTAAACCAATTAATAGAACTTAAGGGCAGAAGGGAATGAAGGAGGTACTTACTGCCCCTGCAATACATAGCCAAGTAAGATTGACTTCCATAAACACAGTTTTAACAATGAGTCCGTAAGTGACTGTGGAGGCCAATTCTGGATCCACACGTCCTTCCACAGTGGGGACATTGGTTTCCGGGCGGGAGCTGATCACAGTGTGGATTTGCCAAGCGTGCCTTCCTCTTAGCACGTTTCTCCCTTGCGTCCTGAGTTCGAGTG
>JAXCMG010000059.1:2333945-2358425 GCA_034642415.1 Podarcis siculus
GAGTAAGCGCCACCCCCAAGTGAGAAGACGGAGGAAGCTTTATAGAACTGAAGAGGCTTCCACTCTCCCCCCCCCTTTTAATGGCCCTCGATTGGTTAACGTTCTGTGGGCACACGGGCTACTCAAAAATAAAATAAAAGGCGGGCTTCTGCAGAGTCTGTCACTTCTTTGTAGCCAAAGATTCCATCTCAATTGGGGAAGCCGGCATATGTTCCAGTCGGCTGCAATCTGTCAGATGAGCCCATCTCGTCCTCTGTGCCGCTTTCCTATCACTTACGATGATGGATGCGCTTTATTTATTTATTTGTTTATCTCCCCCCACTCCTCGCCAGCCCTCGCGAAACATTTGGCGAGCGTCTTTGTTGCCTGCCATCCGCATGAGCGGGGAAAGTGGTCCAGGGATTTTGCAGGGATAATGTCGCCGTTTGAAATCCGAAGGTTAGCTGAGATTTAATCAAACAGAACATTTTTTTAAAAAAATCATTTTGTCACTTCCTGATATTCTTCACTCAATTTCTGAATGGGATGAGGAGGAGGGCCGTGGGCCGGTAAAACGGTCTTCGTGGGCCGGATCCGGCCCCTGGGCCGCACGTTGCCGAACCCTGTTGTAAACCATTAGGCAGGAGGGAGGGAAGTCGTTAGGTTCTGTTGAGCCAAAGAGATTAAATAAGAGGGTACAACGTTATGCAATTTGATTATATGTAAAACTAATAAAAATTATTATTTAAAAAATTCTAATGATA
The DNA here is from genome assembly GCA_034642415.1 of Podarcis siculus. NCBI lineage: Eukaryota > Metazoa > Chordata > Lepidosauria > Squamata > Lacertidae > Podarcis > Podarcis siculus. Next base: position 2,334,689 of record JAXCMG010000059.1, read on the forward strand.
CTTGACGCTAGTTTCAGGGTTTGTCAATTAGTCCTAAAGTCCATTAGTCCCATCAACAACTTCCATCAACGCCGATCATTGGCCATGCCAACTGGCGCTGATAGCAGATGTGGTCCAGAATATCTGGACTCCAAGGCATCTCTCCCAGCCAGCCTGCAGCCAGCCTGCCCAAGATGGACCCCCTTCCTTCTTCCTTCTCCTTCTTCCCAGCAACCCTTGCTCAAGACTCTCTTTTCCTGTCACCTCACACCCAGTTACTCTGGCAATCTTCCCAAACCCCAGTCTCTGTTGACACTTCAGGACAAGAGGGGACAGGACAGTTCTCTTGCATTGCCAACACCCCTCAATGACCCTCTATCATTTCTGAATGGCCCTAGCTTGGCCAGGTCTTTTTGCACTGGCTAGCCAAGGAATTCATCTGTAGCTTGTATTCTCCCTTCACATCCCAAATAATCAAAATCCTACCAATTATTAATGTATAGGGTTGGGGGGGTCCCCTCCAAATCTATAACAGTATTTTGCATTTTTGCATTTTTGTGAACCACTCTGAGATCTACATATAAAGTGCACTATACAAATTTAACAAAGAAACTAATAGTAATAATAATAATAATAATAATAATTGTTTTTTCCATATCAAAGTTTCTAGCGGAAGGAGCAAAAGAAAAGGGTAAGAGGTTAGATAAAGTCAGATGGGAGGCCCTTTATTGTGGGTGGCACTGTGGGTTAAACCACAGAGCCAAGGACTTGCCGATCAGAAGGTCGGCGGTTCGAATCCCCGCGGCAGGGTGAACTCCCATTGCTCGTTCCCAGCTCCTGCCAACCTAGCAGTTCGAAAGCATGTCAAAGTGCAAGTAGATAAATAGGTACCACTCCAGCAGGAAGGTAAACAGCGTTTCCATGCGCTGCTCTGGTTCGCCAGAAGTGGCTTAGTCATGCTGGCCCACATGACCCGGAAGCTGTACACCGGCTCCCTCGGCCAAAAAAGCGAGATGAGCACCGCAACCCCAGAGTCGCTCACGACTGGACCAGGGGTCCCTTTACCTTTATGGGACAGCTTCCAATTCTCTTATTACTGTTGCAGGAATTTATGTATAGGTCGGAGTGGGGTTGCCCCTCCAGCAGATATCATGCACATGCAGCCCACTACCAAAACCAGCACAATCGCTTTTGTGACTTTTGTGATTTGCCCCCACAAAACACTTCATCACAGTTTCTTCCTATCTGTTCCAAGGGCCTTTGCTGCACGATACCAAATGTAAGAATTCACTGATAAATGTATCTATGTACTGGCTCACTGGGGAAACTTCAGAAATTCATATAGACATGTGAGCTCAGCTCCTCAGCAGCCCCTCTGCCTGAGTGATAATCCCTGGCATCCTGATACCTGAGTGCCAGACAGGTAGCCATTCCAGAAATAACAAACCCAGATGAAGACAAAAGGGTGTGATGAACTTGGCTGGGAAACAGGGAAATGTAAATATCTCTTTTGTTACACTTGATGGGTGTTTGGTGGAGGGCAAGGGGAACCATGGGGCAGGGTCCAGGATGCTCAGATTACTGCCACCAGACATCCCCCTTCATGATGTAACCATGAGGGATTAGTGATGTAGTTTTTTGGGGGGTGTAAAGTGGGGATTGTTGTTGTTTAGTCGTGTCCGACTCTTCATGACCCCATGGACCAGAGCACGCCAGGCACTCCTGTCTTCCACTGCCTCCTGCAGTTTGGTCAAACTCATGCTGGTAGCTTCGAGAACACTGTCCCACCATCTCTTCCTCTGTCGCCCCTTCTCCTTGTGCTCTCCATCTTTCCCAACATCAGGGTCTTTTCCAGGGAGTCTTCTCTTCTCATGAGGTGGCCAAAGTCTTCAGAATGGATCGGTTTGATCTTCTTGCAGTCCATGGGACTCACAAGAGTCTCCTCCAGCACCATAATGGGGATTAGCAGCTAATAAAAGTTGGGGGGCTCTTTTGTTCGGGGCTTCCATCTTGTTCCACCTGGTGGCAGGTGGGAGTCCTGTCGCGACAGTCTTCAATAAAGACCAAGCCTACTGGCTGCTGTTTTGCTCTGGCTGGTGTCCTTGTTTTTTGTCCAAGGGAGCCCTCAGATTTCTCTGTTAACATGACACAACGGAAGTGAGATTTGGAGGAGGGAGTTCTAGTCTCAAATTGCTGAGTCGCTCTGCTGCTACTTTGCATGCCAGCGTTCTTTCTCTCTTCCTCTCAAGGTGGCCCAAATTGAACCTCCAGGATTCATTAGAAGACTGTAAAATGCAAAACGTCATTTGCAAACTTAAAAATAATAATAATGGTTTGTTGCTGTTTTTTTAAGCGCTCATTCCTCCCAGCTCAGATTCATAGACCCGGGACATTACTGCTGTAAGACGGGGGGGGGAGGGGGGAGAGAAAGTCATTAAAAAAACAAGGCAGCTGACTTTTGCTTACAGCCATACGCTGCCTGGAAAATCAATAAGAATTAAGCTCGATGCATAAAAACATTATTAGAGTTTTATAGGGTTTCTTTATGGGCTGCCTTTTTAATTTACAATGCGAGATTGCCATGTCTATAAAAACAGGGAGAGAAGTTTAATAAAATACGTATTACGAGGAAAGGACTGCGTCAGAAGGAGGGGGGGGAGCTGTTACCATACCAGGTTCTTTGGCCCCTGAGAACAAAATGACGCAAGGTTAATTGGGGACAAAAGATGAGGGAGCAGACAAGGAAGGTGACAGTGGGTAGTAAAGAGGCAGTCAAAATCAGCTCCGGGCGTCCGGTGTCAGGAGATAGAGATGTCAGGAAGAAACAGGTTGCTTGCAATGCATCCATCCAGGGACCAAGGAAGAGGAAATGGAAAGGACCAAAAGTCACAGAGATGCTGTAGCCCAGAGGGAACAAAAGAACAACCTCCAGAAGTGTGGGAATGTTCAGGGTGGCAGGAGAGGATATATTGTTTATTAATACCCTTCCTAACTTGCGCTAGCAAGTTCCTTTACTTAGCAGAGTTACATTCCCCTTTTACATGCACAGCAGATAGCTGGTTGCAGGCTCGTGTGAGCCTCTCACTATTGTACAGTTCAATCTGTCTCAGATTGATATTTCTTCCAGCGCTCTTAATTCCGGCTTGGGATTCATCCAGCCCAGCCTTTCGCATGATGAATTCTGCATATAAGTTAAATAAACAGGGAGACAATATACAGCCTTGTCGTATTCTGTTCCCAGTTTTGAACCAATCAGTTGTTCCATATCCAGTTCTAGCTGTAGCTTCTTGTCCCACATAGAGATGCAAATTCCCTGCCCTGCGTAATGGTCAAGGGACCACCTGCAGGAAGCCCATCACTGCGGATCTTTGCACCATCATCGCTCTGTGGTCCAGCCGTCTACTCAAGCAATAAGAAAATAGCTCTGGGGCACCTCTGGAATGTGTGTGCCCCCCCCCACGCTTTTTCATTGTCGCTTATAATTGCACCCCCCTGCAAAACGTTTCCTTGCCCTAGAGGGAAGAAGTTATTACTAGTGCGTGTTCCCTTGAGTCAAGCAACCAAGCACAAGGCTTTTAATAAATGTATACCAGAATAATGTGCTCCCTATTGTAAATAAATTCTGACAGCATAAGGCGGGGGGGGCACAATATGGGAAGAATTACACCACCACAACCCAAAAAACAAACTTCTCATGAAAAGACTTTGGCCACCTGGGATTGCTCAAAAGCCCTAATCCTGCATCTCTTATCTCCAAGCCCATACAGCCATACATTACCCCCATTTAGGAGACGACGGGGGGGGGGGGTATCAAAATCCTGCAATTAATTGATTCCGCCAATTAACGCCTTATCCAAGCATTCGGATTCTGATTCGGCAGCTAATCAATTTGTTTGATAGCAGGCACAGTACAGTTTCCAAATGAAAGGGCTTGCTGTTTCATTCCGGTTTGGGCTAATTAGCGAGTTTTTCTTCCCCCAGAAGAGAGAAAGGAGTCTCTCTCCATGTTTTTAATTGCCTTTTGACCTTCTTCGTCAGCTTTGCTGCCTTCAAAGGTTCCTCATCATCACAAGGCAAATTAAAATCCTGTTGACACTCAAGGGAGAAGGAGACCGAGAAAAAACACACCACTTTGTTGGGCCCAGAGGAAACTTTTCTGCATAGCTGCAAATTGTTTGGAGGTCTCACTCATGTGGTCTGCGCAGTGCGAAATCCAGTTAGCATGTTTTGGGGAATGGCACCCCAGGTGACCTGCAAGTTATGCACAAGCTGCAAGCTGCAAACTCTGCCTATTAGGACTAGAGAGGCAGGGGTGTTGCAGAGAGAGGGAGACAGTGAAGGGCCATTAGAATATTGTTGTCTTGTTGTTGTTTAGTCGTTGAGTCGTGTCCGACTCTTTGTGACCCCCTGGACCAGAGCACGCCAGGCACTCCTGTCTTCCACTGCCTCCCACAGTTTGGTCAGACTCATGCTGGTAGCTTCGAGAACACTGTCCCACCATCTCGTCCTCTGTCATCCCCTTCTCCTTGTGCCCTCCATCTTTCCCAACATCAGGGTCTTTTCCAGGGAGTCTTCTCTTCTCTTGTTGTCTATATGATCCCAAAAACTGTTTGAGGCATTTTCTCCTCTCTCATATGTTATGCCCAAATCCCTTCCTTAAAGGGGGAAGGGAGGTTTTTACACCAGGCTTTTTTTAGATGTTACCGTGAAAATGGGCCCTCCCTCTCTGGAATGTCTGGCTTATGCGCGTAGAGATAATAAGCAAGGTTGAATGGGTGTTATTGTAACCCCAGACAAGGGGAGGCAAGGGGAGGCTGAAAAGGAGGAGGCGAACTGAAAAGGAGGAGGGTAACACAAGTGTAAATCACATGTTATGCATGTGAACACGTGTCTATGCATTCTAAGGGGTGTAAAAAGTGGGTGCACCCTGACTGAGGAGTGCAGATTGCAAATTTATTGCTCTGTATCCTTTGTCCTGTATATGCATTTCAAATAAATCCTGTTAAATCCTGCAAGGTTGGTTGCCACGTTGTGTGACTCTGTGCTCCAGGGACTCAATAGCAGATATGGAAAATGTCCAACAACAGCACTTTTGCTGCCCGTTGAGCGTGGAGCAATTTCCCGATGTCATACCCTCCAAGTGCCCCTATCTTCCGGGGAAAGTCCCAGAGTTATGAAAGCTGCCCCAGCTTCTGATTTGATCCAGGAATGTTCCCATTTCCCCTGCCAGTGCTACCGCTGCTGAGCTCAGAGAGGAGGAGAAACCAGTCCTGAGTGATGGCAGCGGCTGCGAGGGAGAATCCCGCTGCTTCTCCATGGCTGCTGCTTCAATTGACCATGGTATTTCCAAAATAAAAGATAAAAAACAAATAAAAGAAAACCTACATCCAGCAACAGTGTTTTGTGTTGTGTAGGCTCCTATGATGTAAGTCATGGGCCCTGCCTGCTAGCCTGCTCCCTCAAATATCACTGGTTTGCTCCTTTCTATATATAGGGTGCCTACATTCTGCAAAAAAAACGAAGATCATGGCCACTGGTCCCATCACCTACTGGCAAATAGAAGGGGAAGAAATGGAGGCTGTGAGAGATATTACTTTCTTGGGCTCCATGATCACTGCAGATGGTGACAGCAGTCACAAAATTAAAAGACGCCTGCTCCTTGGGAGAAAGGCGATGGCAAACCTAGACAGCAGACATCACCTTACCAACAAAGGTCCGTATAGTTAAAGCCATGGTTTTCCCAGTAGCGATGTATGGAAGTGAGAGCTGGACCATCAAGAAGGCTGATCACCGAAGAATTGATGCTTTTGAATTATGGTGCTGGAGGAGACTCTTGAGAGTCCCATGGACTGCAAGAAGATCCAACCTCTCCATTTTGAAGGAAATCAGCCCTGAGTGCTCACTGGAAGGACAGATCGTGAAGCTGAGGCTCCAAGACTTTGGCCACCTCATGAGAAGAGAAGACTCCCTGGAAAAGACCCTGATATTGGGAAAGATGGGGGGCACAAGGAGAAGGGGATGACAGAGGACGAGATGGTTGGACAGTGTTCTTGAAGCTACAAACATGAGTCTGACCAAACTGCGGGAGGCAGTGGAGGACAAGAGTGCCTGGCGTGCTCTGGTCCATGGGGTCACGAAGAGGCGGACACGACTAAACGACTAAACAACAACACATTCTGCATGGATTGGTTGCAGGGCAACATGTGCAAATGGCTTTAGATACCTATTAGGACCATCAATGACCATATGGTATATATTCAACACAAAAAACAGTGACCATTTATTGTTGACAATGGACAGCTGGACATAAAAAGGGCCCCCATTACCTTCAGTAGCTGAGGGCCTCATCAAACCTAAATCCAGCCCTGGAGGCAGAGCATAGTCATCCTAGCTAGGAGCCATCGTTAGCCCACGAATTTGTCCAATCCTCTCTTCAAACCATCTAGTTTGGTGGCCATCCCTGTCTCCTGCCCATGGGAGTTCCACAGTTTAGCTCTGCGCTGCATGAAGAAACACTTTCTTTTATCTGTCCTGAACCTGGCAACGTTCAGCTTCTCTGGACGTCCACAAGTCGTCAGGAGTTCAGCCTACACTCGAGTAGGACCCTGGTAGAGACACATGCCCGACTGACATGTTCTCTCCCTCCTGTTCAATCATTTGGGAGCTTCAAAAGCTTTCTTCAGCCCGAACATCACAGCGACCGATGCCAACAGACACCAGCACACTTAGGGATCCGCAGAGTTTGCACAACTTGCGTGACAGACCTCAGCAACTCAGCATTTTGGCTAATCTACTTTATTTGCATATCAACACACACGGAGCACTGCAACATGGCTCCCTCTCTCTCTAGCATCAGACAGCAAAGAGAAAAAGAACAAAGGACAACAGTCCCACTTCATGGAACACAATAACACAAACATCCTGTCTCCGTCACTTCCCACTCTGTGGAGTCAAAACATGCACCGTCATGTGAAAGACAACAATCCCATGACTGCAATCACGGAGCAGGAATTCTAACAGCCCACAAGTCCTAGTGTCACAAAATCAGAGAATCGTAGATTTGTAGAGTTGGAAGATATCCCAAGAGTCATCTACTCCAACCCCCTTTGATGAACAACATGACCCAAATATGCATAGCAACGTAAAACAAAAATAAATAAAAGTAGCCTAAAATAAACAGCTCCATTCTGAAGGAAATCAGCCCTGAGTGCTCACTGGAAGGACAGATCCTGAAGCTGAGACTCCAAGACTTTGGCCACCTCATGAGAAGAGAAGACTCCCTGGAAGAGACCCTGATGTTGGGAAAGATGGGGGCACAAGGAGAAGGGGACGACAGAGGACGAGGTGGTTGGACAGTGTTCTCGAAGCTAGCAGCATGAGTTTGACCAAACTGCGGGAGGCAGTGGAAGACAGGAGTGCCTGGCGTGCTCTGGTCCAGGGGGTCACGAAGAGGCGGACATGACTAAACGACTAAACAACAACAAAAATAAACAGCAGCATTATAAAAGCTCTAGTCATGTCACAAACTCCCAAGAAGAAGGTTATGAACTATCTGGGGCCAGTTCTTGGAGAGTTTTACTTTTTTGCAGCACAGAACTTGGTCACATTGGAAATAAGAGATGGAATGCTTGATTTAAAAAGAGGGGGACTTTCCCCCAAAACAACAAATATTTTTACCCCACCACCACAAAAAAAAAAAGTAAAATTGGGAGTCATGGATATGTGATTCTTTTTCCCCAAGCTGAAAGAACGCTGCAGCCTTCATTCAGTACAGCTTTTGCATGATCAAGAATTGGAGCACAGTTCCATTCCTAGAAGCCTTGGCTCCAAAGCTTCTGTCAATTTAAATATTTATTTATTAATACCTCCCCTCTCCCCTCGCCTCCCCCGCCTCAAATTCAGCACACAGGGGATTAATTATTCCAATTTAGTTTTGAGTGTGATTTCCCAACTATTTTTAATTAATGATTTGCCTGCCAGGAAGCTTGTACAAACTGGTGCAGGGGGCAAAGAGTGAGAATCGTGTTTCGATTCGAGGCCCCTGTCGGATTGCAACGTAGCACAGAGGGCGCAGAGATGCCACTCGGTCGACATTCCTGAGCTGTCATCCTAATTAACAAGCTCTGGTTCCGACAAATTTCCGCTTCCCTCCAGAATTAAGGAGCACCGGCAGAAACCCACTGATTTTTTTTTAACCTACATTCCCTTATGGACATCCTTCCAGAGATCATGTTCCCAGGATGGGCGAAGACTGGGGATGGGTGAAGCATCTCATGTTTCTACATCACTTGGGAAGACAGGCGAACTAATACCAGCGTACTGGAAGAAGCAAAGATCACCCGTGTCAAAGCAATGATTTTTCAACATTAACTTCATTGGACTGGTCATGTTGTGCGGATGCCTGATGACCGTCTTCCAAAGCAGCTACTCCATACTAAACTTAAAAATGGAAAGCGTCATGCTGGTGGTCAACAAAAGAGGTTTAAAGACCCTCTCGAGGCAAATCTTTAAAAATGTAGTATAAACACTGACAAGTGGGAAACACTGGACTGCGAGCGCTCCAGTTGGAGAACAGCTTTTACCAAAGGTGCCCTGGGCTTTGAAGACACTCAAACTCAGGACACAAGGGAGAAACGTGCTAGGAGGAAGGCACGCTTGGCAAATCCACACCGTGATCAACTCTCGCATGGAAATGAATGTCGCCACTGTAGAAGGACGTGTGGATCCAGAATTGGCCTCCGCAGTCACTTATGGACTCACTGTTAAGACTGTGTTTATGGAAGACAATCTTACTCGGCTACGAGGGATCGCCAAAGAAGAAGAAGAAGACACAGGTGACATTTCAGTGGCATAAAAATCAGCAGGTTCTGTGCCTGGGGACACAGTAAAATGACTTGAAGGGGCTACATAAGGACACTTATTAATTTTGCTACATTTCTTTCCTGCCTCTACTCCTAGCATTCAAGGCGACAGACATAGCTTTCCTCCAGTGAACTTCATTGCTGAATGAGGGTTTGGTTCCTGGTCTCTCCCAGGTCCTAGTCCGACACTCTAACCACTGCACCACACTGCCTCTTGCATATGAACACCATGGGAAGCTCTCAAGCGTTGAACGTTCCTTTGTAGTCACTGCGAGACCCTCAGAGGGATTTCTCTGGTTTTCTTTCAGGGCTGCTGTTGCGGATGTTCCCAAATCAGAGTGAAAAATCCAGACTCTCCCCTCTTTGCCTTGGGCCGCAGGGAGAATCCCAGCTTCACGTCCTTGTTATGCATCCTGAATTTTGCCCTAAAGCAAGACGGGCTCCCCAGGGCCGCCCCCATTCCCCCGCTTCCCCTCTGCATTGTCAGCAGCCTTCACCCTCAGAAGAAGGGAAAAAAAGCTCTCCTAGGTAGCTGCACAACTCTCTTCATTATTAAAAAAAGAGCATGCTAAATACAGCATGAAATATTTATGCTGTACGACTTGTATGATAAGAATATTAGATCGCTAGAGATTGCTCTAATTGAAATTGTCTTCAAGTGATGCAAGAGCTCGCTTTTGCCTACCCTCGTTAAAAACTTAAAACAAATAACAGACGGGGAAGTTGCAGACCGGAATATTCTTTCCATCATCATCTTTTGGCTGTATGTGGTTTTTTTGAGATCTGCAACATGAGGTCTGCAACATGGATCCAATATATCTTTGGCACAGACAGGATTTTGTGGTGGGTTCATTTTTTAAAAATCCCATGCACTATATAGCCATATATAGTAGTGATGTAGTGATGTATGGAAGTGTAGTATAGTATAGTAGTGATGTATGGAAGTGAGAGCTGGACCATAAAGAAGGCTGATCGCCAAAGAATGGATGCTTTTGAATTATGGTGCTGGAGGAGACTCTTGAGAGTCCCATGGACTGCAAGAAGATCCAACCTATCCATTCTGAAGGAAATCATCCCTGAGTGCTCACTGGAAGGACAGATCCTGAAGCTGAGGCTCCAAGACTTTGGCCACCTCATGAGAAGAGAAGACTCCCTGGAAAAGACCCTGATGTTGGGAAAGATGGAGGGCACAAGGAGGAGGGGACGACAGAGGACGAGATGGTTGGACAGTGTTCTTGAAGCTACCAGCATGAGTTTGAGCAGACTGCGGGAGGCAGTGGAAGACAGGAGAGCCTGGCGTGCTCTGGTCCAGGGCGTCACAAAGAGTCGGACATGACTAAACAACAACAACATATAGTCATATAGTCCCATCCTACCCCTCCTCTGCTGAGCTTTGGACAGTGTGCGTGGATGTTGGTTCTAGAATCTCCGCTAAAGAATCCTTGACAGAGGAGGGTCATGGATAGCTCAGTTGGTTAGAGCATGGTGTTGATAGCGCCAAGGTTGCAGGTTTGATCCCTGTATGGGACAACTGCATATTCCTGCATTCCTGGGGGTTGGACTAGATGATCCTCAGGGTCCCTTCCAACTCTATGATTGTATGAAATCTCTGCTCCCAGTGGCAATGAGTTCCATAGCTTAACTATGCACTGTGTGAAGAATACTTTCTGTTATAACATTCATTGGATGCCCACAAGTTCTAGTGTTAAGACAGAGTGGGGAGCAAACTTCTCTCTATCCAGTTCTCCCATGCCATGCATGATTCTATAAACTTCTAACATGTTGCCTCTTGCTTTTCTTTTCTCTAAATAAAGGAGTCTGAGATGTTGTAGCTTTTCCTCATAGTGGAGTGGCTCCATCTTCCTGGTCATTGTCCATTCCTTCCCTAATGATCCCAATGGATTCAAGTTACAAGAAAGGAGATTCCCTCAAGCTTTTTAAGCAGATGTTGGGTGGCCATTTGTCATGGATGCTACATTGCAGGGGGTTGGACTGGACGCCCTAAGGAAAAGCGGGACATTCCAGGATCAAATCAGAAACTGGGATGCTTCTGTAAATTCAGGACTGTCCCTGGAAATTAGGGACATGTGGAGGGTCTGCAAGAAGGCCCTCTGCCTGGTTCTCTGTAGCTTCACTTCTTGCAGTGAGGGAACCGCCAGAAGGCCCTTGGACCTGGACCTCAGTGTCCGGGCTGAACAATGGGGGTGGAGACGCTCCTTCAGGTATACTGGGCTGAGGCCATTTAGGGCTTTAAAGGTCAGCACAACCACAACATTTTTTTATTTATACCCCGCCCATCTGGCTGGGTTTCCCCAGCCTCTCTGGGCAGCTCCCAACAGATTAAAAACACAATAAAACACCAAACATTAAAAACTTCCCTAAACAGGGCTGCCTTCAGATGTCTTCTAAGTCAGGTACTTGTTTATTTCCTTGACATCTGACGGGAGGGCGTTCCACAGGGCGGGCGCCACCACCGAGAAGGCCCTCTGCCTGGTTCCCTGTAACCTCACTTCTCACAAGGAGAGAACCAGCAGAAGGCCCTCAGAGCTGGAGCTCAGTGTCTGGGCTGAATGATGGGGGTGGAGACGCTTCTTGAGGTATACTGGGATGAGGTCATTTAGGGCTTTAATGGTCAGCACCGTTTATTTCATGGGTAGGCAAACTAAGGCCCGTGGGCCAGATCTGGCCCAATTGCCTTCTAAGTCCAGCCGGCAGACGGTCCGGGAATCAGCGTGTTTCTACATGAGTAGAATGTGTCCTTTTTATTTGTGGAGCCTGCCTGGTGTTTTTTACATGAGTAGAATGTATGCTTTTATTTAAATTGCATCTCTGGGTCATTTGTGGGGCATAGGAATTAGTTCAGTCCCCCCCCAAAAAAAAAATATAGTCCAGCCCCTCACAAGGTCTGAGGGATAGTGGACCGGCCCCCTGCTGAAAAAGTTTGCTGACCCCTGGTTTATTTCCTTGACATCTGATGGGAGGGCGTTCCACAGGGCGGGTGCCACCACCGAGGAGGCCCTCTGCCTGGTTCCAACTCTTGCTCCCCAGCTCACCCCTCGCTGAGCAGCGGAGATCCTCAAAGCAGAGGCCTCTCTTGGCTTGGATCTCGGAGGAATTTCGGAGGAATGCTGCAAACCCACAATCTTATAAGGAGAGTGTAGGCAGCAAATTATTTAATACTTCTTAAGTGCCCCAATCAATAATGTAGGGGCTGCGCACAAATGGAATGGCAGTCCCTGCCCAGGATTTTAGCATCTGAAGAAAGAGAAACAGAAGCGAACGGGAAGAGGGGCGAGAGAAAGGTCACTGGCTTCCCAACGGGATGCTGAAAGTCAGGGGACTTGCAAAGAGCGATAGGGGATGGATTCGATTCAGATTAAGGTGGAGATCCTTAATTCACACTTTCCAAGAGAATGTGAGAATCAAGACACAGCCATCCTTCAAAATTTGTGTTTCTCCAATTTTTTTCAGCACACATCTCTACCTTATTTGTGAGGGAATTGCTTGGGTGGGGGGAGAGAAGGAATATGCATGTTAGGCAAAATTACATGCAAGTACAGTGGAACCTTGGTTGTTGAACATAATCCATTGTAGGATGCGGGTGGCGCTGTGGGTTAAACCACAGAGCCTAGGACTTGCCAATCAGAAGGTCGCCGGTTCTAATCCCCGTGACGGGGTGAGCTCCCGTTGCTCGGTCCCTGCTCCTGCCAACCTAGCAGTTCAAAAGCACGTCAAAGTGCAAGTAGATAAATAGGGACCGCTCCAGCGGAAGGTAAACGGCGTTTTCGTGCGCTGTTCTGGTTTGCCAGAAGTGGCTTAGTCATGCTGGCCACATGACCCGGAAGTTGTCTGCCGGCTCCCTTGGCCAATAAAGCGAGATGAGTGCTGCAACCCCTGAGTCGGCCACGACTGGACCTAATGGTCAGGGGTAGATGGCGTTTCCGTGCGCTGCTCTGGTTCGCCAGAAACGGCTTAGTCATGCTGGCCACATGACCCGGAAGCTGTACAGCGGCTCCCTCGGCCAATAAAGTGAGATGAGCGCCGCAACCCCAGAGTCGGCCACGACTGGACCTAATGGTTAGGGGTCCATTTACCTTTACAGTGGAACCTCGGTTGTTGAACATAATCCATTCCGGAAGACCATTCAACTTCTGAAATGTTCAACAACCAAGGCACAATTGCCGGTTGGCAAAACCCATTGGGAAAATGGAGAAACACACTTCAGAAGCCGTTCGACTTCCGAGGCATGTTTGAAAATGGAAGCATTCACTTCCAGGTTGTCGGCATTCGAAATCAAGGTCCCACTGTATTTTGTTGTTGCTGCTGTAACTGTTGCGTGGTGTGCACTGCCTGTCGTTCATAGGAAAGTGTGTTTTGTAAATAGTCAAGGAAATCAACAAATACAAACACAGGCATCTTCACACTGAAGTGCTGGTGGTTTTCATAGAACTTGAGAAACTTAACAGAACTTTCAATGAACTTAAAACAAAAAACCACCGCAATGTGGAGAATATAACTTCAGACCAGGAAAATGAGAAATTGAGAGAAACTGAAATTGACAGATTCATCCATCCATCCTCACTTTAAAACTGAGGGAAAAGTCACTTAGCCGTTGGTCACACGGTTCCGGATTTTAAGTGGTTATGCAAATATCTTCAAAAACCTCAGGTTTCCTATGTGATGCTCCAAAGCACTTGTGGAACTCCTGTCTGCTTGTGTTTCAGTGGAAGAGTTTGCTTTGCACACATCTTCTCTTTAGTCCCTGGTTGAAAGCCACCTCTTTGAAATCACCAGGGAAGCCCATGGAGATGGGAGGCGATTACCCTATGCGAGAACAGGATGCTGAATTAGCATGGAATCATAGAACTGTGGAGTTGAAGGGGACCCCAAAGGTCTTCTAGTCTAACCCTTGCAATGCAGGAATCTCAGCTAAAGCATCCATGACAGATGGCCACCCAAACTCTGCTTAAAAACCTCCAAGGAAGGAGAGTCCACCACCTCCCAAGGGAGTCCAGTCCTCTGTCAAAAGCTCTTAGAAAGTTCTTCCTAATGTTTAGGAGGAACCTACTTTCTTGTAAGTTGCATCCATTGGTTCGGATCCTATCCTCTGGAGCAGCAGAAAACAAGCTTGCTCCCTCTTGCATGTGGCAGACCTTCAATTCTGCCAAACATTCCTCATAAGACTTGCTTTCCAGACCCTTTTATCATCTTCTTCTCCCTCCTCTGCACACTTTCCCAGTTTGTCAACATCCTTCTTAAATGGTAGCACCAAGAACTGGACACAGGACTCCAGGTTAAGGTTACCAGATTTTTTTCAATGAATCTGGGGACATGTTAAATAAATAAATAAATAAATACTACACGTTTGGGATGTTGATGCTACAGTGATGGTGGTGGCAGAGGGGCTGCTGCTGCCTTGACCTCAACCGCCACGTTTCCCCTTCCTTTGAGACTTCTATCTCCTTTCTCCCTGAGCCTGGGCAGCCCCTGAGTTGTTGGTTCTTCGGTGGTGGTGGTGGTGGGGAAGCGGTGCGCAGTGGGTCAGGCATGGAAGGCAGAGAAGGAGGGCCGAGAGCGGCGGTGGTGGCGAGGCTCAGGCAGCGCAATGCCTCCCTTCCCATCGGAGCAGCCCCAATCCCACTTGTGTGACACTGCCTTTCAGAGCAGCCCCATCCCAAATCATGCTTGCGTGCAAGCAGGAGGGGGCGGGGATCTCTCAGCTGTGAAGGGAGGCTTCATGCTGCCTATCGGAGCAGCCTCCCAACTCCTACTTGCGTGCAAGCAGGAGGGGGCAGGGATCTCTCAGTTAGGCAACACTCCTGTTTGCACACAAGTAGGAGTTGGGAGGCTGCTCTGATAGGCAGCATGAAGCCTCCCTTCACAGCTTAGTTGCTGGGGTCAGGGAAGGTGGAGGCAGCCCGGAAGCTGCGTCTTGGAGCCCCTGCACCACCATCATATGGGGACTTCCCAGGAGCTCCTGAAGCCAGCCAGAGCCAACTGCTTCGGGCTGCTGAGACTCCCGCCCCTGCATTTCCCGGGGACATTAGATGAAATCCGGGGACATTCCGGGGCTGGAATTTGTCCTCTGACTTATTTGCAAACCCAGGGACTGTCCCCGGGAAACGGGGACATCTGGTAACCCTACTCCAGGTGAGGTCTGACTAAGGCAGAAGAGAGCAGGACTATCCCTTCCCTTGGTCTGGAGGCTTGATGCAGCCTAGAATTGCATTAGAAGTTTTTGCTGCTGCGTCACATGGTTGGCTCATGCTAAGCTTGTAGTCTAGGTAAAGGTAAAGGGACCCCTGACCATTAGGTCCAGTCGTGGCCGACTCTGGGGTTGCGGTGCTCATCTCGCTTTATTGGCCAAGGGAGCCGGCGTACAGCTTCCGGGTCATGTGGCCAGCATGAGTAAGCCGCTTCTGGCAAACCAGAGCAGCGCATGGAAATGCCGTTTACCTTCCTGCCAGAGCGGTACCTATTTATCTACTTGCACTTGATGTGCTTTTGAACTGCTAGGTTGGCAGGAGCAGGGACTGAGCAACGGGAGCTCACCCCCTCGCGGGGCTTCGAACCGCCAACCTTCTGATTGGCAAGTCCTAGACTCTGTGGTTTAACCCACAGCGCCACCAGTCTACAAAGCCCCTAATTGGCTGAGGCCCCTTTGGCTTGATCCAGAAGGTTTTTCTTATCTGTGTCCTGGAGCACCTGAACCTGCTAGGAAGGGCTAAGAAGAGGGGTGTCCCTCCACTGCCTTCTTAAATGTACGAATTCATTTGAATCTGCGGATGGACTTAGTATGGATTTTCAATCAGGATGCAACAGTTAACTCAAAATTTACGGCCTGCTTCGTAAAACGGCTAAATCAAAGGATTCATTGCTCATTTTATAGGCACAAAGACTCTTCATCAGAAAGAGGGGAAGGGGGGGGATACAGAAAAACAATATTAGTGCGGTGTAGCATTCATCTCCACTCCGTGTTTAAATATTTAGGTATTGTTTGCTCCCAGGCTTGCTGTAGGATATTGAATCATCTCTTCCACATTAACTTTTATGTAGCAAATATTCCCGAAACACAAAAAGGCGCCTTTCATCTGCCAAAATGAAAAGAGAGAGAGGATATCAATAACTAAGCTGCTTTTCATAAGACATATTAAATCAAGACATACGCTGATAGCATTAATGATTCTGCAGGTTTCCCATTAGAGAAGAATTATAGTAAATATGGCTCTTTGAACAGATGTAAGAATGTGTTTGTCTAGGACAGAGAGAGAGAGAGAGAGAGAGAGAGAGAGAGAGAGAGAGAGAGAGAAATATCCAGTTCTATTATTTCAGATCTTTAGTCCTCTTTTATGCTAACCACCTTGGTGGTTTGCAGTAAATAACAGAGCATTGGCTCAAGTGTCAGTTGGGTCTGTTGGTAGGAAATCTGGCTTCCAATCTTCACGCAGCCAGGGACTTTTACTGGGTGGATTTGGGCATGACGAGGGGTTGGACTAGATGACCCTAGCCAGTCTCCAGACCTTAATCCCATTGAAAATCTGTGGAGGGAGCTGAAGGTTCGAGTAGCTACACATCAGCCTCGAAATCTTACTGACTTGTAGAGGATCTGCAAAGAAGAGTGGGACAAAATACCTCCTGAGATGTGTGCAAACCTGGTGGCCACCTACAAGAAACGTTGTTAATTGCCAATAAGGGTTTTGCCACCAAGTACTAAGTCATCTTTTGCAGAAGGGACTCATCAATCATCTTCCCCTGTCCTGACAAGTGTCTGGAAACCAAGCCTTAAGAGGAACGGTTGAAGGAGCTGGGTATGTTTAGCCAGGGGAAGAGGAGACTGAGAGGAGATATGAGAGCCGTCTTCAAATATCCAAGGGGCTGTCACATGGAAGATGGAGCAAGCTTGTTTTCAACTGCTCTGGAGGGGAGGACTCAGACAAATGGAGTCAAATGGCAAGAAAGGAGATTCTGATTCAATATTAGCAACAACTTTCTGACAGTCCTGAATGGGGTAACTGTGCCCCTGAAGGACCAAGTACGCAGCCTGGGAGTCATTCTGGACTCACAGCTGCCCATGGGGGCGCAGATCAATTCTGTGTCCAGGGCAGCTGTCTACCAGCTCCATCTGGTACACAGGATGAGACCCTCCCTTCCTGCAGACTGTCTTGCCAGAGTGGTGCATGCGCTGGTTATCTCCCGCTTGAACTACTGCCATGCGCTCTACGTGGGGCTACCTTTGAAAGTGACCCCAAAACTACAACTAAGCCAGAATGCAGCAGCTAGACTGGCGACTGGGAACGGTCACCAGGACCACATAACACCAGTCCTGAGAGATCTGCTTTGGCTCCCAGTATGTTTCCGAGCACAATTCAAAATGTTGGTGCTGACCTTGAAAGCCCTGAACGGCCTCGATCCAGTATACCTGAAGGAGCGTCTCCACCCCCATCATTCATCCCGGACACTGAGATCCAGTGCCGAGGGCCTTCTGCAGTTCCTTCATTGCGAGAAGTGAGGTTACAGAGAACCAGGCAGAGGGCCTTCTCGGTAGTGGCACCTGCCCTGTGGAACTCCCTCCCACCAGATGTGAAGGAAATAAGCAGCTATCTTATCTTTAAAAGACATCTGAAGGCAGCCCTGTTTAGAAAAGTTTTTAATATTTAATGCTGTATTGTTTTTAACACTCGATTGGGAGCCACCCAGAGTGGCTGAGGAAACTCAGCCAGATGGGAAGGGTATAAATAATGAATTATTATTATTATTATTATTCCTCAAACAACCTTGTTTGGTCAAACCATGCCTTCCAGAGACTCCTACAATGAAAGGACAGCCTTCTGCCCCTGGATTTTGGAAATGTTGTTAGCCGTGGGTTTCAAAGTCAGTTCCACTCAGTTTCTATATGTATAAAAAAATGACATTTTAAGACTTAAAATAGGACATACTTAATTGGCTGAAAAGCAGCATTAATCTGGCAAGTCTAATTCTGTAAATTTAAGGCCTCTATTTCCTCGTGGATCATATCTCGCGCAAACCCCAGCCTTCCTTTCTGAAGTTATCTCCTTCCTTCAAATGCAGGAGCCACGAGAAGCATCTTTATTAAACATTTTCATCTCACTTTTGCAAATTGACATCACGGCGTCGTTTCCAAACGTTGAAAATAATGAAACAGAAATAACTCCAAAATCCATCCGGCAAACATGGTTTGCCAATCAGAGCGTGGCCCAAATAGGAAGATTACTAAATGTAGATCAAAGAGGCAATTCTAGAGGAGAATTTGGTCCTTTTACAACGGCCGCACATAATCTTTAATGGCATGTGCATGGATTGGGGGGGGGGGGGAACCACACGTAATGTGATTTATTTTCCGGCAGGCAAACCTCCTGTCCATAGCTGCCAGCCCTAGAGCAAGGGGACTGTATTATACCGCGGGCTGAAGGAGGAGGTGTATTGATACACAGCAGAAAGTATTGATTCGATCTTGCTTAGAAGCCTTGAAGACAAATCTGTTCCAGGATGAAAGGCAAAAGGATGCTTCTCTGTTGGGCATAAGCGAAAATATTTCTCAAATCGTTTGAGAATTGTTTGCAAAGCGATAAATGTCACGGGGGGGGGGGGGGGGGGGAGGAAATGGAATTAATACCCTGCAAACGTTTTTGTGGAGAGAATTTTAATGACATTGGAGTCAACTCATTAGATATTCCAGAGCAGCTTGTAGCAAGAAAGCTCCCGTTTCCTACAGAGGAAGTTCCAAGTTCCCTTTCGGCTTTTGATTTTGATTTATGGCCCATCCTATTCTCAGCGGGTTCAAGGTGAGCGGCGATCATGCTCAATTCAGAACTTTCCAAAGATGTAGCGTAGCAGCGGGGTGGGAAGCAAAAATTAAAAATAATGATGCAAAGGTTGGATCGGTCTATACAAGCATCTTGGTTGCTTGGTTGACTGCAGGATCAAGTTGTGATTTGCAAGGATCAAAAGACCATTGCACTTCAAACAGCCCAGGCAGAACTTCTGCTTTGCAACAGAGAGAAATGCTTTTCGTTTTTCTACATGCAGCTGTAGATCACCGAGTGCTGTGCAAACTAAAACATCTGTCATGGATGCTTTCGTTTTGATTCCTGCATTGCAGGGGGTTGGATTAGAAATCAGGCACCCCCAAACTCGGCCCTCCAGCTGTTTTGGGACTACAATTCCCATCATCCCTGACCACTGGTCCTGTTAGCTAGGGATGTTGGGAGTTGTAATCCCAAAACAGCTGGAGGGCCGAGTTTGGGGATGTTGACATTTCCATTCCACCTTAAGGAACAGGCATGATTGTTGTGTGTCACTTGTCTGTTTACATTCCAGCACAGCATGCTGGGAACTACCGTTTATGTATAGCGTTTGCTTTCGCTGTTCTCTCCAAAACGACATGAGAGAGAGATGGCATGTTTCTTTGTTCTGATTTATGTTTAATAAATCTGTAGCTGTAGCATGACTTACGCCTCACACCTAATTCTGTGTGCGGAGTACACTCAGATAATTGCGTGCCCTGGCTTTTGAAGTTCAGGTCGCTGATTTACGTTGGAGCACTAGCCGATGGAAGGAGACGTCCAAGCTGGGCTTGCCAGCTGGCCTCCCAGCACCTGTGCATGTCGACAGGCGATGCCTGGACTAGATGATCCTCAGGGTCCCTTCGGACTCTACAATCCCAGGATTCTTTGAAGAAGTGGCTTGATGGATGTTTATGAAATTATGTGTGGCATGGAGATAGTTTTCCTCCCTCTCTTGTAACACTGGAACGCATGGGTATCTTCTTCTTCTTCTTCTTCTTCTTGACAATTTTCACATAACAAATTATTCCAACAAATCATCTTTATTGTATCCCCCCCCCTTTTCCCCCTCCCATCTCCCCCACAACTTCCCTCAATTCCTCTTTCTGGTGTTTTTTTAACACATATTGTTCTCTGCGTGTTATAAAAAATGTAAAAATCCCTAAATTATACCTCTATTATATTAACAAATAAATTTCTGTATGTTTATTCAAAACCTGTCAAGGAGTCCAATTCATTTTGTTGTTCCTTTAAGTACTTTGTAAAAGGTTCCATTCTTCTTTGAAGTCACAGTTGTCCTTATCACGTAGTTTGTGCGTCAGTATCGCCAGTTCCGCATAGTCCATCAGTTTCTCTTACCACTGTTCTTTTGTCGGGGTTTCTTCATTCTTCCATCCTTGTGCTATTAAGACTCTTGCCGCCGTTGTCACATACATAAATATGTTCTTCATTTCCCTTGGCAGGTCTTTTCCTACAATCCCTAACAGAAATGCTTCTGGCTTTTTTTTACAAATGTTAATTTAATTTTTTCAACTCATTATATAACATTTCCCAAAATTTTTTGATTTCTCTGCAATCCCACCACATATGGCAAAAAGTCCCTTATTTTTCCTTGGAATGCATGAATATCTAATGAAGCTAAATTTTGGAAGACTCAGAACAGATAGAAGAAAGCTCTTCTACACGGACTTCCAAATGGAACTCCCTCCCACTGGAGGCCGTGATGTCCTCCAAACTGGATGGCTTTAACAACAACAACAACAACAACAACAACAACAGGATGGGTGCCACTACCGAGAAGGCCCTCTGCCTGGTTCCCTGTTACTTGGCTTCTCGCAGTGAGGGAACCACCAGAAGGCCCTCGGAGCTGGACCTCAGTGTCCGGGCAGAACGATGGGGGTGGAGACTCTCCTTCAGGTATACTGAATCTGAAGTGGAATAGACAAATTCAAGGAGCAGAGGGCTTTCAGTGGCTACTAGCCATGTTGGCTATGCTCTGCCTCCTAAGAGACAGTGATGCTCCTGAATCCCAGTTGCTGGAAACTGCAAGAGGGGAGGATATTATTGTGCTGAGCTTCTGCATGCTGGTTTCTCACAGGCACCTGGTTGGCCATGGTGAGAACAAGGTGTTGGATGGGCTACCGACCTGATCCAGCAGGACCTTTCTTATGAAATAGGTAGTTTCATATTTGATACTTTCATAGTGATGTATGGAAGTGAGAGCTGGACCATAAAGAAGGCTGATTGCCAAAGAATTGATGCTTTTGCATTATGGTGCTGGAGGAGACTCTGGAGAGTCCCATGGACTGCAAGAAGATCCAACCGATCCATTTTGAGGGAAATCAGCCCTGAGTGCTCACTGGAAGGACAGATCATGAAGTTGAGGCTCCAAGACTTTGGCCACCTCATGAGAAGAGAAGACGCCCTGGAAAAGACCCTGATGTTGGGAAAGATGGAGGGCACAAGGAGAAGGGGACGACAGAGGACGAGATGGTTGGATAGTGTTCTCGAAGCTACCAGCATGAGTTTGACCAAACTGCGGGAGGCAGTGGAAGACAGGAGTGCCTGGCGTGCTCTGGTCCAGCGGGTCACAAAAAGGCAGACACGACTAAACGACTAAACAAGAAGTTTCATATTAAAATGCTGTAGGGGCCACTCTCCAGCCTCCCCCCATCCCTGTCCCAGGGACCCTTGGGGTGGCAATTCCAAGTCCTTAGTAATGTCGCGGTTTCCGCAGCGTGTGAGATGTCAGAGGGTGTGCCGTTGATACGGATTTAAGCAGAAAGGAGGCTAATTGAGATCACATGAATTAAAAGCATTCAAAAAGCAATGCTAAATAATTTAAGAGGCAGACTCGAGATGCACAAAATACTGAAGCAGTAAAGCCGAAACGGCATAAAATGAGATTACAATGAGGTTGCAAAACAAAGTACAAAGTTGACATAAACTGTGTTGCGTTCCAGAGTTATGAGCAAAGCATTAAACACAAAGTAAATGTGGAGAAGAGCAGTAAATGCAAAGTAAATGAATAAACTGAGCACAGCAGACAAATTGCAGCACCAGGAAAAGAACTGCAAAAGCGTGCATTGGAGGATGGGAAGTCGCTGATTTCCCCCAACCTGGAGATCTTGAAATATCTGAAGAGCTGTCAGTCTCTGCCTCTCAGCTTGTCCTAAAATGGTTTGTCCATTTGTCTTTTTGTCTACTATGCATTCAGAGGCCTCTTCAGATCATAGAATCACAGAATTGTAGAGTTGTAAGGGACCCAAAGGTCATCCAGTCCAACCCCCTGCAAAGCAGGAATCTCAGCTCAAGCATCCATGACGGATGGCCATCCAACTTCTGCTTAAAAACCTCCACGGAAGGAGAATCCCCCCCCCCCCCCCGGGAGTCTGTTCCACTGTCAAATAGCTCTTACTTTCCAATGTTCAGTCAGAAGCTCCTTTCTTGTAACTTGAAGCCATTGGTTCAAGTCCTCCCCTCCAGATCAGGAGAAAACAGGCTTGCTCCCTCTTCCATTTGAAAGCCCTTGAGATATTTGAAGATGGCTATCATTCTCCTCCTCCTCCTTCTCCTCCTCCTTCTTTGGCAATCACTCGTAGCCAAGTCAGATTGTCTTCCATAAACACGGTTTTAACAATGAGTCTGTGATGGGATGATGAGCAGCTTGTGCGTAAAATCCTAGTCCCTCAGAGTTTGGCCGAGTCCCCAAACCTCTGCCTCCGACGGAGCCCCTCAAGCATGACTCTGTCAGTCGCTAGCAGAATCCGAAAGTGGGCTTTTCCGGAATCTTTTCCAGCATAACAGCTCCTTAACGGAAACACGTCTTCTGGACTCCCGGCGTGACAGTTTCCGGCGAGGAGTGGGTGTCCCTATAGGAGGTCTGGAAACCTCCCCACTGTTTTCGCTGGAAGTGTCCCTGAGCCATCCCTCCGACTCACTCTCCCTCGGAGCTCCTCCTCTCCCCCTGCTGGTTCCCTCGTCAGCTGTTAAGTCTGTCTCCACCTGAGTGAGCCCTTCCACCTCCCGTCCTTTCGATGGCAGTTCCCTGACATCCACCTCCCCTCCAGGACCCCCTTCACCCCCTCCTGTGTCCTCCTCTACTGGCGGTGAGGGAGCAAAGCCCCTGAAAGAACCTCCTTCATCTTCCGAAGTCTCGAACACTTCCCTCAACCTGTCTCTGTTCCTGGTTCCCAAGTACTCCTCGTCATCGGAGTCCATTCCTCCTTCCAACTCCGATTCCGGAATCCTTCCAGTTCCTCCTCCTCGTCGGTGGTGCCGAAATACTCCCTCCTGAACCTTGCTACTGGCTGAGGTTTCTTCGGGAACCGTTGGTGAAACGTTTCTACTAAGACCTCGTCATTGACCTCCTCTGCAGTTACCCAGGTGTTTTCTGACTCCGGTTCCCCTTCCCACGCTACCAAATACTCCACCTGATCTCCCTTCCACCTGGAATCGACGATCTCCGCTACATGGCTGCTGCGTTCCCTTTCTTCTAAGGCGGGCCCCCCGGTGTACTCCTCTTCACTTTCCCCCCTATACGGAGACAGCAAGGACCTATGGAATACTGGGTGTAATTTCATGTGGTTGGGTAACCGGAGTCTGAAAGCCACTGGGTTGACCTGCTGAATGACCTCAAAGGGTCCCAGTCTTTTGGGTCTCAATTTCTTACAACCCCCTTTGAACGGCAACCCTTGGGTGGACAGCCACACCTGATTCCCCACCCTTATGGCCTCACCTTCCCTTCTGTTCTTGTCTGCCTGCTTCTTATATTCTTCCTTGGCCCTCTCTAAGTTGAGCTGGAGCTGACGATGGATCGCTTCCATCTCTTCTACAAAATGTTCAGCCGCAGGGACGCTCCAATTCTCCCCTCCTCCCCCTGGAAATGCCCTGGGGTGACACCCATAATTAGCCAAAAAGGGGCTCATCCCTGTGGATACATTCTCCGCATTATTGTAGGCAAATTCTGCCAGCACCAACTTTTCGACCCAATCGTTCTCTCTGTCATTGACATAACATCGCAGGTATTGTTGGAGGATACCGTTTGCTCTTTCCGCCTGCCCGTTGGTTTCAGGGTGCCGGGCAGTCGAAAAA